>JAOPJH010000095.1:0-28842 GCA_027122575.1 Merluccius polylepis
CTCGGGTGTTTGACCCTCCAAACGTCCACCACCCCCGCCTCCGCTCCCAGCTGTGCCAAGGCCGCAGCAGACTGTAGGTGGGGCTCCTGTCCTGTTCTGTCCAGTGTAAAATCCGTGGTGCAGTTCCAGTCACCCGCCATCACCAGGACCTCGTCCTGACTGCACTGTTTGATAAAATCCGCGAGTTTTTGAAACAGGGCCAGCCTGTCTGGGCCCTGATTCGGAGCATAGACGTTTATAAAACAAAAGATGAAACCATGAATGACAGCTTTCACAGCCACAGCTCTGCCTGCCATGATCTCCGAGGTGGAGGTGACTTTAATGTCCAGGCCTGGCCTGATAAGCGTGGCTACACCTGCAGACAGGTTGGTGCCATGGGACAGAGTATAATGGCCTCTCCACCAAAGACCCCAGTCCACCTCATTGTTTGTGTCACTGTGGGTCTCCTGAAGGAAAATAATATCCAGTTTTTTCTGGGAGACCATCTGTGACACCAGTAGCCGCTTATTCTGGTCTCTCCCTCCATTGATGTTTAAAGTTCCAATACTTAGCTTATCCATCAGAGAAAGAGAGATAGGAAAGGTCAGAGGGAGCAGTAGAAAGTGCAACACATTCATCATAATCATCATTTTAAAACATGAGTTTTTAAACGTTTCATCCCTCTTCCTTTCTTTGACTTCCTTAAGGCCGTCATATGTTTCTTTAGCCTAAAACGTTTCTTCTCATCTAAAATGTCGACTCCGACCATCTTTTGTAAAGCAGTTACAGTTTTCATGAATTTATTTGGATCCGGGAAATAATCAGTTAATTTAACGGATCGTCCAAACGTTTCATCCAGGAAGTTGTTTATCTCCTCTAAGGTGTACATATCTCCCCCTAAAGACTGTGAATCTGCTACCGAAACACAGTCAGAGTCTGAGTCAAAGTCCATCCCCTCCTCGTACTCACCCACACTGCGTGTCCCACCTGACTCCTCCCCCCTTACCTCCACACCAGCAGCCTGACCCTGGTCAGGCCCAGCTGCCTGTCCTCTACTGCTGTGTCCCCCCCGGACCTCCTCTCCTGCTGTCTGCACCTCCCCAGATGCTTCTGGGCCTTCCTCTAAAGCAGCAGAGCTGCCTACAGCTGCTGTCTGCTCCTCTGTCCCCTCCTCATCCTCACCCACACTGCGTGTCCCACCTGACACCCCCCTCCTTACCTCTACACCGGCAGCCTGACTCTGGTCAGCTTCAGCTGCCTGTCCTCCGCCGCTGTGTCCCCCACGGACCTTCTCTCCTGCTGTCTGCACCTCCTCAGTATCCTCAGTTGCTCCTGGTCTGTCCTCTAAAACAGCGGAGCTGTCCACCACCGCTGTCTCAGGTGCTGTCTCAGCCGCCCGCACCTCCATTTGTCTCCCGGAGGCCTGTCCTCCACCAGACTCTGCCGGAGGAGCGGGGCCGCTCCGCCGTTTAGTTGCGGCCGCCGCAGCCACCGCTGCCGCGGGCGCCGCCGCCGCCTCGTCTCCGGCCACCGCGGCGGTCTGAGTGCGTCCCCCCGCGGGTCTATGTGGACAGGCGGCCCGCCTATGCCCCACATCCCCGCACTCGAAGCATTTCATACTCCCGGAGCTCGCATAGAGCATATAATTACCCTCTCCGTGTCGGACTCTGAAAGACACGTCCAGCGTCTGCGACGGACAGGTGAGGAACATGTGTACCTGTCTCCTAAAGGACTGGACGTGCTTTAGCTTGTCGCTCTTGCACCCTAAACCCACCGTCTTAAAACCACTCGCCATCTTCCCGAAGCGCTGCAGCTCTTGTTCCAGCGCTTCGTTGGGGATGAACGGGGGAACACCGGAGACCGTGACCCGGGTAAACGGGACGGCGAGCGGGGACACCTGCAGGTACAACCCGTTCAAAGTCACTCCGCTCGCCAACAGATCCGCCACTAATCTCTCCTCTTTGACAAACACCACCACTCCTTTGTTCATCCTGGAGGCGTGAGACAGGTTGGCGTGGCCCACCTGGTCTCCCACCGCCATGAGAACCTCCTCCACCGGCACCGACGGGTCGGGCTGAACCCGCACCCCGTGTCGGATCGAGAGGGAGGGCGTCTCCGCGGACGCCATCCCCGCCGTGAAACACGACTCAAACTCACCCAAAAAACTTACCGCACTATAGAAAACTATCCCGCACTACACTCACTAAACACTCACATCGCAATCACACTCACAATCACATCGTGGAAAAGAGAAAAAAAAGTTTGAAAACGCTCATTCACTCTCCGCGAACTCACCAACGCTCTCCACCACCAAACTCCCAGCATGCACTCAGAGAGAGAGAGAGAGAGAGAGAGAGAGAGAGAGAGAGAGAGATTTCTGCCAAATAACTTTATATATTATATATAAATATTTCCTGACATGCAGTTGGGGAACTCATACAAACATAACTTTTGAAAATAATAATTTAGAAAATAATGGCCACTACGGTTGGTGCCACATTTATAAAAAATGTAGACTGTTCCTACCATTTCCGTGGGCTCCCTCTTGTTAGAGCTGAGCTGATAGACATCCAATGCGAGTTGGTCCTGCAGCAGCATTGTGTCGGACAGAGTGTGCAGTCTGGTGGCGTAATGTTTGGCTGCAGCCATCACCCAGGCAGGGGAGAGGTTGCATGTTGCACCTGAAGAGAGGAGCTGGAGCTCAGACACACAGCCCAACAGGGCCTTGGTGAACATCTACATCGGGAAGTTGAGAGACCCATGGTTAGTCGTGTTTTTTTGTTGTATTTAATGATAATGATAATGATATACTTCATTAATCCCATGGCAAAATGAATACTCTGTATTTAACCAATCCTATGCTAGGAGCAGTGGGCTGCCTGCCACGTGGGTAGCGCCCGGGAACCAACTCCAGTTGTAGTGCCCTTGCCTTGTGATGGGCAGGGCAGGAGTAATAACTTGCATGTTTTGTGGTGTGGGAGGAAACTTGTTGAAACTTGCTGTGAGGCAGCAGTGCTAACCACTGTGCCACCCCACGTATTTCATCGTACAGACGTCAAAGTACCATTAGTCCCGCCGTTGTGGTGTTCTTTAACGAGAGCAGCAGGAAGTCTCTGAGGAAAAGGTGGCTGTACTCCACTCGCTCCTGCTCAGAGAGCTTCTGGAGGTAACCGCCCAGCCGGCTGTTGTTGAAGGCGCTTACAAACTGCTGAATCCTCGACGCGCTGTCGTCACTCGTCACTGAAATACAGTGCATACAGAGGAGAGCATTTTATTTAACAAATATTTGAAGTTCACCATTGTTTATTTCTTTGTTGTTATTGTAGTTATTCATTCAAGAGTAACAAACTAATAATAACAACGACTAACAAACAAAGGATTTGTGTTCTGATCGGCTCATTTTAGTGTCAGGTGATTATTATATGATTATTTCACCCTAATTTGACCCTTAAGAACAATTTGTAATGAGTTTTTTTTTTTACCAGCAATGGTGCTGGTAAAAACAGTCATTTTTAATGTGTGATCTTTAAATTACTTCATAAACAATCTCTTCACAACAAACCTGGAATGAATTCAGACTCGTCCCACAAGCTCTGGAGGTACGACTTGATCAGCCAGCTGAAAGGTGCCATGCAGGGTTGCTCTTTGCCATCCAAAACTATGGAACCTTGCACCAATATCTCCCGCTCTAACTCGCTGTAAACGACAAAAATAAATTGAAACCATTTGTTGACTGCAATTAGGGCTGGGCAATTTGGCCAAAATCTTCTATCCCGATATAGGTCATTTAATATCTCATATAACGATATATGTCACGATAAAGCATGTTTTCTGGTAATTCAATAAATACATCGAATAATAATACTTTACAAAATCACCACATGGTAAAGACTATTTTTGTATACTCCTGTGTGAATTAAATTGTTGACAACTGAAAAGAGTATTTTCCCATTTTCTGGGAGTATTTCAGTATTTTCATCATTTTACTGTAATGCAGCCTTTTAAAACCAGGAAATGACAACACTTATGCCATATCATGATATTACGATATACAAAATATATCTATATCTAGATATCTAGTCTCATATCACGATATCGATATAATATCGATATAATATCGATATATTGCCCAGCCCTAACTGCAACTCAGTTGACCAATGGAAGACGGCCACGATGAGGAAAAAAACCCTGGTTACCTGGGTGTTTGAGGAGGCGTTAGGTCAAGTATCTGCAAGTCGGAGAAAATGTCTAACCACAGCCCTGTCAGGCCCTGACCCAGCTGGCCACCCAGGAGCAGGTCGAGGTTAGCACCCCTGTCTACGACCTCCACCACACTGGCCAAGACAGGGGTGACATGGGACTGAAGACAGCGCCATAGTGTATGTCTGGAAGATGAAGACAAAAATGTTCTCGAAAAATACAATGCGTAAATAAACTTTTCATCATTAGCTTTGGCTTTCTGTGAAAAGAGTATTTGCTTAAAAGGGAAAGTTAAGTGTGCATGAAAGAGATGACAGGTATTGTTACCGTAGAGTGCCCCCCTCTTGCAGAGCCTGGCGTTTCCTAGCTTCAGCGTTCAGCCACTCTCCTGGAGACACCTCCGTCTCCTCTTTCACGGCCAAGGCCCGTGCCAATCTGCCTAGCAACACCTCATGGAACCGAGCTACAACACACTTCAGTTTACAGTATGCACTGTGTACGATACGATTATTTTAGTATTTTTGTATTGATATTTTAGTTTTTTTTTATATGTCTAGAACAGAAACCAGAATCGAATTAATGAAAACAAGTATCAACAAGTAGTAACAAGTCCTATTTGTAAATAAAGCAAATGCTGATGATGTATTCCAGTCCCCCCCCCAAAAAAAACATGTTATTACCGTTTGTGTCATCTTGGCCGTTCCCCAGGAGAGCGAGGAGTGTTTGAATGCGTTCCATGCTCCTTGATGCCACACCACTGGGATCCCTCAACAGGCCCACTGCCTTCTGAACACAAGACCTCACCAGGGATAGGCTGTGGAGGTGAGCTGACTGCTCCTGCACATCGACACAGTAACATCGACACACTTTAAACACCTTGCTGTGGTACGTTAAAGGCATGGTGGTACAGTAGCCGATGTTTTTTGTTGTTGTTATACTGAAATATGTACGTATCTCAAGTATGGCGAGGTATATGCTGTGAAGTTATTCCTACCTTTGGAAGTCCATCTTTGTCCTCTTCTTTGTTTTTTGTTGTCCTCTCCATTTCCATTTTTTCTTCTAGGAGATGAAAATGTATTCGATATTTAGGCAAAAATACAAGAATATTTTCTAGAATTAATCAGGAAATTAAAGTGTGCATTTCATACCGGAAGCTCCAGGGTGAAGTAGTTTGCTAATGGGAGTGGAACAGAAAGCCGACAGGTTCAAGCTCATGTCCTCCGTGTCCCTGAGGTCATCAATATGCACTGAGCGCCAGATTCCTTTGAAGCAAAAAAAAGACATTCAAGGATAAGGATTAGGTAGGCAGCTATCCTGACATATCCTTGAAATTGAATTAGACTTAGACTGGTCACAATGCAGTGTTGCAGCACCAGCCCCTCATTAAATATGAATGTGTCTTTGTTAAATGTGTCTATTTTAAACTGTACTATCAGGTCGTACTTCCACTGACTATTCACTGACCTCCCTGGAAACCGATGTATTGAGATCCACTGGGGATCCTGGACAGCTTGGCAATGAAAACCACACAACAGGAATGGTGGTCCAGTGACATCAGGTAGTTCATGGTGCAGTACCTGAATATAAATATAGGGTTATCAAAAGGCATCCTTTTGATAACCCTCTGTGTATACGTGAAAATGAACATATGTTGATTGATCTGATTATCTTCTAGAGCCTGGCTTGAGTCCTACTTTGCAGAAGCTATGAGCTCATCACTGCAGTGCTCCTCAAGATCCATTTGAATGATTAAAATGTGAGGTGAGGGCTCAACGTCTTGTAGAAAGCTCCTGAAACATATAAAGCAGTGTAAGTAGTTAGATATTCTTCACCCAAAAAGATGATGCGTCATTAAGAAAGGTGGGAGTGACGTACCGTATCTTGCTGTTGAAGGAGGCCTCTGTGTCAAACTGGTGTAGGGAGAGCAGCAGGAGTCTATCAATTCGCAGGCCGAGGATAGGAGCTACTGTCTTTAAATCTGATCTGGTTAGCAAGCTGGAGAATGTAGTGACCTGGTAGAAAAGGAGCAGAACAAGAAAGTATTTTAAAGTATTTTAAAAGAACATTAAAAATAAGAAATACATTGATTTTGAAATTTAATTGCATCTCTTGGGATGTTACCTCAAGGAACATGCTGGACTCTTGTGGCGTGTCCAGGTGATTTTCCAGAAAACCCTGGAGTGAGTGATGACGCTGCTGCTGGAAATACATTCTCAGAAGTCTCTCCTTCTCAGTATTTGACAAATCTGAATGTTTAAGTCTCAGCACAGAATCTGGTGTGGCACAGTTCAACAGAAAGCATTTGGCTAATTCCAACAGCTCTTCTTCTGTCTTCTTCACAGATTCACCGATATGCTGGTCTTTGTCAATCACTGTATCCATGGCATCACCATCTGTAGTTGCTTGTTTGTTTGTGTTTGCTTCAAGCAGCTGTTCTCTTTGTTGACCCACAGAATTGTCCAATAGTGTTTGTGGTCTTATTTCCAAGGCTTGCAATAGAGCACTGGCACACGCGTCATCGTGAAAGCCAACAAATATGTCAGACAGTGTGAAATCTTTTGAGGCATGCCCTAAAAAGTCCTTCACCCATTCCTTAAGATTCTCCAGGACCCCGCGTTGCCATGCTGTCAGATCTGTACTTCTTCCCAGTCTGTGCTTTTCAAGTCGATTGATGAGGGGCACGGGGAAGTGTTCATAGACCTTCTTCTGGTCTTCCACTACAACAAGCCTGAACTTCCTGTGGACACGGCATTTGACTCTGTGTGAGCCGAGACCCAGATCTACATACTGTTGCTGACTGAGGTAAACATAGTATTGGTTTAAGGCATCGTACAAGCTTTCATAAAGATTCTGCATGTTCAGGAGAATGACTGTGCGCCCCGTTTCCATGCATGTCTTCACACGGTTCACATTTCGGCAAACTTGGGAGTATTCTTGGTCCTTGGGAAATCCTGAGCCAAACACGATCTCAGGGGGAACTTGGTCTCCGTTTTCAAATATATGCTGTTGAAGCATATAAAGAGCTGCATTGTTAGTGGTGAGCAAAAGGAGATACCGGTTCTCATGGCTGCTGTCACAATCCAGATTATTTTTTATCATTTGCAGGGCACTTGGCCTGGGAACTTCAGGGAGGTTTTTAAAGATCTCATGGAAAAACATGAGAGGGTCAAAACATTCTGGTTGTCCGCTGAAGTTGTGCAAGATTGCCTCTACTAATTGCCTGTCATCTGGCTCTTGTTGGGAGCGGCTGACGATCGAAAAAAGCATTTTCACAAGGCTGTAGTAGTCCCTCAGCCCAAAGAACTGATTTTTTGCGGTCACCTTACAGATCTTCAAAAACGCCTTTGCTAAAGGTGGGAAGAGGTGTTTGATTTTCAGAAATACTGAGTCTGAGGATGAGCAAATCCCTTTAGCGGTTTCCACAAGTTCTTTCTCAGTGGGATCCAATCTGGACACAAATATTCCTCTGTTCATCTTGGCTGGGTCAAGAGCCCAGTTTGAGATACCAACAAATCCAACTTTCATGTGTGGATCAGGTCTGTCATTGTCAATGCAACCATCCTCGAGAAGAGGATGTAGTGTCTTCAAGGGCATCTGAGGGGAGTCTTCTGCTAAGCCAATCTCATCCAGCACCACAACTGACACATACTCATCCATGTTTTTATCCTTCTGGAAACGAGCACAGTTCTTGAAGGTCCCGATGATACCCTCAGGACTTGAGTAAGGACTGCATTGGAAGGAGACCATGTGGACCTGTTTGAGATTCCGGAACAGTTCAACATGTGAGTTCTGTCCTTGCATGGCATCACTAACAACTGTCTTAGCCAGGGACTTGGAGCTCCCTGGTTTGCCAACTAGAAACAGTGGGATCTTGAGTTCTATGCAAATCACCATGAGAAACACATTTTCTTTTAGGGCTGCATTTTTGGCTATTGTTTCTCTTGTCTGTATGTTTTCAAGTAAGAAGTCTTGACAGTTTGAAATCTCTTGCTGTAATGCCTTTGCAGAGCAGAGAGGCGCTGGAAAGTATCTGCAAATGTGGGAGAGGTAATGTTTCTTCCGCACAAGAGATGGGTAGTAGCAAACCCCAACTGCAAGAACCAAGCACCTCAATGTCCTGTCTTCCATGGTGAGATCTTCTAGATTTTGGAAGTCACTGTTGTAGAACCAGACCAAGACATTCATTGACCTTTCCACGTCTCGCAGACTCACAAAGCTGCACTCATTTTTTTGACTCCGCATGAATTGTTGTGAGGCTGCCAGCACATTTGAAATGATGTTCTTACAAACCACTGGCAAATTATTGCTGTCCATTTTTCTTTGGACAATCTGCTTGATGTAGGAAAGTTCAGTGGCATCACTTAACTGACCGAAATCCCACACTAGTGAAGCCATGCTTGGAGGCAAAGGATGGACTCTGTACACAAGCTGCCTCAGTGGGACTTTTCCAAGACGGTCTTCTGTTTCCTCTGCCTTTACTCTGTAGCCTAAACCTGCATCTTCCAAGCGTTTCACCATTTCAGGTGTATGTTTTCGGTATGGATTGCAAGCAGCAATTATTTTCAAGCCACTGTTTGACTTCAGAGGCTTTCCTTGAACGGTCTGATCACACAGGATTTCCTTGATGGCAAAAATGGCCTCTGTGGTGTTGGCCTCATCAAAGAATAAAATGGTGTCTAGTTTGTTTGTTTTGAAATTCTGCTCAGCGAGAATCTCTGCTTCCCTCACTCTTCTGTAGATCATCTCAGCTGTAGTTCCACCATGAACTTTGACAAGTTTCATGTTTTCAAGCTCTCTTCCCTCCCTTTGCAGATCGCAAAGGAAGCGGACTAGTCGAGTCTTTCCACAGCCAGTCTCTCCCATGATGATGACAGGAATTCCGCAACGAAATCTCATGTGAATGGCCAGCATTTTCATCACATTGTCAGTGGTAAGCTCATACGTCGGGTCTGGATCAAAATCTCTGTTCATGTCTTTGTTGGCACCAACGACGCGTGATATCCGCTTGATTTTGTCCTGCCGGTTTAGCTGGTCAAAGTCTTCAGTGAGGCAGATATGTTGGCGTTCTAAACCTTCAAAAAGTTTCTTTGTCATTACATCTTCAATGAGCACCTGCTCACTGTGGAGATCAACTGCATCAAATGTGTTTCTGCTCTTACATTTCCGCACGTAAAAGCCAAGGAAAGACATTGAGAAATGGTCTGCATTAAAGAAGATGTAGGGATGGGCTTCACGCTCCCAATGCTTGCGTATTTGATGATTAGTTGTGTCCATCGATGGTGAAGCAAAATCCCGTGCCATGAGAATCATGAACTTCACAATGAAATCCTTGAAACCAGGCAGTTGGTCGGCGAGAAACTCTCGATCACAGAAAATTGAGTTCTCACAATCTTTAAGTTGGACATTAAGGAACCATGAGAAATTCTTCAACTCTGCCCAAGATGGGTCAAGTATTCCACAATTGGAAAGGAAGTATTCCAGGCAATCTTTAGGATTGCCCTCTACATCCTGGTACTTGAATGGATCCAGGTTTTGTTTGCTGTTGAAGAGCTTTAAAAACTGATAGGGTCTCTGAATCCCTTCACTGACAAACTCTTGTTTGTCCATGAGTGGGTCAAACTCCCTCTTTGTTAGCATGTGCGGGTCAAGCAACAGCAACTGGTGCACCTCCTTAGGAGTTCTGCACTGGATGGTAGGAAGAATGTCAAGAAGTTTCACCTGTGAGAAAAACAAATAACAAATCAACCCATAAATCCCAGTTATAGCTATACATATATATATATTGGCCACCCAATTGTAGAAAGTCCTTAAAAAAGTAATGTAGATAGTATTACCTCCTTTGATTGTTTAGGACAAGGTGTGCATGGTTTCAGCACCTCAATCATGAATAGGTGAGTTAAATTTCTTCTCCATACGGTTCCTTGGCTGTCACACAAACAGCGTAAAACTAGCAACTGGAACAGGAATTCTTCCAGACCTGAGTTGACCTAATAATGTACAAATGGTAACAGATATATCAAACAGTTGAAATTAAACAGTCAAAATAAGTTCTCAATTCATTGATTATTCAGAAAAGTATGGACTTACTGCTGCAGTGTCAATGTGAAGAAGAATAGGATCCTGCTCTCTTATAGAAGCTAGTCGGTCTGACAGAGTCTGAATAATTGAGTCCATATCAATTTGTGGTTCAATCAATCTGATTGTGATCTTCCGGGCCAGGGAAGACTTCCGCTGAAACATCTGGAACAAACGGTCCACATAAAGAGATTTCCCTGCAAATGGAAATAAAAAAATCCATTAATTATACATTTTCTTTTCTTAAACATAAATAAATTATGTGTATTAACATTTATAAATGGTCTATATGCTGTTTATAAATGATGGTTAAACATGAATAAACTATCTGTTTACCATATATAAATGGTCTATATGCTGTTTATAAATGACGGTTAAACATTAATAAATTATGTATTTACATTTATAAATGGTCTATATGCTGTTTATAAATGATGGTTAAACATTAATAAACTATCTGTTTACCATTTATTAATGGTCTATTTACTGTTTATAAATTATGGTTATTGTAAAGTGTTACCAAATATTCTTACCAACGGCAGAACGTTGAGAGGATACCACCCAAACAGACAGTTTCTCTGGAGATATCATTGACACAGGACTGTGTATATTAGTGATGGTGAAGTGGTGGTGGATATATTTCTTGGAGGTTTCGGCCACTACAGTCACTCCTGCCTGAACTTTGTGATTGCTGAAGAAGGAAGGCACATATCTGTGCTGGTGCACCAGGGGACTGACGATCACCAGCCGATAGCGGACCCTGGTACATCTCTCCAGGTCGTCAAACAGTTCTCCAAGGGCCACGCTCACTTCATAGCCCAACAATCCAGGGTTGACAAGAGAATAAATCCTCTTCTGGCTCACTTTGGAGCCCTGGCCCAAAGCGCGACGAAGAAAGATCTCCACCTCCTCCTCTGTGGTTGCCTCCCTGCACACCAGCACCTCGTCGGTGGATGGCAGAGGCTGCTCTGGGCTGTCCATGTAAAGCGACAGTGTCGTTGGGAAAACTTCTGTGGTGGGACATAGTACTAGATTGGGTTTCCCCTCCTCAAGGGTACGTGGCAGTTTCCTGGAGATGTACTGCTGGCTCATATCAGACAGGCAAGAAAGAAAGCATGCAAGTGTGGAGATGTCCAACTGCTGGCAAAGATACTGTGGCATGTTATCCTTGAAATCTCTCCACAAATCCTCCATGCATTTTTTTTTTCCATATTCACCTTTGTTCAAGCGTGAGCAATCCATAGCCTCATCATCATCCACCAGCGTGTCATCTTCATCCTCTGAGGAAAACTGAATCAAATCCTCAACTACACCCTTGGCGCCTTGCTCAACATTTTGTGTCAGAGTCGTGCCTGTTGCATTTTTAAACGCAATTTTGATATCAGCCAGAGTACATTGGGGCTTTATGGGAGTAAGCAAATGCCATAGCTGTTGAGGAACCGGGGTCTGACGGTGACACACACTGTGTATCCAGTGGCATAGGTAAACCAGCTGCTCTGAAGTGAAGTGGTTCAGCATATGGAAGTTGGAGCGTTGTTCGCTGATAAACAAACACCATTCCTTATGGCAGATTTCCATTGAGCGACTAAGCTGTTGTAGCTTCTCTGTCACATCCCCGTGGAACTCAATAAGTCTGCCCTCAAATAACTGGAAGCTCACTTTGATACACGGCTGCCCCTCTTGTGAGCAATTGACCCAAGCATGCCATTCCCTGTAAAGCATGTTGCCTGACATTTGCATTTCAAGCAGAATTGCGGACACTCTTTGAACACCTTCAAAGACCTGCAACAACAGAAAGGGGGGAACTCATATATTTTTATATCTTAAAATAATGTACGCCAAATACAATTCTAGAACACGTAATAAACTTGGACCTCGGTTACACTCTGATCTGGGTTTTGGGTTTATCCAAGACTCGATATCTGTTGCCATTATGGTCAGATGCCACTGCTAAACTGGAAATGAAATTGCACTCAGTAATGTAATGCATGCTATGGCGTGTGTGGTGGATGACTGGTTTAAGCAGCCTCACCTGGCCCGAGTCTGACTGATTAAGCTCTGGGGCTGGGTGAGGCTGCACACCTGTAGTGCATGGGAGTAATCAAGGCGCACAGGATAAACCAGCTATCACCACACACACGCTGTCATGACAGCGTAGAACATCTGCTCTGGTTTGTACCATCTTGCCATCTCCAATAAACGAGTGTAACCGAGGCCTTGGTTACTGTCAAACACTAAAAGTCCTCTGACCTGTGTGAACCTTCTGACTTGATGCTTGCTGTGTTCTCCTTTGGAGGACATGAGCATGAGTTTGTTCTGCAGCTCCAGCAGCTCCTCAAGGCTGTGGCTCTTCTGTGTATGGCCCTTGTTCACTTTAACACACATGAGGTTCTGTAGACATCGCTAAGAAGTACGACAAACACAATGCATTTAACATGAAAGAAATGGCCGTGGGAATGGAGATGGTCACCTAGATCACCTGGCTGCATGGTGACCATCACTATTGTCATTCACTATTTACTAAGTCATTTAGCAGATGCTTGCAACATATAGTGAATTCAGATACATATCCTTAAGGAGCATGTGGAGGTTAACACTCTTACTCAGCCTACTCTACAGGTAGGCTGTGGACATTAGGGATCAAACCCAGTACCTTTCGACTTGGAATCAAACACCCTAAGACCTTCAGGATAGTGTTGAATTAGATTAGAATTGGTGTAATTATCATAAGAAACATAATCATCATGACAACTCACCTTTTCTGTGTTTTCCTTGGACCATCCAATCTGATAAACTCCTGTTTCATTAATGGAGGAAGCCAGAGCGAGGGAAGACTGCTCCACAGACCCATGGGTCTCCTTCAGTCCCTTTAGCCAGCTTAACAATCGTGTAGAGTCCATCTGGAAGGCAAACCCATTGGCATCAATCAACTTCACTAGGCTAGAGTTTTAACATTGCATTCTATATAAAGAGGAACATTTGTACCAATTTATCTGGTAGTTTCTCGTCTCGTTGCTGGGCTTCCCACACCAGTCGGGCACAGGTCATGAAGTCATTAAAACCAGCAGTGGGGGTGAGAGTGTAGAGCAGTGGTCCGTAGCCAATCACTGCATCATGGAAGCAAGCCACCTGATCAATCTCTGTGTCGTTCTCTCCAGCAGATATGGACGCCAGCTCGACAAACACCTTCACATCACCCATGTCTGTTGTGGGAGCATGAAACATGCAGATATAATACAGACGTTTGGTTTCAATGTTTAATTGGCATATTGTAGACAGAGAGAATTTGTGCTCACTCTTTAGGTTTTCTTTGACCCAGGTGACCAGCATGTGGCTTTTCAAGAACACATCCAGACACACGGTCTGCTGCTTAGTGACAGTGGCAAGTTGTTGCTGGGCACTGATCAGGCTGCTCGAAAGTGAACCAAGGGTCCTCTGTTTAAACAAGTCTTCTTTCTGTTGTGTAGATAACAGACATACAGTATAAACATACACCCAGCCCAATGAAACATAATGTATTAAAATGTATTGTATTAAAACACAAACAAAACACTAATGCTGAACTGAATACTAATGCTGAACTGAATACTATGAACAGAGATTTAGTCGATTACCAGTTGGGTGAGATTGTGGATCTCACTGAAGTCTCCAGAGAGTTCCATTTGAGTTGCAATTTGCAGCACTGATCCGGCTGCGGCTGCCACCCCGAGGACCTGCCGATACTCCTGGATCTGACGGAGTCTCTTATCCACCCAGTTGACCTCAGTGGAATGGAATACTTTTGCCATCAAACTCAGCTCCTGTTTCATCAGTTCCCCATCTCCGCGGTCCCCTGCGTCCACCAAAGCCTGGTCGAGACGTTTGAACGTGATGGTTGCGTTAGCGATGTCTTTGCAATGCAGGAGGTAATCGTCCATCAGGGGTTTCCAGATCAAGTCACAGGCCTGCGATAGGGTTACTGGAACAGACACTGAGCTGCCAATTTGGTTCATGGCCAGTGTTGCAGCCCATCTGACCCAGTATGCGAGAATAAGGTTGCTTTGGTGCAGGTAATCCATTTCTGAGGCCATTTGTAGGACCTTTGTGCTGAGTGAATACCAGAGGACCTTCCTGTCAGACTCCACCTTGTCCCTCAAACTATTCACCAGCATCAACTTGTTGAGGCTTACTGACCAGACGTCTTCTCTATGTTGCTCCTCGAGTGTCAACATCTCAGACACTGGATGAAAACATAATTCAGTTACTGGAGACTAAATGTACAATATAGAAGGGTGTTCTTTGTTCAAGCTTAATAGTGGAGTAAATGGAATGGAAATGTAAAAAAACAAACTCAATAATTATTTACCTGTAATGCTTTCTGTGACTTTGGCAAACATCTTTATCAATGTGTCCACGTTTTTTTGTTGCTGAAGGAAAAAGGACATATCCTTTTCTCTCTGAGCCAGAATACCCTCTGCATCATCAGGAATGGACTCCAATGTCCCACTTGTTCGATCTACAGAGGACATCATTGGGAAGCAGTTGTTTGATATGGGTCCCGTTCCACTTGCAGGTAAATTGAGCATTATTATATTAGAATAAAGTAACATACAGTGGTGGTAGAGCTTCTTAAACTGGTCTTTGTGCTGCAGGGTGGTCTTCAGGTCTCCCAGTGGTACATGCCCAACAATCAGGGAGTCCACCAGCGACGCTATTCTACCTTTGCAGCGTCTGACTATCTCCCCAGCCACATCATCCACCTGTAGCTCCTTCCATTCTACAGCAGACCAATGAATGAACACACATCACACACATGTATTAACACTGCAAATGAATACTTTAAAACTGTATAATAGAAAATGGGAATGACAAATGCATTTTCTTAATTGAAATGATAAAGGGAAAATACCTTGACATAGAATGCAGCTCACAGCTGATTGTGGATCCAGCAGCTGGAGCACAGGGTTGTGGTCAAACCTTGCAGCTGACTCCACTATAATGGAGGACAGGATGGCACCAGGGATATCCTTCACTTTAGATGCAAGGGTCTGCATCAGCTCCCCCTCTTTCCCTCTCTGCGGATATGGAAGCACATAATATGTAGGCCAATCCCAAGCCAGAGAGAACCCTTTACTAAACACACTAAAAAAGTTAGAACCTGTTGGCGAAGTAGTATTAAAACATCTATATGTAGATGTTGATATGATATCCGTATCCCTTGATATGATGCTTACAGTATGGCTAAATTACTTTAACCATTGTTAAAGTAATTAAGCTATTACTTGATTATCCCAGGTTATTGTTGTTCCTTGGATTGCATGTTGTTGACTTGTGGTGGTTGGGACTACATTTGCACTGTTGCACACTCAACAAGCAACACAAGAGCATTTACCTTGCAGGTGTTTTGGATGGCACTCTGACACAGCTCCTTGAAGCTGGTTTGTAAGATACTGTGGCTCATCCGCATGGCTTCCAGGGATGAATCATGGCAACACACGATGATCTTATCCTCATCGCTGGACTGCATGGACACCAAAGGAAACAGCAAACAATAGTGAATATAGGAGCAAAAAGATGTGCCTCACATTCACACCGACGGCGGGGTCAGCCATGCAAGGGAACAGCCAGCTCGTCAGGAGCAGTTAGGGTTAGGTCATGTCTTGCTCAGGGACAACTCGACACTAAGCTAGGAGGAGCCGGGGATTGGCGGACGACCTGCTCTACCTTTACCCTACCTGAGCTACCCCACGTGTCAGTATGTAAGAAAGAAAATTACAGAAATAGGACTCTTAGATACTGCAGTTAGGCTATACTTCCATTTATTTGGATACAGCAGTTAGGCTATACTTCCATTTATTTGGATACAACAGTTAGGCTATACTTCTATTTTTTTGCACAGAATCTGTTTTTTGAGATGCATCGTTTCTTGGGCTTGAGTTTACCATGAGTTGTGATTTGAACATATTGGTAAATGCTTGACCTGTGTGGGTCCCTGGATTATTTCAGTCTGTTGTTTTGTGTTAATGCTGGCCAAAAGGTTGGACACACTACATTGTGTTTTTGTTCTTAATTGGTTTCCAATAAAAAATATACATACATTTGCATAAAGAGTATTAAAACTTGAGATGCCCTTTACGGTACATTTTGAACAGATAAAAAATGTGTGATTAGTTTGCGATTAATCGCGAATAACAATGGACAATCATGCGATTAATCACGCTTAAATATTTTTATCGATTGACAGCCCTAATATATATATATGTGCGATAAAAGTATATGTATGTGATAAAAAAATTGTACTTTCAAAAATGGTACTTTCACTAGTGTCAGATTTTTCGATGGAGTCAGGCAAGCACGTAAAGAACATGTTCCCGTGCCTGGATCTCCATGGTCAGCATACCTGGGTAATCCTCTTCCTCAGGTCCTTCTCCACAGTGGACCTCCATTGGAGTAACACTTCCTCATCAGAGCCATCCACCTTCAGCAGGGCATCCCAAACCTAACAAAATTATCGTCTTTTTTAGACTCCAGAATCACGGAAAATGGTAGGTATTGACATGGTTGACATTGTCAAGATAAAATAATTACGTGCAAGCCTATGGGTAGCACAACAAAAATGAGATAGAAGCACGAAAACGCTTAAATGCTATAATGTGTGCGTACCGCTATCTCTTTGGGGTAGCTAAGTGCTTTTGACGACGTGAGAAGGGGTTTGTGGAGGAGGTCATCTCGCCACTCGCGAACATGTTGTTGCACATGGAGCAGGTCTTTCATGTATGGCCGAGTTAAGGTACCACCCTCAGTATCCAGGGCCTGGGTGGTGCCACCCTCAACATCCAGGGCCTAGGAGAAAACAGAGTGAAACATGGTATGTAACACTATTGGCCTTGTTCACCTGGTGGCCATCTTGGTTCTAAACACTAGCAGGAGGCTAGAACTGAATGGGGAACTCTGCATTAGGTTCCATCACCCAGCTAGTGTTTAGAACCAAGATGGAACCAAGATGGCCGCTAGGGGATTAAAGCGGTCAGCATACTTCAAAAGAAGTAGTTTTCGGCTGGTCAAGAGCATAGAAGTCCTTTGCAGGCAAACTTTTATACTCGATGCGGTTTTGGTTTGGTCACTGAACATTCCATTAGTAAAGACCAGTGTGGGTCTCCGTGGAGACGGGGACATCTGATCAAAATAAATCACGCCCCCCTTGCTTTTCTGACTAATCACACACAATGTTCACATTGCCATCATATGCGGAGATTTCGGCAAATTATAAAATCTTGGAGGTGTGCCAAAAAAGAAGTTTAGTGAGGAATGCATTTTCTCCACAATCACGTCATTTTGTTCTTACGACTACACCAAACTTATTTTCTGTGCAAAGTATGCTGTCTGCTTAAGCACCAATGAAGCATAGCAATGGGTATACCTGTTTTGCAGACACTGGATGGATCATTGCGGCCAGCTTGAGCACTAACTGGTAGGAGAGCAATACCATCCGGTAGTATGGTACCAGTCGTGCCATTTTGCATGCGCTCTTGACCACGTCAATGCTAGTCAGGAAGATGCTATCCAGCCGTATGTCTCCTAAATCCACTCTACAGGAATTATACAATAAATTAGTATTAGGCAAAATTAGCAGAAATGATAAAAAGCGTATACAATTCCTGAAGATATTACCTTCCCGTTTCTATTTTTGTGATGATATGGGCCAAGATTCTTGGAACCTGTTGCATAGTAGCAAAAAGTCAGAAATTATCACAATACTAAAGTGGCGGATGTATGCAGGGTGCAAATTATTGGGGGGCCAAATCCCCCTGGATGTGATAGGGGTCCCCCTGGAGATTCACCAGGGGAACTCTTGGCGGCGTCTTTTAAATTAAACTGTTCATATCAGATTTTTTTTTTTTAATTCCTTTTTTTTTCATCTTGTACTGTGTCAGAATTTTCTCTAACATGTGTATTCATATATGTAACCACCCCCATGGTGGATTACATATACATTAATTTGTCTCTGTATATTATCTGAAAGTTTGTTGTCTTCCCTAGCTGCGGCGCATCACATTTATGGCCTATAGTGTGAAAAAAAAGACCCCCCTGAATGTCTCAATGTATAATTGGCACCAAGACTCACCTGCTCATTCAGGTGGGCTATGTTCTTGGAATCGTGCTTTCTGAGTCTATAGAGCAGAGCCTGGATCAGGTCACCAGGATGTACTCCGGTCAGGTCAGAGAACTCTGGGATGTCCTCAAATGCAACCAGCGCCAGCCAACTTCGTAACACCAGAGGCATCTCTTGGACCACCGTTAAGTGGTTCTGGATCAAAGTCATCATTATCCTGTTAGAAAAGTCACAATACAAATATTCAGATTTAATTTCTTCAGTGTATTTACTGCAAAGTATAGACAACAACTCTACACACAGACCATGTTTACCCCACACTCACAAATCATATCCAAAAGGTTAATTTAGTTGCTGGAAAATTTGTCCATCAGATGTGTGTGTTACAAACAGCTTTATCAGGGACAGACTGGACTGGGACTAAAAAGCGGGCCAGAATGGCCACAAATGTTCTCGTGCACAGTGTGTGCCAATGTTTTAGGCATTCATTGATTCAACTTGACCAAGCTTCCTGTCTTTGGTGACAATATGATTTCAGCACTTGCTTAACAATGTTGCCAATAGGGACGCATTAATACCATAGAGAGGACTTTATTTTAATTTCTTATCATCACTGGGCGGCGCCGTGGTCAAGATTATTTGGATGGGGGGGGGCCTCGGTGGCGAATAGAGGTGTTTTTGTTTCTATGGTTACTTTAACAACATGCATAACATGAACAAATAAATCATAGTTTAGTAGGGATTCCCCTCCAAAACGTTTGGATGTTTTAAAGGAAAAAATGTGTTATGTTGAACAATTACATTGTGGATTGATTTCAGTATATGGTTGCTTGTTAATTCCACAACCCTGGAGGAAAAGTTGAGCCTGCTTACTTTCTCTTGTATTTCAATTCTGCTACATTGTCTCTGAAATAGCAGAACTTGACCATGTCCAGTCCAGACCATTTCTCTTCCTCAACAGTAGGACCCATTCCTGGGGCGTCTGCCCCCGGTTGTCTGAGCTTGTGGAGCAGAGGAATGAGCAGAAGGACCTCTGACATCTTAAATCGTACACACTGGTTGATCAGTTCCAGCACAATCCTGCCAGGGGAAGGGAACGGAAGTGTGTTTTTAAAGTTTAATTTGAGAAATTATAAAATAGACAAAGACAATACATGCGCAAAAAGCTACAAAATAAGAATTTACTTCTGTGGAGTCGTGAAAATACTGAGCACTTCTTTCAGGTTGCTGCTGTTTATTACAGGGTCTGATAATAACACTTGGCAGAGGTTTGCCATGCCCTTCACTCCGAGATCTGCACAACACCGAATGGAGAGCACGGACACAGACAAGGCCAGCACTAGAGGCTCACTGCTCATCTGGCCCCCCTCAGACACAGCTCCTTCTAAGATATGAAGCAAATGGTCTGCAATCAAACTGTCCACCTGTTGAATTAGCAGTGAATTAGCCTGATAACTGATGATGAATATTCATTTGTATTAGTAATGGTAGTCATTTTGAAAATGTTGATTGTACCTACATTGACCATGGGAGGGTGTGACCTATCCGGGTACTGTATTCTTGGTTCATCACAACCCAGAGTGGACCGGAAATCGTGCAAGTTCCTGTGCAGATATTTTGTGCTCTCTTTGTTAGATGGAGACCAATTCTCAAATATTCTTTTCAGCAGCGCTGACACAGAGAATTGCCAGCTTTCCACAACATCGTTCGGTTTGTTCCATTTAGTTCGCAAAATCCGTCTCCAAAAGTTCTTCTGCTCCATTCGGCAAATGTAGCCCTCAAAAAGGTGCAGCTCTAAAATGAAACAACATACTGCCCAGTCATTGACTATTTACAGTGAATTCAGATACATGTACATTAAAAGACTGCAGGCATTGGTGTTCGAACCCAGAACCTAAGACAATCCTGTCCCCCATTTGTGTATCAAAAGATCTATAGTTTTCACCTTTAACATCTTTGTCATATGGAATACGCATGTTCCTTATGGCCGTCTCTTCGATTTCTTCGTTTCGCCGCCTTATGACATATGAGTAGGTCATCGTCTGCCCCCTTGGGACATTTCTGTCCTCCATGGAAAGAGTTGCTTCCAGCAGGTAGCCTTTCTGAAGCAGCTCACTGAAGACCAGATGTTCATAATGTGTTACAATAATTATTAATTTCATGAAATAGATTTCAGTGTTAAAATAGAGTTCAAGTAGTTACATTAAAGCAAAACACACACATCGTGTATACTTACGAACAATGGGTCACATCAAGAGAAATACTTCCATTGTTATCACACATAACGATATTGTCATGTTCACTGTTGAACCGAAAACTCTTATCCAACACCGCGTGGATGTGAATGGTGAACATGGGGCACTGAGGTCTCTCTGAAGTTTGGCCCCTGAAGTGGGAATACAAAGAAACAGAGGATATGATCTCAGGCGATGGTTATATATGGTTAGCCTCTGAGACCATCTCGATCTAGCGAGTTCACAATATGTTTATCTCTGCAGATCGGTCTGGCCTCGATTCAATTGAAAGCCTTTTCCAAAAATGTAAAAATAGGACCCATCAGCACTCAGAATGGGCGATGGAGTTTCAGTTCATGACGAACAAGGAGCAATGCAGTCTGCCGAGTTAAAAAAAACTATGGAAAGTGTAACAATCAAAACTGTTTTTATTTGAAATAGACCGAATACCGATGTTAAAAGATTAACAGAAATCTGCATGGAAGGCTTTTCTCAGATTTAAATATGTTTTTGCTTTACTTCCAAGCGGATTCGGCAAGAACGAAGAGCTCACGAGCATCACTCCGATTGGTGCCCAGCCAAGGCCAGACTGATGTTAATTGCGAAACGCAAACATGAATATCAGAATGGTCTCACAAGGCTAATATTTGCCTTGTGGCATACCCATGTATGTTTTAAAGCGATGTTTGGTTTGATAGCTGTTGGTGTGCTGCTCACCGCTCTGCCTCGCTTTGGGACCCCCTGCGGTTGCCCTCTCGGGCCCCTGGCCCGTCGGATCCCCTCTCCACCTCCGCCATCCCTTCAGTCACCGCTTGTAAGGCGGGCTTGGGCGTGGCATCTTTTTGTAATTGGGACTCTGGGACTGCGCTTTTCCCTGAGGGACTATCTTCACATTTTTGCAAACCTACTTTGAGGTTTGCGTTCTCCTCCGTTGATGCACCTGTGCCACCTGCATTCTCACACGCTTGTGAAGAAGATGTTGGTTGGTCGTTTGAATTTGACTGAGTCTCCACAGTGCTGCTTTCTGACATGGGCGATTCGCCGGTTTGGTCTGGCTCAGGATGCCCCGACTCAATCTGGTGTGTGCCAGATTGTCCCAGGGCGGGGTCCTTATCCTGTGCCATGCAGCAGTGACTGCACTGAGTCACTGCTGAAGTCTGTGTTCCAAAACTTCTAGTGTTGCACTCACTGGTTTGAGTGTGGGCATGCAACACTTCAACATCTATTTTATGCTTTTTCAAACAAGGTGACAAGTTGTCCTTCTGGGACAGGAGCTGACTGGTTTGGGCTTGATGGTCCCCAGGCTGCACTTCTGCCTCTGCCGTGGTTTGAGTTTGCTCCACTGTGGTTTCCAGCACGGTCTCCTCTGACAATGTTGTCTGATCCTGATCATCCACCAGACGTTTGACATCATCAGTATCCTCTCCTCCCGGGCAGGCCGGGCCAGGCTTCTTCCTTTTTCTTCTGTCTCTCCATCTTTTCTTCTTTGGCACTTCAGCATTTTGGCTTGGGGAACCGCTTGGCCTTTCATCCTGGGGAGTACAAAGCAGCATACATCATTCACAACATACGTTAACACACACGATCACAACCACACATCCGATTGGTCACAAGTCCTTGAATCAGGTCACCCCTATGCACATATTATCAATTCACAGGATCCCTCATTATTATTATTATTATTATTATTATTATTATTATTATTATTATTATTATTATTATTATTATTATTATTATTATTATCACTCAAAGTCTAAATCCAGAGCATATATCTGTTATGTTTACCTTGTGCCCTGTCCTCTGACTCTTGGCAACGCCCTCCATGGCCTCCTTCCTGGTTCCCAGACTTCCAGCCTGCGTCTGGTCCGAGTGGTGCTCCATGTGGAGACGTCTTCCTGAGGGGGTCCCGCTTCCCCCTGTCTGTGGTCTCTGGGCTGGTATGGCGATAAGTATGGCGATATTAAGCCTAGCGGTACCAGAGTCTGTCCCTTCTAGTCATTCATTATGAGGTGCAACACACACGCATCAAAACCTATGTGATGTTTTTATTGGAAACGTCGCTGTCTAGTAGCTTTATCTACTTTGTTTCCTCAGCCGACTTCACCAAATGAATGCGTCGAGACGCCAAGACGGAAAAATGCCAAATATAAGTCATTTTTTTCATTAAACAATAATTTGGTATGATGTCATTCATTTATAAATACACTTTTAACCAGCAATATCTATATTATACAATAAATTGTTTATGCCACGCACCTGTTACGTCACATCTCTCTTCAATCCATACGCATCTACTTTCTGCAACAACTACCTACAACAGTATGGCTGTTGTAATACGCAAAATTATAGTCTCTCCAGTAAGGGAGCGTCCACAATTGTTCATTTATGTATTTGAAGGCGTGGCTATTTTGATTTGTTTATCAATCTATTTTAGACAATACTATAGTTTTTAGACAATACAATACATATATTACATATATATATACTAACCAAACAAGTAATTCGTTGTGTACACCAAAATACGTATCCTTATTATAATATTCCTGTCGGGAATTTGTATATAGTTGTACGACCGTCCCTAATCAAAATGAAGTTAAGTTTCGGTTTCATTTCACGACCTGTATCAGCGAAGATGAAACCTAACGATTTGTTTCAACACAACGACAATGACCCGAGCGCCTGTCGTTACTTATTAAGACGATCATAAAAAATATAAAGGTTTTGCAATTTCCCCTGACTTACATGAACACAACAGTAGAATTTGATCATTATTAACACAACTTTATTGAAACCAGTGGAACCCCAACTCGACCACTATGGGGCTAAATGAGCTGTTTTGATCAATGGCAAACATGACTAAATGTTAAATAGGCGAATCCAAATAATCACCAAACGCATTCATTACAACTATGCAGTTGTCATTAAGTGATAAGGTTAATGTTTCAGGGTGTAGAGGATCGTTTTGTAACAACAGTTTGCAAATTAGCTTTGTTTTATCTCAGGACAGAAGCAACAGTACATTCAATGGGAGTCATAAGTAGGCCTAAATTCAACGTTTTGGCATTTAACAAAAAATATAAAACTGAATGTATAAGTGAATAATTAACATTAATCAATGTAGGCCTATAGGTCTCACCAGTTGATACCCCTGTTGGCAAAGTTAAAAGGAAGGCGTACTGTAATAAAGTATTATTTGATTGCTAACTAAATTACCACCCCAATACTAGCCTATAGGCCAACATATTTACATATTTACTATGGTACCTCCCCCACATTCGCTGTTTATCCCATCATGAGAACACAGGGCTTACAGTTAAACACTAAAACAGTAAAACAAAAAGTAAAATAAACTAATTGTTCGATAGTTATGTGTTTAGTTTTTTTCCACTTCCACCAGATAAGACGAGCTCAGGAACCAGCAGGCTTCTTTATTCTTCGAACCACGACTCGAGTTCTTCGTCCTGGCGGTCTGCTGCTTCCCTCCTCTGTTGCCGTGGCGTTCTCGTCCGCCGGCCTCCCTGCTGGAGGTCTGGGTTCACCACGGGGCGGAGCGGGGCTCCTGCCTGCTCTCACGTCATCCACGAAGGCCTCCACCCCATCGAACTTGGCCGTCAGCTCACCAAGGCGCTCCTTTAGCATGTTGAACTCTTTGTAAAGGTCCCCCAGGGCATCGGACAGGGGCCCTATCCTATAGGCCCATTGGATATCATCAGGGAAAAAAAAGAATATTAATGTTAATATTAAGGACTCTTCAGTGTCAAACCCCTTTGCCACTTCAAACTTGCATACTGAACTGAACATCGATTAAAATGGTAACGTAGTGAGTCATACATAGTTGGGGACCAATCCGGTTGGGAGTGTGGGGTCTTCCAACTACATAAACACTATGTTACCTTTGAGCCAGCCGTGTAAAAGGCCGAATGTCAATTCATCCACAAATTAGCTCTCTTTGAACATTAGTGGGGAACACACGTCCCCCCCGGTCCCCCGTGGGGAATTTCGCCCCTGGATTGATGCAACATAAAAGGCGTTGCTCTCACCTTGCGTAGTCAGGCAGCACAGTGCTGTGGTCGTGCAGGAGGAGGTCCTTCACCTGGGTCATGATCGCGTACTTCCAGTTGTCTAAAACCAGAGTGAGGTTGGCACATCCTCTGGCATTGACTTTCTCTGCTATGGAGACAGACAACACACAATGTCGATCCACTAAATGTCGCGGTTGTATTTTGTTCCCCACAGAGCAACAGAAGAAGCGAGCAACTGCGGATGTCCGAGAATATTACCATGTTTTAAATTGCCCCCCAAAAAAAACAGCTAAACCTGTGAAATCCTCTACCTTGAGCGTCGAGGTGTTTATTTACAATACTTTTTTTTATAGCAATTTAATCTAAAAAATAATTGTTAAATGTTTTAAAAAATAATACAAAAAACTGCAATAGATCACATTATGAAAGAATCGCGATACATTGAATCGCGACCCTTGTACCGCGATGTGTATCGTAGCCACCAGACGATGTAGCGGTACGGGGGGGAGGGGGGGTTATTAATTGAGAGAGATTGAGAGGTTAAAAGACCGAGTCACCTTCAGACCTGAAGTCCCACTCCAGGCTATGCTGCTTCCTCTGTGCCCGAGCAGCATGCAGGGTCACGAGCCAAACCAGCCAGGCGAGGGTCGGCATCCCCAAGTCCAGATATCCCCCCAAAGTCCAGGAGATATCCCCGAAAGTCCAGATTCCCCCCCCCCACCAAAGTTCAGATATCGCAACCTGTAACGTATTTAAAGTATTCACAAGTTTCCTGATGGTATGTGATGCTGATGTTGGCATACAAAAGAAGTGTAGAATACTACATACCCCAACAAGGACCCAGGTAATAGTCCTGATCTAAGGCAGCCTCTGCTGGAGGAGTGTGGAGCAGAGCTGGGTTGCAGATCATTATGTAGCCCCCCCACCCCCACCCAACACAGACACACACACAGACACACACCACCACACACCCCCTCCCAATTTTTATCAGAGATGGATGTCTTTGGGGGGGGGGGGGGGGGGCCGCCGGCCGGGCGGCGCCCGGGCCCGGGGGCGGCGTTGAAGTTGTACCTGTGTCTGGTACAACTTGGAGAAGAGATGAACCAAATAAGGGCTCGGGGTTGTTGAAGAGTCAGCCTCTCTATCTATAATGCATGACAACGTGGTGGTGGTGGTATAACTTATGGATGCCGTTTCAATTCATCACCAGCCAATAGATGTTGCACTGCCAAAACTGAGTGTAAAGAGGAGGGGAGAGGGTTTAAGGGGTGAGGGGAGAGGTTTTAAGGGGTGATGACAAATGATTGTTTTTTTTGGCTGTCCTCCTCCTAAGGCCCATCATGAACTCACACAAGGACCGTGTTGTTGTTGCACTTTAAAGTTGAACTGGCCCGAACCCACGACGACCAACTGTATGTCCATATAGACTAGTTTATGATATCTAAATTAAAATATTACAGTATTTTCATATTTATTTATTTTTTAAAAATGTTTTTTTTGTTTTTTTGTTTTTTTTCTGTAATAAAACACATCAAATAAGGAAACCATTGTGTGTACATTTCTACATTGAGTCATGAGTGAGTCAACTTTATTCATTCTCCATATAATATGAACCACATCCAATTTTCATATCCATATCCTATCTTGTTCCCATAAAGATGTGATCAATATTTAGAGAATTTATACTCAATAGAAGATAAACTGATTAAATAGTATGGTAACCCATTGGAGGCAATATCCGAAACATTTTGCGATGTTCAACCTTGCCTTTTAATAAATGTTATCGTCATGCAGGTACAAACATTATTTATTAATTGATTTGCTTTATAGTCATAAAATAATCTATAAAGGATCAGTTATAGGAATACACACCTATACAAATATTAGCTCATTTAATTGCAAGCTGAATTGACAGGGTTAGAGAGTTATATTACCTTTATCTTATTTAAAATACACTGGTTCTTAAGGCCTATCTTTTGTTTAAAACACAGAATAGAATAGCTTAACAGAAGAGTTCATATTATATTTATTATCCATAGTTATATGGAAAACTCATGTAAAAGGATAAATCTACTTTAGAAAATGAGATCAAGATTTCCCCTTTGCTAAGCGACGTGGAAAGTGGATCTTTGCCAAGTCTATAGAAATGAGTTTTGACAGCTTCTGTTTGAAACTCAGAGGGGCCCCTTTCTGGGGACCAGAAGGAGAGCGGTCCACGGGCCCCCCCGTGGTCTTTGTCTTCCTCGTCCCCTTGGAGGACAGCCTCGCGGCGTGTCTCGGGGGCTTCACGGGCACTGGGGCCGAAGCCGACGGCGGGGGACTTAGTGTGTGGCTGCTGGTGGCAGCGGGAACCGACGGGTGATGGGAGGCAGAAAAGTTGACTTCAGCGTAGTGGTGGCTGTCCAGACTGAGCCTCGCCTCCACACCAGAACTCGGGTCCGGCGGGTCTGAACCCGACCCGGGTGATGAGGGCTGAACGCCGTTTAGTAAGACGTTCTTGCAATCGGGCGCCGGGGTGAAGGAGTCGATGGTCTCTTGGTCGGTCAAGCAATGCCTGGCGATGGCCTGGCAGACCTGACGGCCCTGCTGGCACAGGAAGGAGAACATCCCCTCTCCCGAGTCACACTGGTGGCCCGCCTCGATGCAGAAGCCCTCCTGCAGAGAACACAAAACACACAAACACACGCAAACATTTTCCCAACCAACATTCGTTACAAAGTGTGTCATTTTGAGATGACACACTTTGGAGCAAAAGGCACACCAGACGTCCCCAGTTTTCAGGGGACCGTCCTCGTTTCTGGTGGCCTGCCCCCGTTTTTTTTTTTTTTAAAGAGAATTGAATTTTGTTGATACATGGACTGACAAACTACACATGTCCTTGTTTTTCATTTCACAAATCTGGTCACCTCAGTATACGGGAACACAATCCTTGTTGTACCAACCATGAGTATCCCAAATCTACGCAGGAATATGTAGGGCCATCGGTAGATGATGTCAGCCGTGTCCTTGTCCAATAGAAACGTCGCCTCTCGGTCCAGGAGGAAGGTGAAGTCTCCGGCGAGCAGACATCTCTCGGATGCCTCCGTGTCCAGAACAGTGACGTGATACCGCTGTGGTTGATCACCGAAACCTGGAAAACGAAGTGTAGAGCAAGTCACAGACCATAACCAAAGCAGCAGCAGCATATTGACACATGGGAAAGCTGGTCTTAGAGGAATATTGACCGGATAGATTATTTACAAAGAATCATAAACTAACGTGATTTGAACAAAGCGGAAGTCCTGGTGATGGCATAAAGTGACTTGCATCTATAATGTGAATTTAGGTGGTGCTAATAAATCACTGTCTCTACTTCTTCTTAAATGAACGCAAGTGTGAGGAAGTTGCACTTGGGCCATTCTTTGGCCCCTGAAATAGAAAGATGATCTGAAAGGTGATTGCGTCGCTCTCCCTTAAGCGTTACTTTGCACAGTCTACATTAATGTTACAGTATTTTCAGGTAAAGGTCGACCTCCTGCAGCTTTAAGCCGACATTCAATATCAGCTAAATACTTTTGATACTCAAGTAGCTGTTAAAATCAGACACTTGAAGACTTTTACTCAAGTGTGGTTTTCAGGTACTCTGTACACCACTGGGTGTCACCAATATAAACATATCTATATAAAAATGTCTGTTGATACTTATTTAAACTATTTAAACAATTTGACTTTTACAATGTAAATGAGTATGAATTGTATCCTATATACCATAAGCCCTCTGTTCCAAGAAACAATAACTAGGTCTACAACAAGATTTACTTTATTTTTAACAGCTTTGTCAGCAGCACAGTAGTTGTAGGTTGTCTTATCAAATCTTAGATGAACCAAACATTTCCACGGATAACTACTGAATGTAATAATTACCTGAGTAGAGGTCATTGTCCTTCATCAGGCTATTTTCTTGCGCCGAAGCCTCTTCTCCAGGATCCTTGTATAAACACGAAGACATGGTAAACATTGGGGACATGTTATACTGCAGGGCTCTTATCATTTATTTTATGGCTTCACCCTTGTCAGGGGCAAGAAAGAGTTGAGCTAATGTAAACAGAAGAATTGAAGAAGTAAAGATTAATGATAGTGCCTGCACACCGACTTCCCCAACCTCCTACCCGTCTGGGGGGTGTGGGCGGTGTGTGTGTGTGTGTGTGTGGGGGGGGGGGATCTGGGGTGTCTTGTTCCTGTTCCTCACTTAACAATGCCT
>JAOPJH010000097.1:43141-54502 GCA_027122575.1 Merluccius polylepis
GAGCATGGGCAGCGGGCCAAAAATAATCGGTCGCGGGCCAACTTTGGCCCGCGGGCCCCAAATTGGGCAGCCCTGCTTTAGACCAATGTATACAAATACAATTTCCCCCCGGAAAGTAACAGGATTTTTAATGATACAATTGATGTAGTCCTACGCCTAAAGTAGACCTATACAATGATTGTATTAACTAAGAAATTCTATAAAATTACGGCAGCAGTAGGAGGTGCACACTTCAAATGGGGCTGCGGGCCGCATAAGAAGAAGCGAGTGTGTTTTCAGACAACGCACCAACTTATTGGTGGTGTCCAAGTCCTCTCCACCCTCAGGTTTTTGGCTACTGGTATGTCTCAGCAAAAGTTAGGAGCTATAGCAGGAGTTTCCCAGCCCTCGCTTAACTTTTGAATGCCTGGCTGTTTCCATACACCGCTGCCCAACAATGTTGTGTTATCCGTATCCCTTATAATCGGTCTGAAACCGATACTCCAATCCAACATTTCCAAACATCATAGGAACAATAACTTAGTAATTTCATTAAGCAGAAAACTTCAAACAACAGATGTACAAGATCTGCTCTGAGAGGCGACTGTGTAATCCCCCTCAGGTCCAGCTCCTTTAGCCAATCATGCTTTCCTGTAAGAGATTCTCAAATGTGGAACACCCTACCAACTGAAATAAGAAACTATCACCTACCACACAAAATCTCAAGGCCTGGCTTAGGAAAAGTCAGACATGTGAACATTTCTAATTCTCATAGTACATTGCTCATTTTATTATCGTTGTTACTGACTAACATGCTAACTTGTCCTATGTCCTCTGCTCGTTGCCAGGCGGCAACATTTGCATGGCTTGGGTATGTCTGTAATATCTACTAGTATTTTATGAACAATTAGGTAACATTTGATCAAGATCATCATAAAAATTGTTGTGTTTTATGTATGTCTACTGTTTATTGCTGCTCTGTATGGCAGGCATCAAAAGATGGCTGTGGTCAGTATTGCTTGGCTGTGTGTTGTTGCTTCGTGTTGCTTGCATGGCTATGTGTTGAAATTGTGTTTGTTGTTGCCGTTTATTGTAATGATGTTTTGCTGTTTTCTTCTGCTCTGCATGGCTTGTGCTCCGTCTTGAGTATAGTTGTTTTGTTGCTGTTGCTGTCTCTATGGCATCTTGCCATCTTTGTTCTGTACATTTTAATCTTTCATAGGTTTCAAAACATCTTGCCAAAGGACTGCAGTTGAAAATTAGCCAGCTGGCTAACACTGGCATATTTACAGAAATGTTGCTTAATGGGTGTTGTCTTTATATATAAATGAATTGAATTACATTAAATGGAAAAATGACCATAAGTCACCACAGGCGACCTGTGGTCACCACAGGTCGCCTCTCTGTTTGCCCCATTTTAACACCATTGTTTTGGCGTTCCAGTTTTCAGTTAACACTGCTAGACTTGTCCACACAATGTCCCATTGATTTCCCGCTGAAGATCACTTTATTATTCAGTGTGAATATGGAGGAAACATGCAGAGCTCCTTTTACTGACTTTAAAATACTTCTCCTGGTGAAGCATTAGTTCTCTTAATAGTTATTTTCTCTTATCGATGGTTAACATGCAAGCCTAATGCAATTGATGTAGGCCTATTAAAAAGGCGTGGCTGTAGGCAAGATCTGTAGACTACCTATATGAGCTAAGAGCCATCATTTGAGTGTAAGTGGTTAAATATGGCATTCGTCAGGTATTAGTGACTGAAATGTGAGGATATCCGTTTCTAGTTGGCTGTGCTGTATGAGACAATTCTGCTTTTAGACCCCTCCCACCTAATTTTCTGACCAATCATCTCTTCTCTGATTGGTTCGGGGAATACATCTTGCCTGTCTGTCACATATAGCTAAGCTTCACCACAGGTGCGTGAACGCAATACAATGGCAGAGAAACTTAGGGAGGGAGGGAGCGTTTTTTGGGGGTGTTTATTTTCAAAGTATTGCTCTCCTGCTCTCTTCTCTCTTCCCAACTCTCAAATCTTGCATACTCCGAGTGGACTCGGAGCAATGATTCGATCCACACGCTATTGCTTGCCTCTTTCTCGGAAGTACTTCCCCCTCCATAGGGTTTCCATTATGTATTTGACTGTGGCCACCACAGTCGAATTTCTACCGCCAGTCTCCCCCATTGCAAAAAAAAAAAATCCTCACACGTCTTTATGAAAAACATACATTGGCGCATTATTTATTTCTATTTAGCCTATCGATATGCATCATGTAGCCTATGTTCTCTAATGTGCACAGCGGGTGCAGCTGTGCATTGCAATCATCCTGAGCACCTACATGAAGAAGGCAACTTTTACTAAAGTGTGACCCAATAAAGTAGGTGGCTTTGGTATATCCTAATTATTTATCTCAACGCAGTGATTTATTTAACGCAGCGATTTAATTAAAAACCATTTACTGCAGCCAAAACAATGATAACACACTTTTGGAATAACACCTGCATCGTGGCTTTGGATGCGATACTTTCTGATCCCAAATAGCAAATGAATATGTAATCGAGAACTTTTAGTTTGATGTTCGATATTTGCCCATTTCATTGCTCTATAGAGTGAAGCAATCTTCCACATTGAGGGCATTGACTGAGTCATCAAGCAATTGCTAACAAAAACATTATCCACAGTGACCCAATCCTCATCTACTATAGCCCTGGCAACTCTATATTTCCTACCTGCAGACCCAAGACCATCAGTCCAGCCTTGGGAGGTCTATGAAAAACGACAAAAAGGTCAACACTCAAAATGCAACTGGTCCAGATGGTATTCCAGGTAGACTCACAAGGAGTTTGCCTACTAACTTAGTGAGCCCCTGGCTGATAGGCAGGAAGGCATAGTCCTCACAGAATGGAAATCAACAACCTACCCAAAACTAAACCCCCCTCCATCAGCAAAATATGCCCCATCTCACTAACCTCTCTTCTTGGCAAAGTAGCTTAGAGTTTTATCTCCCAGTGGGCTCTAAAAAGGACATTCTGCCCCAAATTGACAGCCAAAGGTTTGGGTTCCTACAAGGCAGGCAAAAACACACACCCTCCTTGACCTGACAAATGACCTTTTAAGGTCTTTGGACAAACCGGGTTTCATATGCTCAATAGTTGCCACTGATTACAGCAAAGCCTTTGATTGTGTGGATCATGGCCTTGCCATCACCAGGCTACTGAATCTTGGTCTCCGCCCATCCCTAGCCAGGTGGACAGCAGATGTTTTAACCTGTCAGTATGCTACCATGGACAACTCTCAGAAGGGTCCAACATCACATGTGGACTAACCCAAGGAACCCTGCTTGGCCCTTTAATATTCATTGCCTATATCAACGGTGCAGCTGAACAGGCATCAGCTAAGCACTGGAAGTTTGTCAATGACCTCAACCTGCTGGAGGTGAAACCATCGACTGTCCCAGCCACCTTTCAGCATGACCTCGCGGACCTGGAGAGGAGGTCCTTCGAGAGATCCATGGTGATGCACCCCAAGAAGTGCAAGGTACTGCATTTCCATTCAACGAAGACCCCCTCCCCCAAAGGCTGTCAATAAACAACATTGAACCCCAGAGAGTTGAGCCTGAAGCCCCTGGGCATCCACATTCAGGCCAATCTGCAGTGGTCTGAACAGGTGGATCACCTTTGTAAAAAAGCTAGTTAGCGCCTATTTCTACTGCCTCAAAAAATCCCAGTATTCTCCTAGATGATCTGAGAAACCATCTTCACTGCCTACATCCGACCCACCCTGGAGTACACCTCCCCGTTGTAGCATCCTGGCCCACAATCAAAGGCCATCGAAAAGGGCCAAAGAAGAGCGGTGCAGATCATTCTGGGTGGTGACTGGTGAGTTCACTTCATACAGCGAGGCTTGTGGCTCCCTTCTCTCCCTCCTGTTTCTCAGGTGGCTCCCCATCTAAACCATCGGCCATCGGCCATCACCAGAACCACAATAGCGTGTTGTACAAAACAGATGGTGTATTTCAGAAAGGTCATGTTTTGAAGAGGGAACATTTACATTTCAGCCTTGAAAAGCCAACGTCGACACTTGGAGTGGAGTAGGCCTACGTAGGGACCGTCAGCAAGTTTTCTCTACAGTGGAATATGTAGGGGCCGTCGGTAAGTGCAAGCAGCAGAAATTCAAACTGCAATAACTTTTTAATTACTGAAAGAAAAACTATTGTTCCAACTATTGTTTCCTGCAAAATAAAACAGTTAATAAATTACCAAATACCAAAATGAACCTTTAACTTTACAATTAAACACTAGTTAGTATGCCTGAGTGTAGGCTACATTTCCTATTTGTCTTTAACACATTTTCAACAGCTCAGGATATAGTCATAAAATTCCAGTCACTTTTAAAGTAGATGTCAGATGAAAAAAGGTTAGAGATCCCTGGTCTAGCCCCACCTGCAGTTTGTTACACAAACTTTTTCTATGTTCATCTTAAACACTTTTTACAAATATGGTAATTTTATCTGTCAAAGAAAATCCCATGGACATTCTTTCGGTTTAAATACATTTTTTGGGACCAATTTAGTTAGGTTGACACTGAATAATAATAAATGGCAATCTCAATAAATGGTGTTCAGAGTCCATCCACTACAGTCTCTCAAAATGATATGGGAAAGAAACACTGCTCCACTTAACTAAACCCTGTATTGTCATCTTTTTTTTCTTTAAACAATCATGTTTTTGTTCCTATGGATCTGAAGTGTTTCTTCTTCAGTGGTGTGAGGAGCTCAAAGTGCCCCAAAAAGGAAACCCACCTGAACATGTGTAGAATCCAGAGGGTGACAGAGATCCACACAGAGCGACCAGGCTAGTGTTCATACCTACGTAGTATTTTGAACTTTCATCTTTTTTATTTCTACTGCTGCAGCACCTAAATTACTAGCAAGTACAATAAAGTACTAGCTTATCTTATCTTACTTTGTGTTACAAAAAGGCAACACTGCCAACCACTGAGCCACTCGCAGAATAAAAGCCCCAACAAAACAATAAATACTAATCTAACGGCGGCTCCACTCACAATGACAGAGAGTTCACTGCAAGCCAGCAGCTGCACCAGGCGGGGCACAAGGCCCGACTGCAGCACCACCTCGATGCGCTCGTTGGGCCCGTCCGTCAGGTAGGACACGGCCCAGCAGGTGTCAGCCAGCACCTCGCGGTCGTCATGGTGCAACAGGCGCAGCAGGGTGGGCAGCAGCAGCTGCACCGCCTCTAGCGGTGGGGCAGGGTTCTTGTTCCGACACAGGTTGGATAGAGTCCAGGTGACGTTGCGCAGGTAGCCCTCCTGGTTAGAGGCGGGGACAGCAACAGACGTCAGCGTTACTGTGTCAGTGGTGGCACCTCTGACATGCAATGTATACAAGTCTGCGCTATAATAATAATAATAATAATAATAATAATAATAATACCCATTTTACGAGAGCTAAACATGGATTGGATATCTTATATATTATGCCCATAAGAATTAAATGTACATTCTGAAAAAAGGGTTTGCTTAACCTGTTATGTTCTAGAACTTTGTTATAGTTGGAGTTCAGTTTGACAATAGGATATTCAGTCATGATAGGATATTATTTAGTACAACAAATATCAACCAAGTGAAAGTAACATCAAAACATTGATATGCACTGTAATATTGTATCCACATAATGAATACAATATTACTGCGGCATCTATAGAGGCTAGGGCTGCACGATTGCAATTTCTTTCCTGTGATATATATTGCAATATGAAAAAATACAGGAATTTTCACCAGATGACTTGAAATGACTTGAAAAATAGGTGCGTGATAGTATTACATAGCGCTTGTCAAGCGACCGGATCATGTTTTTAAAACCGTCTTTGGTAACTGTAGATTGGCACCATATATTTCGCGAGGTGAAAAGTTATCGCATCAGTGATTTCTCTCTTCCATATGGAGCCGTTCTCATACGGTGTGACAATGGCAAAGGCATCCGAAATAGTTTTTTGCTTTGGATGGCATTCAGATCTGGCTTTGCACTCGTCATACAGAGCTTTGTGGTGCCGATTTAAATGGTCAAACAAATTAGTCGTGTTGCCTTGTGTTGTGGCAACAACTGCAAGGCACTGTCGACACCGTAACCGGTTTTTGGTCAACATCATCCTTTTTGTAGCCAAAATATCAATGTCGCAATGTCGATGCACAAACGATATATCGTGCAGCCCTAATAGAGGCCACAGGAGAGAACACAGGTCTAGGAACTCACAAGGAACACTGAGAGGTCGGGGGCAGCCAGCAGAGTGAGGAGGAGCTGAAGCCCACCATGAGTGATCACCAAGTCTCTGTAGTTGGAACAGTCACCTGTGGAGAGGTCGTTTGTTTACCCTTGTCATCAGAATTCTCATGTCAAATTGTATGAGCTTGTGATTAGACAGTGACTCAATTCATCAATTTGATGGATTCTTTCTTAGAAACAGAAAGTGCAGCTTATGAACACAGTGTGTATTTTGAGGAAAGGAGAGAGGAGGAGTTTGACAGAAATATTTGGGCTGACGGCGGTTGTGACGTTATTTGACTTTGATCACCACGACTAAAAAATATATACATAAATATTATTATTTTTTAAATCAGCATACACACAAACTAAACAGTGAACCAACGCTGATGTTTTTGCCCATCATTGGCTTGTACCTGCGATGTTCCCGAGGGCCCAGATGGCCTGCTCGCTGATGTGGGGGTGTGGTGAGGATACCAGGCCGATGAAGGCCGGGATAGCGCCCCCGTACACCACGGCAGCCGTCTGCTTGGAGGTGCCCGACGCAATGTTGGTGAGCGCCCACGCCGCCTCGAACTGGATGGGGGGGCAGTCGGACTGGGCCAGGTAGGTGATGAAGCGCGGGATGAGGCCGGCATCGATGATGCCGTCGATGGGCGGGTGCTTCTCCCGGGAGAGGAGCCTCCTGTAAGAGGCAGGGTAATTAAGATGAAACTGAGCATTGAACTGACACTTATAAAAAGGTGCAGTAGATAAGATTTGAGAGTCCCACTGCCAGTGCTCACAGTGCCTAGAGAGAAGGAAGTAACATCGAAAGAGAAACACAAAAGAGAAAGAAAGAAAAACAACCCCAACAGCTTCTCTGTGGATGGGCTCACCTGGCAGCCTGCGTGGCATGGAGCTGGTGATCCTGATCCTGGCTGTTGACACCGGCCACAATCTCCTCCACGGACCAGTGCTGAGGGGGCTGGACCACAGGGGAGGGCTAATCAGTCTAAACACATCAGGTCTCCCGGGGAATCGTTTCACTTAAAATACAAGGGACCTCAGAACGTCCATTTAATCCCAGGACGAGACAAAGTGATTATCGTAAACAAAATTGGGCGACATCCAATATAATTTCGATATAATTGTGTAGAGATTATATACATTCTGAAAATAAGCAATACAAATGATCCACATACCTAGCAATGGACAACAGTTACATTCAAAAGGTAAACGCGAAAAACGGATCTTATCACGAATGTTGACAAAAACTGTGCCAACTTAAAGGTCACTTCATGTGCACTCCCTTGGTAAATACATAAAATAAAATACTACCTTGGTACATACATAAAATTAAAGAAAATACTCCCTTGGTACATACATTAAAAAAAATACTCCCTTGGTACATACATTTAAAAAAATACTACCTTGGTACATACATAAAAAAAGAACCCAATGGGCACCGGATGGGTCAACAGATTACTTCTGCAAAGCTACAACTTAGCCGTTAGTTTAGTATTTATTGTTTTGTTGGGGTTTTTATTCTGTGAGTGGCTCAGTTGTTGGCAGTGTTGCCTTTTTGTAATATAAAATAAGATAAGACAAGCTAGTACTTAGTAAATTTGGGTAGCGCGACAGAAATAAAAAAGATGAAAGTTCAAAATACGTAGGTATGAACACTAGCCTGGTGGCTCTGTGTGGATCTACACATGATCAGGTGGGTTTCATTTTTGGTTTGAGCTCCTCACACCACTGAAGAAGAAACACTTCAGACCCATAGGAACAAAAACATGATTGTTTAAAGAAAAAAAAGATGATAATACAGCGTTTAGTTTAGTGAAGCAGTGTTTCCCACAGAACTTTGAGAGACTGTCATGGATGGACTCTGAACCCCCCCCCCCATAAAAAAGCGATCATTTGTATGATGAGATTGCCATTCAGTATTATTCAGTGTCAACCTAACTAATCCATTGGATTTTCTTTTACAGGTAATATTACCATATTTGTGAAAAACAACATATGTAACAAGTGTTTAAGATGCACACAGAAACAGAATAGTAGGCCTACCCACTTTGGACTGAAGAGGTCAAGGTGGTGACCATGTGCTCATCACTAGTGAAGGACCAGCGAGTGAAGGACCAGTGAGTGAAGGACCAGTGAGTGAAGGACAAGTGAGTGAGGTCCTACCTGTGCGTTTGAGTCCTCCTCCTGGAGGAGGCTGTTGACGTGCCGCCTCTTCAGGATCTGCTCGTCTTTCTTGGCCCTCCGCAGCTCAACGTTGACTTCCACTCTCCTACGCCTCAACTCCTGGAGGTTGAACATGGATACGTTTAGATCACGCACATTTAAAATCAAGCACAGCGTACATATGAACTTGATTGCGGTGTCAGGCTTACGTTTGCATCCTTTCCTTTATTCTTGAACTGAGTGAGACGAGCTCCACTGTCGCTGGCAGCTGACATCTCTTGAACTTTATGGTCGATTTCGCTGTTGACGATTCCTAAAAGTAAAGTACAGATCGTCACAAACACCCCACATAAAGCTGTCGTGTTTATTCACATGATGTCATACTCGTTGCCCAGTAAGGGACAAGGCTCGTCCTTTGAAAGATGCCAACCTTAGCTTAATTGCTTAGCTAGAAGCCAAGCCGGTTTTGGCTCGCAGGCAAGCTATTACCTAACACCATGTGGCCCACTGATCCCACAAAACAATCGCCCGACTGAATAAAACAGCTCACAATCAAATCTAAACGAGAATACACGTAAAATCATGCGATTTGCTCACCGTTAGGCTTTATATAAACCACGTTTAACCACAAAGCATGAGGTGTGTGCTTACCGATTCCTTGTTCTGGGGAATTGTCGTGACGTCACTGAGATGCCGCCCTAATTTGACCGCTTTTGATTGGCTAGTCCGTGGGAAGTGCTTTCCTATTGGCCGCAGCTTTTTTTTTAAAAACCTTCAACAAAACGATGTTGTCACAGCTGTTGTCAATAGCAACGTCCCCAGGTCTCGCGAGATTAACGAACGGTCTGCGAAATAGAAGCGCATGCCCATGCCATTAAACCTACTTTATAGTTTCAAACATGTGTCGTTAGGATGGAAATCCTGTTATATACTTTTGTAAATACGCAATTAGCGAAATAATGTGCAATTTATAATCATATTATTTATTTTCAAACATACTACATTATACTACAAAAGTGAAATCTTCACTCTATGAACGTGATGACCCAGTGGCCTAATGGATAAGGCATCAGCCTCCGGAGCTGGGGATTGTGGGTTCGAGTCCCATCTGGGTCGCATTTAGTTTCTGTTTTCTTCAGTGTGATGATGATCACACTGTCGACTACTAGGATGGCAGTGGAAGAGAAGAAAAACGGCGGCAATTTATTGATAATTCACGCTAAACATTTCAAACAGCGAAACCCAATAGCCCTGATTATCTCTCCACGTGACTTCAGCTCATCATTGGGGCGTGTGGCGTAGGCCTGCTATGCTACATGAATTTGGGTTCTTTGCGACATAGCCTACTGAACAAAAATGCCAAATTACAATGATAAAAAACGTTGCTATCGTCATGACCTCCTAAATCCTGAAGAGGGCTGCAAACTCTCTTTCCTCAGGGTTGTACAATCTTCACACGGTAGGCTAGACGTCCAATGTACATTTTAAAACAAATGCAGGTGCATATATAGGTTTACATACGTATGACTGAATGTCATGTTATCTTTTTAACCCTCGGCCACCGCCGCCCTTTAACACATCACGACATCACGATGCTCTCTAGTCTCCCTCTACACACGTCAAAGTGAAAGCAGCGGAACTGTTTCTTCAATGGAGATAGGTCCGATGTCCCGACGCGGTGTTTACCTCGGCTGGTACATGGGGGCATGGGGGCTGGTACATGTTGTGATACATGGGGACATGGGGGCTGGTACATGTTGTGATACATGGGGACATGGGGGCTGGTATACGGGGTCCCGCCCGCCCAGTTTCCATCTGCGCCCCGTGACGCAAGGCTCCTATAAAACGCGCCGCCGTCCCCCTCGTGCGGCAGACGGACGGCGGCTCGAGGAGGATGACGGGAGTTATCTGTCTGGTGCTTCTGGCGACGCTTTCACTGTCAGAGGCGCAGGAGCACACCGCCCATGGTGAGCACGGGGGACTTGATTTGGGATTTCTTGGGGGTAATTTTGCAGCTATAATAAGAAATGTTAATTGTTTCGTTCGAAATGAACATTATTGTAATTATTAATTATTTAGACTTAGACTTCACTTTATTGATCCTTTGGGATGACTCCCTCAAGGAAATTGAATTTCCAGCAGCTTACAAAACACTTGTGTAAAAAATAGAAAAGGTATAGAAAGATACAATATAAGATAAACAATAAACTCTTAAATAAACAGTAAACAAAAAACTCTTCGCTAAATATAGAAAGTAGAGTATAGAGAGTATAGAGATAAGTAAATAAAAGTAAAATAAAAATGCAATTTGTAAGCGTTTATTTGTATACGCAAGCCTTGGGGAAAGTGTGGTGACCTCCATGAGCCCCTCATAGACGTGTCCTTTGTCGCCCAAGCTGAGCTGTTAGATGCAGACAATGAAAGCGGCCCTGCGACCCGACCACGCGTTGAAACCTCGATGCTCACCGTGCCGGGCCTTGCACTGCAGCTTGGGGACACAAGGCCTCTGACCTTTGCAAGCCGCCTTGATCAGTGTTCATTGTACATTGTCACACAGGGTGTGATGTCATGGCATGCCATGCATGCGGCCATGTATGCAATACGCACACACACGCGCACACACACACACGAACACTAAGTCACGTGCTGCATACAAATACCAGGTGGACATGCACACCTGCATATCTATAAAAGGATGCATATCTATAAAAGGATGTACATATAATACACAACACTGCCACCCACCCAATCACAGCAAAAAAAAACTCATAACATGAAGCAAACACTCTCTATTGTCTCGCTTCACTAATGTTACAAATAAATGATAGTGGGAGGACCATTGCTTTTTAAAGTAGACCAGGTCCCCTGTGTGTGTGTGTGTGTGTGTGTGTGTGTGTGTGTGTGTGTTTGTGTGTTATTATATGTATG
>JAOPJH010000097.1:57354-72350 GCA_027122575.1 Merluccius polylepis
TGATTCCAGGTTACCTTGAGATGAGGCAGAGCTTTTGTGGTGTCCAGGATCATAAAAGAAGCCAGGGTCTACATGCTTTCCAGGTTCGTAGAACACTGCACCTTTAGAAGAACCACCTCCAGTGGAACCACCTTTAGAAGAACCACCAGATTCAGTGAAACAAACCTACAATATAAAAACATAAAATGGCAATGGCAACTGATTCCAGGTTACCTTGAGATGAGGCAGAGCTTTTGTGGTGTCCAGGATCATAAAAGAAGCCAGGGTCTACATGCTCTTCAGGGTCGTAGAAAACTGCACCTTTAGAAGAACCACCTCCAGTGGAACCACCTTTAGAAGAACCACCTCCAGTGGAACCACCTTTATACAGCGGGGCCAAACCTAAGCACAGACCAACCACCAGTAAGACTGTAAACACCATTATGTGAATTACAACAAAAGCCTACAGTTTATGATACATACCATGTTTAACAGGAATACAGTTGATATCCCAAAGCAGGGCAGCTTGGAGAAACACCCTAAAAGAGACAGCTAAAGTTTCAAAAAGAAACTTCATTACCAATCACAAACCATCACTCCCTCAAACCTGTCACACTTACCATGTTATGCACACTGAAGCCATTTCTCCAACTGAACATTACCTCATGAAGGCCAAAGCTTTGTGGAAGGTTTTTAAATGTTGCCGGCCACCAGCTGACCAATCAGAGCTTAATGAGTTGATGCTGCACAGCTGCCACTAAATGATTGTGTTACAGGGCCATGACACAAAGGAAACATAAAAGGTACGCACACTGAACCGAGTAGTTGTATTAACTCAAACCATTGAGACAGCTCCAACTGTGGCTGTTTCATTTGTTGATAGGGACACACAGACCTTTTTTTTTAAATTTTATTTCCCTATATGTATGCAGCTGGAAGACAGCTGAAAACCACACTTGATCATTTTAATCACCCAAATCCCATCCTTAATACAATGATGCAGTTGTTTTCAAATGTTGTCTAGTCATTAGGCACAATTCTAATAAAGGAAAGGTGCCTTGCCTATACACTTCTTCTATACGCTACGCCTATATGCTACTTCTATACCTCTTTATCTTTACCTCTGTATTTTTACCTTTGTATCTTTATATCTTTACTTTTGTATCTCCTCTGTATTTCTAGTCCTGGATACTGGCTTAAAAGTACACACTTTTAAAGAGACTGTACCGTACGCACCTGACCACCCCCAACAACTGCACCCAGATAAATAATCGCTGAGTGGCGTTTAATGGTAGTTTTAATGGTGGCTTATGGAAGGCAGAAGGCTGATGGCCAGGAGCTCCACAATAGTTGCATTGACCCACTCTTCTAAGTCGTCTTATGTCTTCGACCTGAATGGCTAGGATTATTAGGATTAGCATTAGGATTATAGGCTGCCTTGTCTGTGTTGATTTGTTATTTTACATCCAAATGTTAAATACCGCTCTACAGCTTGATGATTTTGCTTGTGATGACAACCTGTGAAGATGGGCCAGCTCAACCAATATCACCGCTGACAAGCGTTTCCATTTGGCACAATCCAATCAAATCCTCAAGGATCTCATCACAATCTTCCTGGTTTGCTCAAAGCCATTACAAGTTGTCAGCCGTCAGAAATCACAGAGGCAGCCCCCCATACAGGTAAGTGACATCATCTGGCACCAATTTCTGACTGAAATTGGTGCCAGATGAAAGTGTTTCACTAGGGATGGCACTATCCCAGATGTTTGGTTTAATCGACTTGAAGCAAATAGGAACAGGGACATTGGCAGCTTTATACTAAAGCCAAATATTGAACTTTATTCATCTCAAATTTGGTTATATCTCTTTTTATTTACAAATTAAAAAAACATGACAGTGTAGACATACAAACACTGCTCCACAGTGACATGGTGACTGTTGTACTGTGCGAATTATCACACAAACAAATGGGGATTACCTGAATGTTCGCATCATCCTAATGTATTTACAGATGTTTCATTTCAGGTCTAAATGAGCAATTTGTTAAAATAAGCGTTAAGGATGTATGAATCCAGAAGTGATGTCCAGATTCTGAAACCTAAATCAGCACCTAGTCCTCAATATTACTTGTTCTTTATTGTAATATTGGGGTTAATATTGGAATAGATATCTTCTCTAAGTTTTAATGATGATGTATCATCTTTGTTACTTTTGCAGAATAGCGTCGATTAACATCATATGGGGTCACAAATATATTGATATCCATTAATTTACCATTAAAAAAGATGACTGTTTAAAATATCAAGTAACCTTAACATGTGTATGGCTTCTGGTATTTAGATCAGAGATATATCGTGATATCTAGGATACTGTTTTTAGGTTGGTATTGGATCAATGTAATATGCTACTGGTTCGGTCTAATCTTTAGTATTGGTATTGTCTCCTTGTACTACTGTAGATGTCTACTCAAGCCAAAGTTTATTGTAGCAATTAAAACTAAATAATTTCAAAACATCAACGCTAAGAATTAATTAATGGAAGTTATGCACACATATCCTGTTATTCATGTGAATAAAATTATTAGTTGAAACTGTGAGGTTTATTTTATCACTTCACAAAAAGTGTGTTATATCTTTTTATGCTGCATCTAATAATTTGGTTTGACAACTACAGTTGGGCCCTGTGTTCAGCTAAATAATCCGGCTAACATAGAATATTAAATATATATGGTAACAAAAATATTATTAGCAGCTCTATGCACACCCCAATATTCATAATTTGAAGCATGTTGGAAAATAATGATAATTTGTGCTAACAAAAGAAGTAGAAATGAATTTTTAAACAAGAGCAATTAAAGCATAAAATATTATTACAATTTATATAATCACAGGGAAATGATGGAAAGGAAACCGGCAGGATGTGTTTTGTTTGAGGGGACACCTTTTGGGTAGTTAATGGGAGTATAACGTCAAAATGTCAAAGTGTGTCATACTAAAATCAAATGTGACAGGTTTCTGTCTGTGGAGGAAGGGGAGAGCAACACGCATGCCCCTTCTAACCAGTCCATGAAGTCACAACTAGGTTGTCTCAACATCTCGTTGTCTCAACATCTGGAGTCCCAGGACTTGTCTTATTATGTCCCATAGTGATCAAAGCTTCCAAGGTATTCCAGCGCTGCCCTGTAACATAGCTGGTACTGGTCCTGAAACACAAAAAACAAATATTCAAATGTTAGACTTTGATGAAAGAGGCAACTGAGTCACACTTTCCCTTATGTTTTTATTTATTTTACTGTATTTTATGATTACACAGTTGATTCTATAAAATTAGTTAGTGCCCCCGAGTGCAGAATGAGTCATCAAACATTTCAAACCGTTTTACAGGAAGAGAAAAGACTTTGATGTAAAAATACTCATATATTTGGCATATAACGATATAAATGAACAATAACATAGGGACACAGGGAAAACACTGGGAAAATGTACTTTTAATTTTATGAGGCCTTTAAGACTATGCTGCCCTACAAAGGCAAATCGCAGTTACTACAAGTTGAGTTACGACTCTGAATGAATGATGAATGAACTTGTGGATATATGTTTTATGTTCTGACAAAGTATCTTGGTTCAGTTTTTCTGTTTTTAAGATAAAAAAGGATGTACAAATTGCATATAAAACTATAAAATCTGACAAAAAAACCAAGGCAGACAATTTCCCCATGCGGATACTGTGGTCTGCCTTGGTGAATATGTGGTCCCTAATCTAAAGTGTTACCCATACAAATACCATTAACTAGTTGCTTATAAGCACGCATATTGGCTCTTTATTAGTCATTATAAAGCACTTATTAATGCATTATTCTGCATGATCATACTCTACAACTACTAGGCCATTAACTTTAATATTATAGTTTTCCCTCAATATTCTCCTAATTACTGCTCATTGATAGTAAGTAAGGAAGTTGTATATAAATTGCGATCTTAGCAACTAGGTAATGGTGAATTTGTGGTCCCTAATCTAAAGTGTTACCATATATATATGTATGGTTGTAAAAGGTAAAATGTATTCAATATGTTCATATATGGTTGTAAAAGGTAAAATGTATTCAATATGTTCATAGTAGTGCTGACAAAGAAAATCACCTGTTGTGCCATCATTTTAATGTGCTGAGATTTATGTACTGAAATGAAGCAACATGTTTTTGTTTTTTCTTAGGCCGGAAGAAAATGCCATGTACTCCTCTAATCGTGGTTCCCGTGTTGAGGGCAAGGAAGGCCGGCAAGCAGATGAGTCTGAGATCCTCATCACCAAAAACCCTATGAAAACCAGCAAGCCGTCCCTTTTCTGGGCATTGTGCCTGACTTTTGGTCCATACTTCCTCATCTCCTCTCTCTACAAAATTATCCAGGATGTCCTCATGTTTGTTGGACCTGAGATTCTTAGGTGAGTCGCTCTTCAGGTTGTCAATTCTGATGTTTTTCGGCGTTTTATCTTATGCATAGAACACTTTTTGTTTATATATGTATGTATAGGTTTCAAGGTTCAAGTTTATTTGTCATTATACACGGTAACAAGTTATTTATTTAATTTATTTATTTGTTGGTTCACTTAACAGGGACAGTGCACATTAATAAACATTGCTGTAAATGTGCGAGAGTTAGCCAAGAGGCTATTTTTCATCTGTAGTCCCTGGACAGATCTTAGAGTCACCCGGCCACCATCTTGACAATGAAATTGCTCTCCAAAACACGTCTAGATCAAAATGGAAAACAAAATAAATAATAAAGATATTTATGAGAACTGTAAGAATGTTATATACATAAAGTAATAAAAACAATATAGGATGCAAATAGGGTAACTGCAAGGTAAATAAAAAATAAAAATATAAATGTGTAATATAATATAAAATCATTAAAGGAGAACTAAACCCCCTTACTCGGTTAAGCCTGGAAGAGATTAACAAACACCTTATCAAACAACCCCAGATGAAGAGCAGTTGGGGAATAGCAAATCCACCCCATGTCCTCTGTCTGTCTAGTTGATAAATTGGCAAAAATCCACCATAAGTGTGTGAAAATTCATACATGCAGCATTGCACGACCAATGACAAAAAAATAACTCATCCTAAATTAAATGATTACAGACAAAAGCCTGGATGTTGTACATACATACAGAGAAGTGTCTTTCTCCTGAGACTCTCCTTGGTATAATGACCAACTACGATCTCTAAAACAATAGGCAGACAGATTGAGCAGAAGTGGAGGAACACCGGTTTGGAAGTATATTGCCAGTGCTTGAATTGGGCCGGTACTCACCCTACCGGAGTACCTTCTGATTTTTGTCCACCTGCATACGTTACTTATTACTGCATACCAGAGATGGGGGGACTCGAGTCCATGACTTGACTCGAGTCAGATTCGAGTTGCCAGATTTTTGACTTGATCAACATTAATAAAAGACTTGACTTGACTTTGACTTGCCCTTCCTGACCTGTGACTTGACTTAGACTTGAGTCATATGACTTGCTAAGTCATTGCAGTCTTGTTAAATAATTTAGAAAATATTAAAATAAAAAGATAAATTATTAGATGAACATTGCTTTATTGTGCGTGAGTGATCCTTGCAGCATATCAGCAAACCTGGCAACCCATCTTCCACGCAACGCAACAAGCCATGCCTGCGTCTACATGCATTACTAGGCTAGTGGCTTGATATGTTAATATTAGTCAAATTTGTCAAAATGAATGCGTTAATGCGAGATGATTAATTTCTGGAATTAACTGCGATATTTTTTTTACTGCATTAACGCATTCCCGCCCTGTTTTACCCACAATTCAACCCCCGGCGCATTCATTCTTCGTCTCGTAAACAGCATTGCTGTCACGAGCGAAATGGAGGAGTCCGACGAACAGGTCTGCCCTCTGGATGGACAGTTCGAGTATAAACAAAATATATGCGGGCCACCAGACATTTACAGACATTTGAAAAAACTTTTTTAGTTGAGACAAACTACTGTATATCCCTTTTTTATGCATTAGCTTTTCACATTAGATAAACTATTTTGGTAATGACTTGACTTGTGACTTGACATGACTTGCTTGACTAAAGCTATACTTGGACTTGACTTGCTTGATCCTCGTTACAGATGACTTGGGACTTACTTGAGATTTGAGGGCTAAGACTTGCGACTTACTTGAGACTTGCATGTATGGGACTTACTCCCATCTCTGCTGCATACCGCCAGTTATTGGTGAACTTAGGTACACACGCTGTAGTTATTTTTTCCTGTTGTGTATACCTACCAACACTGATTGGTGAATCTAGGTGAGCACATTATTTTGTCATGTTGTCTAACTATAATTATGTGCCTGTGTGTTTTAGCAGACTTCGGCACCCATAGTGCAACAGTATTCCCATCTCAAACACTTCCACTTCCATATGAGATATTATGTCTAGGACAGATGAGACTTCTCAATGTTAGTACGATTACTAAAAGTATTTAATGTATGCATACACCAGTCCCATCTCTAACAGAGTGGGTCCAAATCATTGTGAATCTTTTATCCCAGTTTGGCCCCCTCACCAGGAATCCAAAAACATGTAAAACATTTGGCATGATAAGACATCAAGGGAGGAATGTTATGCTAACTTGGATTTTCCCACCACACCTGTAGTTCATTAAAAACACTTGTGACATTCCAGCTTACAAAAATGTCCTTACAGACAGTGCAACATATTACTTACCGTACAAATTGACGTAGCTTACACAGACGTCCTCTGTCCCCGCTCTGACTCTCACCAGTATTCTAAGAAAATGTATTTGGAAGCATGACTTAAGAAAGCCAAAAGAAAGCAACCATCAGTGGTCAAAACTGATTCTGATTACGTTACTACTGACGGTCACGTAGATGGAAATTCACTGGAGCCTTTGAACAGTGTGTGTGTGTGTGTCTGTCTGTCTCTGTGTATTTTGCAGATATGCTGTCCTTGTCTGGGACAAGGAGCAAGCTGAGAATGCATAATTCATAATTGAAAGAATACATTTGAAATATTTTTTTAATTTGAAATATTTCTGTTATTTTTTGTGTAGAGAGAAACATGTTTGGAAATAATCAACTAGTAGTATAACCATACTGGTTGGTAATTCATCTAAGCAGGAAACCAGCCAAAACAGCCCTTATTCATGAAAGCCAATGCCGCGCAGATGCTGTTTTAGAGTACTGGCACCTTTTTGATTCCAATTCTAGCACTGAATATCGCCAGAGCAATGAACAGCATACTCTACTATAATGTATATAAAGAGAACTCAAAAACAGCAGAAGCACATTTCTATGGGAAACTAATTGAAGACAGAAAAAGCGACCCCAGATTGCCACTTTTGAAAATCTTCTGCACCCCAATATAGACGTCAAGATAGCTGGGCAGAACATAAACTGCAACTCAATGGCAGGTTTTTTCAAAACAAAAATGTTAAACATCAGAAGACAACTGCTCAATGATGGAGCACACATGTTTCCATGGGTCTCTGCTGGCCTTATCAGCAGGCCATGTCTCATCACTCATCTCAGAGATGAAAGAATCCTCATGTCACCTGTATCCCATTCCCCCTTCACTAGTCAAAAGCATTATCTCTACATTGACCCCAGCGGTAACAGAAATTATGAACAAATCCCTACTAACCGAAGGTCCTTGAATGTATCGTGGCTAAACAACTGCAATCCCACCAACAACCTCCACAAACAATTTCAATCAGGTTTCAGAGCCTTACACAGCAGAGACACTGCCCTCATCAGAGTATCTCAGGGCTCTGTGCTAGGCCCTCGGCTGTTCAGCACCTACATGCTCCCTCTTGGAGAAATTCTTCGGAGGCATGGAGTTGACTACCACCAAGCAGACGACACAGATCTAGCTGCGTACCTCCTCAGATTCCAACACAACAAAATCTTGTTAACAGCCTGTCTCCAAGAGATTAAACATCCAACTGCCAACTTCCTTTAGCTTAACTGGTAGCATAGCCTAATAAACCATGAAGACTTCCATCTAACCATCGATGGCAACATGGTTTAGTCCAGTCCTGCTTTACACAAGCTAGGAGTAATCCTGGACCCCAATCTAAACTCGGAAAAGCATAAGAATAAGCAGAATCAAAAAGAGATTTATTGCCACATAAGTTTACACAAACAGGAATTTGTTTGGTGTGGGTGGTTATAAGCACGCATATTGGCTCAACAACATTGATTACTCGGATCACCTTTTATTTCATTTTTTCATGTTTTCATGTTCAAGTCATGTTTTTTGGTGAGCATGGGAATTCCAAACATTGCAAAAGAATTATGTAAAATGTAACTATTCTTTTAGTAGATATATTTGATAGCAATATAGTGGGACATATGTATGGTAAAATGTTCAATTTGCAACAAGTTATGTCATCACCCATATATTGTGTCATTGGTTTGACCTGAAAAAACACCTTTAAAATATAAATATTTAATGTTAAGGTTTCATGTTTATTGACCTTCGTCTCATTTTCCCACACAGGTTACTTATTCACTTTGTCAACAATGCTGAAGCTCCCGCCTGGCAGGGTTACTTTTACACTGCACTACTTTTTATGTGCACCTCCTTGCAGACCCTCATCTTACAGAAGTACTTCCACGTCTGTTTTGTCACGGGCATGCGTCTGCGCACTGCTGTCATTGGGGCGGTCTACAGAAAGGTACAAGCAATGGCAAGCAAAACTAATGACAAAACAAACTAGAACATTTGCCCAGTAGAGCACAGATCACACAGGCCCCATTCAGAGAGATGCCAAAAACCTTAGTGGGTATGGCCTAGGGAGGTCGACCTTTAATGATTGTGAACAACCTACCCATGATGGGAACATCCTGAGTGTACGCATTGCCTTTATGAAAGCAGGGAATTACACAGTGAGAGCACAAGATATGTTGCAAGCTGGACAGCTTTCCTTCTACTCAGCATAGACAGAGGTAGTGATTAAAAATAGACCATATACATATATATGCTATATGTCATTTTATTACAATTCATCGCACCTTTAATATGTATATTTACAATTTGTACAGTCTGCATTACAGATTAAAGGCATTCATATATCTTGTCTTTCTACTTTGAGGAAGTACAAACTACACAAAGATGCTCAGATATGTGCATGCATTCAATCTGTAATGCTGATAACATGATGGGAATGTCAAGGAAGAGTGTGAGCCATATGTTGGCGGGTGTTAGAATGCTATCACTATTCACTGAGTTTTGTATTAATGCCGGAAATACGCTTAACCGGGGATTCAGACACCCTTCGATATTTGATTCTGCATTCATTTTGTTTGAATTATCTATATGTAATCTATATGTAAAAGCACCCATTCCTCCATTGCTTAACTGTATAGACCAGATTGTATCAATCTATCGGCGGCAGCTGTCACTATCGTTACACTATTGGAGCAGACAAGGGATTCACTGTATGATAATATCAATATTGTCTTGTGTTTATTTCCAGACAAACTAAAAAAACAACAATCCTAACCCTAAAACAAGAAATACACTCAATGAGTGTTAGCTAGAGAATAACATGTAATAGCATTTCAATCTCACCAAACAGCAGATTTGGCAACCCATACTGTAGGTGTAGAATTGTAACGACAACATGTTTTGCCTTTTCACAAATACGTATGTAAAACTACCAAACTTTATTGTGCATTCAACAATACTCTTTCACATCCTGGCACACAACTACAACACATGAAACACAAAAGCAAAATATCTGTCCAGATATAAAAATGTTATGCCATTAATTTGAATCCAACATCTTATTTCCCCCTAATTTTACTTTAGGCTTTGGTAATCAGCAACGCAGCTCGACGTGCCTCCACTGTAGGCGAAATAGTCAACCTAATGTCAGTGGATGCCCAACGCTTTATGGACCTCATCACTTACATCAACATGATCTGGTCTGCTCCACTGCAGGTCGTTCTGGCCCTTTACTTCCTCTGGCAGGTACAGAAGCCTGATCACATTACGGCATGGACGTTGAGTATACGTTTTTCCATTTATTCATTATGACAGTCGATCTAATTGTCAAGCGAACTTTTGAAATGTCTCAAAAAATAAATGTGATTTAGGCACTGTCCAATCAACTGGTTACGGCTATGTTACACATTGTAACATAGCCATGGTTGTAATAAACAGTAGGAGTAGATTGTGGCATTCCATTGCCGTTTTCCTTCTAAAATGGCTTTCATGGATGAGGCCGAGAATTCTTTTGGTCTCCTCATTGGTCCACATGTAGTTGTTGCTGTTGTTGCAACCAGCCATGTTTTTAGCGCATTATGGGAATATTCGTGAAGAAGCCGACAGTAGAAACAGCTGATCAGTCATGTGAGTTCAGTGTTCGCTAGCTTATTCAGCAGAGGTGTTTCCATGTCCAATTTAGTGCATTCACTCTTTTTTGAAAAAAAGCAAAATCCACCTCAAGCGTGAATACATTTTTGCGAATTTGTGCTTTTGCAGAATTTTGCCTGTTCTAATGTGATACCTCAAAATGCGCATACGAATATGTTAATGGCCACATAGCTAGTGTTTCTCAAATGGGGGTACCCTTGGTCATAAAAATGTATTGAATCAAAGCCCTAACCATACCTTAATAACATGAAGTCAAGTTTGGTAAATCTTTCCAATGAATAACAAAAAAACACAAGCCATTGTTTCTCACTAAACTAAACTATTTGCACCACCATTTGATGATTTATTTTTTTACTTGGCTGAAAAATATCTGTAGAAGAGACCAGCCATATTCAGGCTACATGACAGACCTTAATCACCTAGCAACAATATTGGTTAAAATTAGGCAATTAAGTAGCCGCCAGTCACTTATACAACATTGTATCAGTGATGTTGATGTTGGTCGTTGATGTTATCTGGTAAGAATAGTAAGAATGTTACTAGTCTAATACATTTTATTGCTAATATTTCTTAGGGATATTCTTTACGTTGGTTAATCTGAAGTTTTGTGAACTAGTCGACTAAATCGAAAATGCCTAGAAATCAGTCAAAATTGAGCACATTACAATCTTAGAGGCCAAACATGGTTGTAAAAAAATATTGCGTGCATTATGAAAGCCATTTTTTTAAGTGCTTAATCTAACAAAATGTTAATTTGTCAGCTCTCCTGTAGGGAATGTGTTCCTCATCGAACCCCACACCAGTTGAACAAATCACATTTCCTCCACGTATGTGAAGAGCTGCGACACTACTCAGAGCACACCCCTTCTGCCGGTCGATGACCTACACATATGCAAAGACGTACAGTCCTCCCAGAGCTTAGCAGCATGTCGGTGTTCTCTGTGGGGATTTGTTGGAAAGTAATCATTGATTGGTCGAGCGGAGGGCATGCGTAGTGTTTTGTTTTGTTTCCATGTACAACAAAAAAATGTACGCACCCGGCGAAATCAAAACACTATATTCTTAGTTGGCTTCAATACACCAACTGCTTTTCAGCAGTACATTTGAATTATTTTGCAAGATCTTTATCACATGGATTTATTGCTTTTTCAACATATTTTCAAAGGAGCAGACTTGGTCTTGTGTTTCCGTGCACGTTAACATGATGTTGCAGTATCAATGCAGGCAGCTCTGCAAACATCTGTGTCGTGTCTCAGAGTCCCAACACGGCTCTTCGCAATCTTGGGGTACGCAGAAGTGTGAATTCAGCTTTAGGAGTTGTCTAGTTTTGGAAGTTTAAATTGAAATAATTATCCAAAATAACAATGAACGCAGTTCTTTAGATTTATTTTAGCGATCCGCTACCGACTACTGTGGACAAGTGAGCCGCCATTCACTCAAACTATTTTCAGCTGCTGTTTTTATAATAATACATTCATGGTTATTATTCTAGATTTAATTAAAAGTAGACTGGTTGATTTAATGAACTAATCGTGAACATCCCTAATATTTCGAACCCAAAGAAACCCAATGACAAGATCGCTATTAAATTTGTGTACTTGGGAAAATGGAAAAATAAAAATATATATAATTATACGTAGGACCCAAGTATAAGTTTAACTACCCTGTTCATATGTTTGTCCATTTCCATTTTGCACAGAATCTTGGTCCATCTGTTTTAGCAGGAGTAGCCGTGATGGTTATGATGGTACCTGTAAATGCTGTAATTGCCATGAAAACCAAAACCTACCAGGTGGGAGAGTGTACTATTATTTTATGAAGTATGTAAAGCAATAAACAAACAGATGTATTTTAGAATTGAATTAAAGAAAATTACTATATTCTTATTTATGGAACTTGTGTGTGTGTGTGTTAAACAGGTAGCTCAAATGAAGAGTAAGGATAACCGGATCAAGCTTATGAATGAGTTACTGAATGGCATAAAGGTGCTGAAGCTGTATGCCTGGGAGCTGGCCTTTAAAGACAAGGTGTCTGCTATCCGTGAGAGTGAGCTGAATGTTCTTAAGAAGACTGCCTACCTTGGAGCAGTGTCCACCTTCACATGGGTCTGCGCCCCTTTCCTGGTAAGTTGAGCGAAATGAGGATGTTGGGCCTTGTTGTGTAGTGTCTTATTCAAAATAGAATAAATGTGGAACCCAAGAAAATAACTGTACCGATACATTTTCTATGGGTATACAATGATGACATGCTAAAATGAGAACTCCACACACTAATACCAAGCTCACACTCCAGGACTTTTGACCTGATTTTGATGTCAAAGACTACTTCCAGGTGAATGTTTGTATCCTTGGATAATCAGTGAAAAATCTAGGGGTGTCCCCGACTAAGATCCGGGGCTATTCCCAAAATATCCGGGGCTATAGCCTCGAATGCCCAGGTGGTCTAACGACACCCATGTTGATCCATATTCTCATTTGCGACATTGGCGGTGTGTTTTGGACACCGCCGCCGAACAGCGCGCGTCAAAACAGCCGCCCCTATTGTTTTCTATGTACAACCCCACCCCGGCGGCGGCAGCGACGCGCCGCCCCGCTACACTTCACGCCACTGTCCTATTTCACAGCGTCGCTGTGCATCAAGTGCCGCCGAAAAGGCGCTTTTTTCTTTTCTTTTGTTTTCTTCTAGTCCGGAGACGACTATATCTCCAAAAAACAACCTCACTGTTGTTCATCACATACATAACCATACTTCCAAGACGCGTGCCTGGTATAAAAGTTTAAAATCATTCAGTCAAAAGTTCTAAAACAGATGTCTTGATAAACAACGCAAAAACAACCACCCCTGCCGCCTGTGTGTCTAATTATTTTTTCTTAAGCAGTTCTCACACACGTTCCAGGTATAAATCCAGGGTGCTAGAGCGAGTGTCACTTTAGTCAGTGGTTGCCTTTCTCTAGAATCGTGGCACATATCTGGGCAAACACACATGTAGACAAACAATCCCCACAACTCAATTGAAGTGCAGTTCCCACAGCTGTCCATACAAGCAGAAGTGTTGAAAGCAAAATACATGATACCAATTGATACTTCTGGCGTCACTTTTCTTTTTAAAAGAAAAACGCGGGGGCCATGCATGCACTCAGAAGTGCTCTAGGTGGTACCGCTGAAAGGGCAGAGAAAAAGCAGTAATGGGTCTACTACTGTCAGTGGAACTTGTCCGACAAGGCTGCTTGGTCAAAAATTGGTGGGACTCTTTTAACCGATAGTCCATCCTCCACGGTTCTGCGTACCATAGTGAAATCAACGACCCAGCTTTTCACAGGGCCTGCCAAGTGTTCATCATGTACATGACTATACACTGCTCCGGGGTGCCCTACAACAACCTATCAATGTGAGCTGTGCCAGGGGGGGCCGGGGGCCTTCCTGATCGACTTCCCGCTCCATCAACTACTTCCTTGTGTGGTTTTGCCCAAACACGTGCCGGATACCAGAGGGGAACCTGAGACCTGCGTTTGTGGTGGAGAAATACATTTTTCCCATCAAGTTAGCGCTGGCTATGGAGGACCTGTAGATATCCCGCTGTGCGTTAAACCACATCAGTCATCTATCAAACCCCTGACCATGGGAGATCTGCTAGAATATGAATGCACTGATGGTGCTACAAAGTCTGACCGAAGGCAAGCGTTGCTTTCTCGCTGCCTGGGTGATGTTTGGGTAGTAACTCTTCAAAAGTAATCAAACATTTTAAATTTATTCTATGTTTGTACCATATTGGCGTACCGTAATCTTTCAGACTTTCCCAAGCGAGATTCTTTGAAGCAAGTTCTCTTCAGCAAAATTAATATGGGTAAATGTACAAACATACTAGCATTAAAACATTAAAACATTTTAATGTTTTAAAAAACATTAAAACATCTAAAAAACATAAAACACAAAATAAACTAACTATCCAACTAATACAAATATAAAATATTGACTTGAGACTTGCTTAAGAAAATGTTGAAACCTCTATATCGTCTCACTTATACTTAAGGCCTCAGTATGTTTGCCGTTCCCAAGCTGTCGCACAACAATGTGACGTCAAAATGACGTAGATCTCGCCGGCGCGACAGGATTTTAGCCCGGTCGCGCCGTGTCGCGCACCTCTTTTTTTTCAGCTGAGCGCGACAAAGCGGAAACACGGAACTGGACGAGTTCGAAGGCACATTTTAATGCACCTTATTGCTAAGGCTTCTTTCTTTATATGTTCTATTTTATTGTGTGGTGCATATTTTTTTGCTAATAAACCGTGGTTTTACGTAAGTGCTGTCTGCTGTTGTTGTGGTCAAAGACGAGTTAAATTACGTGGCTGAAAAACCACCTCAATGCGGAATTAAGTTATAAAATAAAATTATATAAAATAGTCATTAAGTTATTAAGATAGATGCTTACAAACACTATTCATATGAGAACTGCTGCCATACACTGGACTGTTAATGGCTGACCAGGTGTGGCAGTGATGTAGAATAATGGCAATGTAAAGTAATCGACATAATGCTGTATAGTGAGAGACATCCCGGTGAACTAAACCTTAACTGAATGTCTAATGATGTGTAAGAAATTAA
>JAOPJH010000097.1:157068-173217 GCA_027122575.1 Merluccius polylepis
AAATTGAACAGGCCAATGAACTAATAAAGCTGACGCAAAGAAACAGAACTGAAAATAAAGCTGTTAGAAAAACAGCTTACTTCTGACCTCTGAGCTGGGTTAGGTCCTGTTTTAGTTATTGGCCACATTATTTGAAATGTCGGTTTTGTTGGGATTAAAGTTTGTTTGGACCCTGCATTCCTGTTGTCTTTCTCTGATGTTTTGGTACAGTTACAATGTTTGAAACTAGAATTTGAGAAATAGGTCTGTAATAAATTGTTACTCTTATTTACAGCAGTTTCAGAAAGTGAGGTCAAATATTTTACTATACTTTACATTTCTTACAATTAGGCTGCTTTATTATTTTTAAATATATATATTTTTTAATATTTATTATTATTTGTTAAAAGTAAAACACTAACACTTTAGATTAAGTGTAATGAACATCTTGAGTAACAATATCTAGGAGAAGTGGAGCTGAGACTTAATCTAAATGATTTAATCCAAGTGAAATCCACCTCTGAGGTGGGATCCAAATGATCCTGACATTTTGGTATCAAGTTGATCCAGAGATCTGCCTTAACTTTTGAAATACCCAAATCCAGCCTTTAATCTGGATTCAAGGGAGGATTGGATTACCAAAGCAGAATCCTGATCTTCAGGATCAGGATTATCTGGATCTGTGTTGAAATACCCAGTTTTCAGATCAGATCTAGATTTAATCCAATCCGACCAGGATAATCCTGTCAATCCCTTTTGAAATACTGGGCCCAGGTATGTCAGCTACTATAATTTGGGAATCCCTCAAAGCCTATCTTAGAGGCCAAATCATTTCTTACTCTTACTTAGCTTTCGAGAAACGTAATAGCACAAAGCGTCTCTCAGAACTGTCTACTCAGATAGCCAAAACAGGCAGGAAATGCTGCTGCTACAGACGGAGTTTGATAACTTATCGATCAGGCACACCGAACAGCTTTTATTTAAATCACGGCAAATATTTTATGAACATGGTGACAAATCAGGTAGACTACTATCCCACCAACTCAAACAATCAGCTGCTAACAGAGCTATCCCTGAGATCCGTGCCATTAGCCATTAATTCGATGCGTAGTGGCAGAGCAGCGGGGGCCAGATGGGTTCCCCCAAGAATTTTATAAATCTTTCTCTTCAAAACTATCTCCCATCCTGTGCTCTGTATGCAATGAGACGTTAACAGAACAAAAACTTCCTGAAACGATGACACACGCAGTCATATCGGTTTTGTTGAAGAAAGACAGAGATTCTTTAGACTGTGGCGCTTATTGGCCTATTAGCATTCTTTGTTCAGATTATAAAATTCTCACTAAGATTCTCGCCCAACGCTTTGAAACAGTGATTACTAACATAATTGCACCTGACCAGACGGGCTTCATACCTGGCAGGCAATCTTTTTACAACATGCGTAGACTGTTTAATGTGCTTTATTCTTCCCACTCTGTACAGCGAGCGGAAATTGTGCTTTCCCTAGATGCCGAGAAGGCTTTCGATCGGATTGAATGGGAGTACCTCTTCACTGTTCTAGATAGATTTGTATTTGGCCCAGCATTTATTAAATGGATCAGACTACTTTATGCAACCCCAAAAGCTTCAGTTTGAATCAACTCCATAAATTCAGACTACTTCCTTCTCCATCGTGGCGTTAGACAAGGCTGTTGCCTATCTCCGTATCTATTTGATATTGCTATTGAGCCTTTGGCTATAGCCCTCAGAGCAGATAATATTGCTGCCATTGAGAGAGGGGGCTCTTCTCACAAGGTCTCTCTTTATGCCGACGACCTACTTCTCTATATAACTGACCCTGTTGAATCACTTTCTCGGCTTATAGATTTATTTCATCAGTTCGGAAGACTCAGGCTATAAATTGAATTTTTCCAAAAGTCTGCTTTTTCCGATTAACCAAATTGCACTAGATATTGACTACAGCGACTTTCATTTTAAACTGGAATGCCAATCGTTTACATATCTTGGACTAAATGTCACACGCTCCTACAAAGATTTATATGGTCATAACTTTAAACGTTTACTGGAACGTACAAAACTGGATCTAGTGAAATGGGGGTCTCTGCCAGTTTCCTTGGCAGGTAGGGTTAATGCCGTTAAGATGCCTGTGCTGCCTCGATTCCTATACCTCTTTCAAATTATTCCTTTCTTTTTACCTAAATCTATGTTTCGAGAACTTGACAGTCACATATCTGCATTTGTGTGGAATAAATCCAGGCCATGATCAAAAAAAGCCCTTCTGGAAATGCCTAAGTCAATGGGGGGACTGGGACTGCCTAATTTTATGTTTTATTACTGGTCGGCCAATATAGCTAAATTAAATCACTGGGTATCAGCATTTGAGAGGCCCCTCCTGGGCCCTTATGGAGATCCGCCCTAATTCCGAGGTCTCCCCATTATCTATACTGAGCTCTCCTCTACCAGTTGGAACTATTCAACGTTTCAATAATGCTGTGATAAAAAACTCAATCAGGATCTTGCTTCAATTCAGAAAACATTTTAACTTAAATAGTGCATGTGGCCTTATGCCCTTGACTCACAACCATCTATTTTCTCCCTCCCAGAATGATGCGGCATTCCATGTGTGGCACAGTAATGGCTTGATTTTTTTTAGTGACCTTTTCAAAGATGGCACTTTTGTTTCATTTGAAATTCTTCAAAAGGACCATAATTTGCCAAAATTTGCCAAAAGCATGTCTGGATATCTCCAGACATGCAGCTTTGCCAAAAAACATTACTCATTTCCTGCCCTGCCGGAAAAGAACATGTTGGACATCATATTAGACTGGAACCCAGATACCAGAGGAAATGTTTCTAGAATATATAAGACTATCCAAACAAATAGTTGACCTTCCCTAGAGAAGACCAAATTGGCTTGGGAACAAGATCTGAACGTGGAGTTCACTGGAGAGGTTTGGGAGCATTCTTTATACCGTATTCACACCACCTCTCTTTGTCTTAGGCATTGCCTCATCTAGTTTAAAGTTTAGCATCGTTTACATTACACAAGAGAAAGACTATCTAAATTCTATCCCAATGTTGACTCTACTTGCATCAGGTGCCATCTGAAATCTACGCTACAGCTGGGCATATGTTTTGAGATTGTCCATCTTTGACTACATTTTGGGGTCACATCTTTGAAGCCTTTTCATATATTTGCGGCAAATCAATTGAAACCAATCCAATTACTGCTATTTTTGGAGTTCCCAATGAGGGTTAAGTCATTACTTTGGCCCAATCCAACTGCATAGCATTTACCTCACTTCTAGCCCGCAAACTTATTCTCCGCGGTTGGAAGTCTGATAAGCCCCTGTCATTCACGAGTTGGATCAAGGAAGTGCTATCCTCAATTCCATTAGAAAAGCTCAGGTATAATAGGTCTAAATCTCGTCATACATTTTTGACAGTCTGGTCTCCCTTTATAGAATTTACTCTTGCTCTGTCTTTCTTAGAAATACCATAATATCTCTCGGCTACTGCCGCTCCAGATTATTTATTTGTTTTGTTTTTGTTTCTTCATAAAACAGGAAATGGTGTTATCACTATGACTCATGACTGCTTTGTTGTTATGTGCTGATGCTGATACTGATGACGAGCTTCTTTTGGCAAGCTTTAATTGAATTTACATGTCCTTTGAAGTATGTAAAAAAATAAGTGTATATGATGTGTAGAAATGTAGTGTACATGGCATTGGATGACTGCCGGATTGTTGAGTGGTTCCAACTTTGACTAAGCCTCTAAAATCGTTTTATTCATTTTCACATGCTGTCATAATAATAATGTCTGGTTGTCGTTATTATTGTTATTGTCATTTTTTGTTTTGCTAGGGAGTCCAGGGGGTGGGAGGGAGATGTGGGGGGCATGTTTTTGATGTTTGTATGCATATTTTCAAAAATCTATAAAGTATTTAAAAAAATGAAAATGGACATTTACAGACACTGTGACTGCAATTACTTGTCTCCTCATCATACCACAAGCCTTCTGGGTCCACTTCCACTGCAGTGAGTGGTTTAAAAGGCTCCTCCATTAGAGTGAGTGCTCGGAGCAGAAGCACTGGGCTGAGAGACTTCAGTCATGTCACCACACATAGAACCGAGACATTAAGCAACGTTTGTATTTGCGGGGTTGTCGTTTCATATAAAGTAACAAAAACACCACAAATATGTCGGGGAAAAAAAAAAAAAGTATTCAGAGTTCTAAACGAGAAAACAAGAAATATTAAAATAGAGGAAACTTACCTCTTCCACCGTTAGCGGCATGCATATCCTGTACTCCTTGAGCAACATCGTCCCTCGAGAAGATGCGTTCACAAAAGTGCGGCGGAAGACAAAGTGGCCGCCTTATTTACACACGTCACGGCGATTACTGAATTACGTTCAATTCTGAACCGCATGCGGGACGGTTTGCGGTCTGCGCTGCCCGCTAGAAACCACCGCTGAGTCCTCACTACGGATAACTACAACATGTCCTCTTCGCACAAGCCCGCGTTTCGCTGTGTCGCCCGGAGACAACCCGCAGATGTCAATTTCCAAGAAGTGGGCGGCAGCTGTCAAAATTGTACAAAGTGCAGTTTTTTGTTTGTTTGTTTGTTTGTTTCCCCCCAACCCCCATAAAAGGCGATACCAACACAAAAATCCCACCAGGACGTCGACGGACTCGAGGCGAAAGTGAACGTCCCCCCCCACCACCACGAACCGCCGCCGTCTTTTGCAGAGTCCTCAACGCAATGTCCTCCACGCTGTCTCTGTCGCTGCTTTGCGGGATGTGGAAAATTCAAGCCGAGCCAAGCAGCCGCGGCGCGAGCCCCCACTCCCCCTCCCCCTCCTCCCGCCTGCACGCCGCGCGGCAGAGCGACGGCGCGAGACTTTGCTGCAGCAACGGAAACACGCGCCCGAAACCACGAGGGCAGGAAACGAATGAGAGCGAGCGCCCTATTGTCCTTTCCCCCCCCCCCCTAGTCTGTCTGCTGTTAATTGTCTGTCCGTCTCTCTACTCTGCCCACCATCACCAACCCCTTCGCATACTTCACAAGTATGCCTACCTTGCAACTCAATAACCTGTTAAAAGTTGTAGTGTAATATTGAAACAAAGCACAGAGTCAGCGTGCCTAACGACTGACCATTTGCTTAACGCCACATTAGCTGTAGAACAACTATACCATCGTCCAGAGAGAGGGACACATGGATCACACTATTGCACGTTCATCAGAAATATTAAACAAAATAATGTAATATATTTGGCTGAAACAAATGTGTCAGGTTATTATGTGATGATGCCTGTGATAATGATGACCGTGTGACAAACAAAACATTATCACCACTCACAAGCCGCCATTTAGGCTGCTTACCCCTAGAAAACCATACATATTTCCAAACAATTCGTGTGTGTGTGTGTGTGTGTTTGTGTGTGTGTGAAATCTGTGTCCACATGGAGCACGAGGAGGCTGGGACATAATGACAAGCCAATGCTGTTGTGAACATTGTTGCTATAGGCCTACGTTAATGTTTCATGTGATAATTGAGCTTTGAATCGATTAAACCAACGATAATGGTGACCATAATGGGAAACACCTCTCAGGGTCAAAGGTTGGAATCACTGACACGTAGGATGTTTGCTTATGTTATATAACATTAAAGCTTCATGACGCCAAACAGGAAATAACTTTTGATCCACCCAGTTCTATCTGAAAACTCCCTATTTATCATAGCAGTCCGAAGACCAATTTAGGTTCTACATTTGTTTTGAAATAATAATTACAAAAATCAAATCAAATCTGCAGCAGATGTCCCAAGTCATGGTAAAATGGTGTCTTTACGGCACTGTTAAAGTCCAAGACTTGGGTATTTGTGCTTAGAATAGGAACATCTCTGACTCTCAACATTGGCATAATGTGTAAAGGTTATGAAGCCTAATGAAACGGTGTAGGACATCAGCCATCATGCAGATACCAAGAGACACCTAGTGGTACATTTTTGTCGTTGCAGCCTGATCCCAAGTATCACACCTTTACGTTACTTCGTGGACAACATATTTGAATTCATCCATTAGCATTCTCATTTAAATCTAACGCAATGAATCAATACATTTGTGATTAATAAGGCAATAATTATGAATAATAATAGTTAATCATCCTCTTAGTAAACGATACCCAAAGCTATTATTTTCTGTTATCAGCCTTGAAAAAATACCAAACATTTTAATTTAGTAAAAAATGTATTGCATTCCCATACGTCCATTTGTTTCGTTTCGTTTCCCAAAGAGGATCAATTTATTTCGGACTTCAGAGATGTGAACACCTACATGTGGAGGGGTCCCTCCTGGTCCTTCAGGCGCCGCGGACAGCTCCCACAGGCCGCTTGTGATTGGCCAGATTCTCCCCAGCCCGTCTCTCGGTGACAAGCAAAATAGTACGAGGACCCGTTGTTCGTAGAAGAAGTGGTCGCAGCTAATCAGTACTTTTCAATGACAAATATGTCCGAGGAACGAGCGGAAAGATCTGATGGAAAGATTGTGAAGATGGAGGTTGACTACAGTGCAACTGTGGATCAACGTCTCCCTGAATGCGAGAAAATGGCAAAAGTAAGTTGATCACAACTAAGGCCGCCGCCGGCTGAGTCATGGTGGTCCAGGATGACTATACTAGCATTCAGAAGTTATCTTCATCTAAAATTGCATGGATAAAGCATTGTTAGTCGTTTATATGATCTAGGAAAGAACAATGTTGAATTGGTCGGGAGTGCATTAATCTGATCCTTTCTCCATTCTGCTTCCCTCAGCCAAACGGTTCTCTAGCAAGCCAATAGCGTTAGCCGGCTAGCTAACGGTAACCTAAACTAGCTTGCATGCTAGCTGTCAAGTTAAAGGGCTTGGGTTAAAGGATTTGTGATCATTGATGATGCATAAATGCTTACAATTAGACGTTGAAACAAGCTGCACTAACAACGGTGTGGGTGTGGTGTCTTTCAGGAGGGGAAACTTCAGGAGGCCGTGGAGAGCTTGCTGTCCCTGGAGAAGCAAACCAGAACGGTACGGGATTGCGTGTGACACTTTATAAACAAACAATGTAGGATGGAAATCTACGAAACATTCATTAAACTTCCGCTTGCCTTTTCTTGAATTGCCGCCGGGAAAATATTGTGATATACATCTATAATAGTGCACAATAATCAACCGACGCTATGTCAATCCCAGCCTCGTTGCACATCTATAACGTTTATAAATGTTAAATGAGGCGAGGGATAGCAGGAACACTGTTCTTGGTAGGAGAAAGGCTAAGATCGGACATGCTTGTTCTATTTAGCAATTATAATAAAATACATGCATACGTACAATTTTGTATCCTCTACTTGTTTGTGCTCCACTTGTATTCAGGCATCAGACATGATGTCAACGTCCAGGATCCTGGTGGCCGTGGTTCAGATGTGTCATGAGGCCAAGGACTGGGATGCCTTGAATGAAAACATTATGCTGCTGTCCAAAAGGAGGAGTCAACTCAAACAGGTCAGATACTACTATGTTTACTTCCTGCAGCCCTGGCTAGTCTCCATGTGATGTTTTACTAGTCATTGTTTTTATGCTGCAGGCTTTAAAATATATTCCGAAGATCAGCTGCGTTGTTACCAAGCTCCTGTGTTGATCAAATGGCTTTTTAAAATGTGAAGCCTATCGAATTGCTACTGTCTGTAAATGAATAGCGGCTGCATTTGACTAATGGCTGCATTCGATTAAAGAGTCAAATTACTTTGAGTCTGTTACATTCAAGAGTCCATTTTTGGCCATACTATTTTAGATATGCTACTATTCCAGGGCATATTCTAGCACTTACTCTTTATGATTGCAATGAGCCACCTCAGACTTAAAGGTTTATGAGGACTATTCTTGATGTGTGTGGTTTTGGGGCTTTGACAGGCTGTTGCTAAGATGGTTCAAGAATGTTACAAGTACGTGGACGCCGTGACCGACCTCACCATCAAGCTGAGGCTCATCGACACACTTCGCACCGTGACCGCTGGCAAGGTGTGTGTTTGTTTTTAACACCAGGCTTTATACATTCTTTTCTTGAAATGAAATGGTATGAAACTCTGCACACCTTCGTACGGTAACTAAGTATCTAAGGCTGTGCGATGAAGAAGGATTTATTACCATGGTCGGAAGTTTTACACGTGTTGATTTGACACCTCCTTCCAAAGCGACTTCTGTCATGTGTCATACAATCAATACTGGAACAACTAAATAGATTCCACTTGCCACATAAGCAATCTAAAAAAACAATAACTGGCCAGAGTGCACAATATCTGACTGAATCTCATCTTTATTAATAGCATGATGTGTTCATTATGTGCCAGTACTACGTCGTCAAGAGGAGACGATAAACGATATTTCGTAGCCCAGGTGTAAAGGGTCCAGTCCTCCTGCCTCAAGGATCTTGAGGCTCCACTTGAGGCTCCACTTGAGGCTCACCCTGCTATGTTCTGCATGTCCTTTTATAATTTTCCTCTTTACTGCTCCAAGTAATGCACCACTTACCGGGTCCTGTCTCTCAGATCTATGTAGAGATCGAGCGGGCCAGGCTGACCAAGACCTTGGCCAACATCAAGGAGCAGAATGGAGAAGTGAAAGAAGCAGCCTCCATCCTCCAGGAGCTGCAGGTAAGAGGGGGGGAGGGGAGACATGAATGCAATATGTCACAAAACATGGTAAAATCTTGATTGTCAGCCAATGAAGATTTTACCATTTTAGCCAAGTCATAATGAACAATTGGTTGAGGCTACAGCTAGCCTCAATCCACCCAATCAATGCGTCCGGTACATTCAAAATGTTGTCTCAGAAACTACGACAAGTAGTGGTCAGTGGCAATTTCGTACTATGCTCCTATTGTTCATGCACCAACACCAGCTACACAGTAAGGTGATGGGCAAACATTTCAAACTCGTCAAACCGAGTTAAAGTAAAAAACATACTGGATATTCACGCTCCGTAATAAAGCTATCTAAAGCCTTTTCTAAAAAGCCGGAAGTGAAACAATCAGCGGTCCAAGTCACCGTGGGTCTGTTGGAACCTGACTGGGGATCACCTCTATATTTTCCCCCACTTTAACACCATTGCTTTGGCTTTACAATTTAATCTAACACGACTAGACTCACCGCAGACTGTCCCATTAGTTCCCTGCTTAAGATCGCTTTATTACAGAGCGTGAATATCCAGTGTGTTTCTAAATTTAACTCGGTTTGACGAGATCAATACACGAAACACCAGTTCTTGACATAAAGTTGTGGTGTTTATATCCTTGTGTTGAATGCAATCATGCCAATCAACTGCATTCAAAACAAGACTGAGTTAAGTTAACAGCTCGTCCAGATGTTTTTACAATAATGGACAAGATTATTTTGCCTGTCAAGGTTTTATTATATGTTGGTCTGTAATCAGATTTAACATGAAATACTTCTCCTCTTGAAGTATTTGTTCTCTTGTAATAATTATTTTCTCTTTTCCATTATTACTGTCATGACATTCCTATATGTTAAGCCTCTATATCAAGTTTTCTTTGGTTATTATAATGAACATTAAAAAAAAGACGACTCTCTGAATGACGATTCGACTAGTCAACTTTTAAGGTACAGCCCTTCCCAAAAAGGTGACTTGTGTAGACCCGGAAAGAAAGGAGAATTCGAAACATGTGTAAGGTACAGAACAATTAAACCTAATAGAGGTAAATTGACGATGTGAATGACTGCACACTACAAATGATGTTTGGGTTTTAGTTTTTTGCTTGTTTGTTTTGACCGAGCCTGTCCCCTTCCCCTGGCTAGGTGGAGACGTACGGCTCCATGGAGAAGAAGGAGAAGGTGGAGTTCATCCTTGAGCAGATGAGGCTGTGCATCGCGGTCAAGGATTACATCCGTACCCAGATCATCAGCAAAAAGATCAACACCAAGTTCTTCCAAGAAGAGGGCTCCGAGGTGTTCTATGTCGTTTTTGTTACCAAATAATTGATATGGGAAACACTGCATGAACCAGGATGCACTACATATCTTGCAACACTTAATTTAATCATTAAAGATTAGCACAGTGTGGGTGATCCTACATAGTTTTTCAGAAAATCGAGATGCTAATTAATGTAGGCTCCATGCTGGATACCACAACATTACATTGCATAATGTGCTTGTGTGACGTATTCATTTTCTTGTAAAACAAATGATATACATACTTAAGTCCCCACACACATACGCCTAATACCTTCAGGTAATATCCAACATGCAGGGGTATGCTTTTTCAAGATATCTTTTTTGTGGTGAACCACGTTTGCAGTAGGAGCAGTAGGAACAATGGTACCTCTGTAACCATTCTTGTGAGCTCTGTCTTTTTGCAGCTATAACTACAATTTTCAGACGATGCGAACTCATGAATACAAACAGGCCTGCAAAAGAATCCACGTGACTTATCACTAAAATTCATGTTAATCTGCAGTGTGGCCTCAAATGTATATACATTTTTTGCGACAATATATGAATATGACCACAAAAAACTATTATACCATTGAATTGTAGTCTAATTTAAAAGGATCCTTTCTCTGAGATTCTGAGGCTCCTTTCCTCTCTAGTAACGGTTTTATCTATTTTTGTTTTCCAGGAGCTAAAGCTGAAATATTACAACCTGATGATTCAGGTGGACCAGCACGAGGGATCCTACCTGTCCATCTGTAAACACTACCGGGCCATCTACGACACGCCCTGCATTCTGGAAGACAATGCCAAGTGGCAACAGGTAGAAAAACACACTTGTGTGTCATTTAGCAGCTGTAACACAAACCTCCCCATGAGCGACTAATAAAATAGGATCTGTCTTGCAAGATTTGAAATGGTGCAATGCTCAACAAAATATCACTACACTAAGATCCACCTCTGAGTAGTTTGTTTTCTTCTTTAAACCCTTACTTTCAGGCCCTGAAGAGTGTCGTACTGTATGTCATCCTCGCTCCTTATGACAATGAACAGTCGGACCTTGTGCACAGAATCAACACAGACAAGAAATTGGAAGAGCTTCCCAAGTACAGGTATGCTGTTTTTGAAGACCACTGAGCCTCACGATAAAGATGTGAAGGCATTCTTATGTTCCACTGTTGCATGAAACAAGCAAAACAGGATGTTGTGGTGGTGGGGCAAAACATAGGACCCGGTATTGCTCTTTTATGATTGTGGTTCTTTTTAGACTAGTGAGGCAAGTAAGTCGTCGCTCAGACTTGGTATTTTCAGCTGCTGTTTACACTGCTCTGCGCCTATATCAGCATGTAATACATGGTTATCATTGTACATCTAATTAAAACAGGATATTTAAATGAAGTCATGAAAAGACCAAATTGATCGCAAACGGCGGCGCACTTGACCGCAGCTACTGGGGAGATCACTGTTGAGAACACACTACTTGCAACAGGCTGGGGGACTGTATCGAGTATCGGAAATGGTACATACTGCGTCTGCCACGCTTCCGCAATTCATGTCTCGGCAGAAATGTTTTTCTCTGTCAGCCCGCACCACATCCTTTTTGTAGGCTAATTATAATATTTGCATGGAGCAGTATAGGCCTACAAAAGAGCACTAATCAATGTGACTGTTTCTTCATAAATAAAAAGCATGCCGTACAGAATAACATTAAAAAAAGTATCGTCAATCGGCACAACCCTAGATTGTGTATAGGTGTATTGTGCACAATGTGTGAGGTCATGAGTAGATTGGACCAATCACGGTCCAAAAGGTAAATTATATACAACTTAAGTCATTTTCAATCGTTCATTTTCGATATTTTCATATCGAGAAACAAAGTGTGATGGAGTACTGTCTTGTTGTTCCCAGGGACCTTCTGAAGCAGTTCACCACTATGGAGCTGATGCGCTGGGCGTCGCTGGTGGAGGACTACGGCAAAGAGCTGAGGGAGGGTTCCCCCGACAGCCCCGCCACCGATGTCTTCTCCAGCTCCGAGGAGGGCGAGAAGAGGTGGAAGGACCTGAAGAACCGTGTAGTGGAGCATGTGAGTTCATAGTCCTCCTAGCTTTGCCCCAAACGGGATTCAGCACCGGCCCATAGGGCTGCACGATTATGACAAAAGTGCGATTCTTTTGCCCGGTGTTGTGATTATTCATGACGAATAACAGATTATTGATTCAATTATATTTTGTTGCGCCTACAGTATATAAAAAAAATAATAATAAAGCAGTTGCTGAGTTGTAACGGTTGATTGTCAAGGTTTCCCTGTTCTTTGTCTCCAACAGAACATTAGAATAATGGCCAAGTACTACACCAGGATATCAATGAAGCGCATGGCCAACCTCCTTGACCTCTCCGTTGACGTAAGCACACTTGCACTGTTCATCTCTGCTGTGATTGAATGAACATGAAGTTGTTTGTCTGAATGGTTTCATGTTGCGGAACTCTCTATATGAATCCTTATACAGCCATTGGACGGAGGGGTGTAACAAGAAGCTGAGGATAACCTCTAGTCAACAGAGTACCTGTTTATCCTTCTTTTGGTACATTTTACTAGGGAAAGAAAACACAGAAGGCACGATCTAGGTTTCCTGTGGTATTTAGGGCCCTGTTCAAGTTATAGATGAGTTATGTACCTATATGTGTATGGTATGTATATTTCAAGTACATTTGTTTGTTTACACTGCATTTTTCTATATTTTATGTTTATTCTATGTTTGTGTTATATATTGACTATTTTCATTATTATATTCCATAAAGCAAAGCAATAGTATCTAACAATTTCTTTCCCGATGAATAAAGTCTCTCTGTCTCCGTCTCTCTCTCTGTCTCCCTGCAGGAATCGGAGGAGTTCCTGTCCTCCCTGGTGGTGAACAAGACCATCTATGCCAAGGTGGACCGTCTGGCGGGCATCATCAACTTCCAGAGGCCCAAGGACCCCAACGACCTGCTCAACGACTGGTCCCACAAACTCAACTCGCTCATGTCGCTGGTCAACAAGACCACCCATCTCATCGCCAAGGAGGAGATGATCCACAATCTGCAGTGAACAACCACATGGCCCTAGTCGCATCTGTGTTTTGTTTTTGGTTTAGTTTTGTTCGTGCGCGTTTTGATATTTTTTTTTTTTGTATTTGTAAAAAACGAAAATGTTTTCAATACGCAGTATGGTGGTGGACAGTGTATGCTGAGAAAATTCCAAGTTAATTTCAGGGATAGCTGGCATCACATAGCCGATCCTTTCTATACACACACATACACACTCACCCCTCGGTCACCATGAACACAAGCGTTGTATTGACTTTGGGCAGTTCAACACCACATGGCTTCCTCCTAAAGATATAAGAAAGGTTTTTCATGTTGCCATTTGACATAGTGGGTAAGCCTCAGTGCAACTTGCTGTAACAAAGAATGGCATAAAGTTTTATTTTTAAATGTCTACTTTACTACTGAAATTACATTAAACTGTGTTTAGTGGACATTTTCCTCTGCACTTAAGTGTTGCCTGATTTATTCATATACTTTATTTTGGAAGATGGGTGATGGACGTTTATTTGTCAGTGGAGTGTAATGAATGTATTTTTATTATCCCCTTTTTTTTTCTTCCTGGCGTAAAACGTCAATCTTGGAAAAGTGTCCAAATCGTATTTACTTTAAAATTGGTAATGACTCGATGCTTGGAGCCCTGTTCTGTTCATGACCACCTATTCTATCAAAGGCGTGGTAGGTGTGAACACGATTGCCCTGTTCGCTGAACATGTGTATATTGGCACTCAGTGGTGGAAGGGAATAACATATCTTGGATATGACATATTTATGCAAAACAGATTTTGCGCTGGCCACCTACATAAATACAGCTGTACCAAGTCAAGTTCTCCAAGAAAGTCAGGTGCCGATATCAGTTTTGGTATTTGTGCTAAATGTATGTATCAAATCTAATATAAAGGCATTAGTGAATCCTAGCAAATATACATAGGCCTATACCCGTTTAGACGTTGTTCTCTAATGTAGGGCTCTATTAATGTTGCACGTGAATCATTTTTAATCAAAACTGCTAGTTAAACAATAATCCATGCCGTATGCAACGCAGTGGGAATCCCCAAAACCCAGTTCACCTTCCCATACCCAGATCCCAGTGAGAATAAACTTGGACGGGTTCTGGACCCATCCGGGCCAGAGTGTCTCTGTCACGCGCGCGCGCGCACCACGGGTGAACGCTGTGTATGTACGCGCGCACGCGTCTCCCCTCAACCTTCAGAGGAGTACAACCGATCCCACTATGCTTTGCGATGGACTGACAAGTGGATCCAAGATGGCGTAGAAAGTAAAGCTAGGTAAGTGTACACTTCCCTTTTTCAGTCCTTCCAGTTGTCATTTTCGATGCGAGGACGGGGACAGTAATCATGTCCGTGAAATGTGACGAGAACAGCGATTATACTGAATCAACCCATAGTTGATAATACGGCGTCTGATAAATTATATTAATCTTAAACCGTGCCAAATGTTCAGGCCCGAACCCATTTTGCTTCATAGCCTAGCCAGATTGCTAGCGAAAGCTAACAAGCTAGCCAGCTATTCTTGTTGTGATCCTGCCAGTTTGGTGTCGAGAAAGGCCCTATTTTGACCAACAAGCTATCCGAGTGATACATAGGCTTGTTATTTGGGCATCACCGTTGTTGTGATTACTTACAATTGCATGCACTAAATCATAAAGCCAAACTCGGATTCTATTTTTAACGCATTTGTGATCGCTCTCTTGCAGAAGGCAGGGAAGTTTACCAGCCAAACCCCAGCTCCCTCCTTATGAAGTAAAATAAGACAGTTATGTGTTTTTGTCTTGAGATAGCTCTTCGACAAGCATTAGGGCGAACACATTTTGTGTTACTTTTGAAGCATTTCACATTTTTAGAAATAGTCTGCCTGCGAAAACAAACTAGGATATGCTCGATTCGCCTCTTCAAACTATCCACATCCTCACGGATATCCAACTGAAATGCAGATCTGATGCGTTGCAGTATTTGCTATATTAAACCGTTGTTTATGTTCTCCTCACTTTATAAGGCGACCTGAACTACATTGACGTTATCTGGTATTGTTCACTGTACTGTGCTAATACCTTGACTTTGACTAATGTTGTCATTGTTACCATTTAACAGGACTCATTTCTCCAAATCAAATTCCTTTCTAGTATTCTTGGACAGCCCCATTAACAACCACTCAGAACATAACATCTAATGCTACACTATATCCCAGCAATTGCATAACCACACAATCCTTTAAAAAGAAATACTAATGCAAGTTACTGTGGTAACTGTCTATGTCTATTCATATATTTTTAAACATGTAAGCAGGCTTTGTGCCTCTCATATCCCTTTCCATCATCCAAATAAATAACGCCCGGGGATGTATTAAGTTTTAAGTTGTATCAAGAATGCAGTTACTTCCCTCTCCAAATATTTGGTATAGCCCGACTGTTTCCATAGAATAACCTTGTGGAATTACATTGAAATATTGCAGAACACATTCCTCAGTCCCCATGTTATTCATCAGAAGTCTATCTTTATTAGTCTCTTTACAGTACGCTACATTTAATGTAAGCCAATCCTCACATGTGGATATGTCAGAGCAGTAATATTGTGTTTACAAAAAAAAGAAATGGAGAAAAAAAAAAAAAAAGATGGTTTCATTTATTTAGGAAATGTGATGGTTGAACTTCAAATTCCTTCCTTTTGTCAACAAACAAACAAATCCCTTAAATCAAGGTGAGTGTTTTGATGAGCAGCAGTACAGGTGATTTACCAAAGACCGCTGAATCTGATTTCATTGGTGCCCGCGACAGTATTTTATTTACCTCAGATGATGCAGTTCCAAAAACCTTTACTTTAAATGTAATACTTTGAATATCAACTTAGTATGATTGGGGACGATGGGTAAATGAGACGCTAGAGTAATATACTACTAGATTTTTTATTTAAGGTTTTCTTAAATCTTAAGCATAAATATTTCCTCCAAAAACGTGTTGTTTCTTGGAAACGACATGTACTGGCTAAAAAGCTGTGTGTAGCTCCGTCTCACGCCACAGCTCACTGACTCATCAATGTGATGATGTATGATGAAAGTCTGTTCTCAGAAGTCTGTTCATATATATATA
>JAOPJH010000097.1:258416-270021 GCA_027122575.1 Merluccius polylepis
CACACACACACACACACACACACACACACACACACACACACACACACACACACACACACACACACACACACAGTCTCAATAAATAACCCAGATACAGATTGTGGATCATCCTCTATTGTTCCAACAACTCCTAATCCAATCTAATCGCACCAGTCGCTCCCTCTCTGCCCCCCCCCTCTCCCTCCCTCCCTCCCTCTCTCTCTCTCTCTCTCCCCCTCTCTCTCTACCTGCCGTCCAGTGCCTTGTCCCTGGCGATCACCGACTCATCAAACTTGATCATGAGTGTGGTGCCCTTGTGCCAGTGGGCGGTGACCTTGGCGGGGAAGCCGCTGTGCGTGAGCATGGCCTCCACCACGCCGCCGGTGAACGCGGCGCAGTTCAGCGTGCTGTTCTCCTTGGGCACCGAGATGTAGGCGTTGATCAGCGGCTCCTTCTCGATGATGTAATACGTCTTGTCGTCGTCGTTGGCCTGCTCCAGCTTGTCCGCCTCGCGCCCGAACAGCGCCTTCCACACGTTAACCTGCACACCCAGAGGACAGTCAGACTAGGCCAACCAGAAGAGCTACCAGAGCAAACAGCTGCACTCAGAACCACAGAGGAACCGGGTCACAACTCTTTCACGCCCCATTTGGTCATTTTATCAGACACTTTTATCCAAAGTGGACTTGAAGGCCCTTTCCAACGGAAGTCAGGCGGCATTTTTTGAACATCTTTCGTGAGGCGTCTGCAATAAACTGGACATTTGGGGCGAGACATAGCTTTTGAAAAAGTGGGAGGGTTTGTCGCGGCGGCTATAGGGTGGAGCTTCGCCTTGATATTTGAATCTGTCAAAAACTAGCTGTCAAAGCTAGCTGTCAATCACCTTGCTATGAGTTACAGTTGACAATAGAGCAATGTAATTGGACGATATATTTGCCAGTTTAATGCCAGTGCAGGCATGTGTCATACCTACGTAATACAGCCGTAAGCAAGTAATGAATACATTTCTTTTTTGTCGGTCTATATCGTGTTATTGAAGTAATTCAAATAAGGCTAACCCGATTGGTACCTAAGAGAGCTTTAATAATAATAATAATAATAATAATAATAATAATAATAATAATAACAACAATAATAATACAATTCAAGAAAAAAGAGCTCTGGTATCGGCAGATCCAAATTCAGGTATCAGATCAGAACTGGAATAAAAGGTGGACGGGTACCACCTCCATCGACCACCGGCCCGTATGCGCGTACCTTGATGAAGAGCAGGATGTTCGTACCTTGATGAAGAGCAGGATGTGCGTACCTTGATGAAGAGCAGGATGTGCGTACCTTGATGAAGAGCAGGATGTTGAGCACCTTGGTCTCCCTCTTGCCGTTCTTCTCGCGGAGGACCAGCGCGTCCAGCATGCTGCCGCCCACGCTCTGCCCCATGTCGGCCAGCCGCGTCTGCAGCTCCGACACGGAGTACACGCGGCTCTGGCAGTACTGCACCATCTCGGAGAAGAGCAGCGCGAACGCGCTCACGCTCACCTCCGTCTTGGGACGCGTCAGCGGACGCTCCAGGATGGTCGATTTCCCTCGCGTGAATCGGGTGTCCATCTTCCTTCCTTCCTTCCTTTCTTTCTTTTTCTCTCCTGTATATAAGGACACATGACAGAGAACATGTACATATGTGTATTGCCATGCAGTATTTGCTTTGCTGAACGTGGTATAGTGATATTGTTCATGTTGTTCATGTTGAGGCTGGTTAAATGTCCCACCAGATTTTCGAAATTTAAAAGCCATTGAATTTCTAGCACTGAATTTTTTCACATTTAAATAATTACGCATCAGATTTTTTTTGCCTCTGAATCATTCACTCATTTAGTTTCAGTTTCATCCTCAAGTTATTTTCAAAAACTCATTTTCTAGTTTTCAATGTGCACAAATTCAGAATCAAACATTCAAATGCTCAATGCTCAACTTCGACAGTCAAATTCAGATCCCAAAATGAGAGTTAACTTAAGACATTCAGATACCAGATACATAACTTCAATGCAAAACTAAATCAGTGCCATCAATTCAAAAACTGGTGACATATTGACTTCCTATGGTGAGGCACACACACACACACACACATGGCTCTGCAGTTCCTATCGGAACACAACACAGAGGGACACAGCTCATACATTAGTTAGCGGTTAGCTGTGGTTAAGTTAGCATGGTTCATTTTGTCATGACAGCGATATAAAACAACACCGCTAACTCGAATACCCCTAAACTAACTCGCTGACATCTGGGAATATGCACAACATCTGTTGTATTATTATATTATATTATATTATATTACCTTACTTGCACTTACTACTTATGTATCTGCGCTCAGCAGATAAATAAAAACACAGGGCCAGCCGCTACTTCCTGGTCATGGGATCACGTGACAGTGAGGCGGTTCACTGATTGGTCCAGCGACGTTTAGTGTCGATATCAATACACCGGCATAATATTACAGAGCGGGTTTTTCTAAGGATTTCCAGACAGCGGACTTCACAAGACAATAAAAACTATGATTGCTTCACAAGAAACTTAAAAAGAAACAATTTTAATTTTACAATTATGCAATTATTTAGAAATGCAATCCATGTAATGTCATGTAAAAATTATAAAAGTCCAGTACTGTATAAGTATAAAAAGGTAATGTATAAATAGGTAGGCTAATTATATTGCAGTCTAACGTGTAATGGGGATGTTTTTACAGAAGCATAGTAGATATGCTTGTAAAACCTGACATACAACATTTGAAATGTTCATCATAGTCTTTATAATTCATAGGATCAAGTCCAGGCGTTGTCTGTACCGTTTGCTCATGACGCAATCGAATCAGTTGAAATAGTTTTTAGCCTTTCCAATGATGAACTATGCATCTATGTCACGGCATTGTTCAGAAACTATGTGCCATGTTGCATAACAGCAGAACATACAGTACATCTGACTTGGAAGTTCCCTTCTTGCAAATGCCGCCTTCTTGAACATGAGACTCGTGGGAATTTTCTATAAGCTCAGAGCTGAGACACACGCACTCACAATCAATCGGTCGGTGCCAACATTAGGCTGCAGGAGTGACCTTCCCAGCAGCAGGAACCAGGACGGCACCATCACGAGCATATCTGTGTGTATACGGCGCGTGGCCACAACACCTACGCATTTCCCCTTTGCACTTCACCGGTGGAGGTTGTGAAAGACAGGTGAACACACGCACCTCGTAGCCGCCTGGGGAGACCGGCTGATCATGACAGCTCACTGGATGTGGAGCCTGGCGGTTCTGCTGCCGTGGGCCGCCGCTCGTACGGATGGTAGGAATTTGTTTAATAATTAATGTTTTTCTTTCTCGAGGCGTTTTCTCACACTGGCATGTGAAAGCCATGTGAAAATAATGCAGAAGTGTGTCTGTGGTAGATTTGGCTGAGTCCCTCAGAAGTACATGTGACATACTTAGTTTATACTTACTGCCAGCAATACAAGCGTTTCACGGCCTTTAATGACTTTTAATAACTAATTAACTTCCACTGTTGTTGTTGTGCACAAGACTAATTAAACTTCACACTTCAGTTGACTTGATTTTATTACTTTACATTCTGTTTCAGTTCATGATCGATGATTGGCAGATAAAGTGACTATGAAGCACACGCCTTTTCAATGCTGTTGTTTCCGTGTGTGCGTGTGTGTGTGTGTGCGTGTGTGAAGCTTCCCCTACCTGGCACATGAGTGATGTCATCGCAGAGGTAGAGCAGGTGGAGCTCAGCAACCCTGGTATGCAGCCGGCCGCCCTGCTCCTCGCCCTGCGCCGCTCCGCCGCCCTGGACGACGATCCCTTCCTCCAACACTTCCTGGGCCCGGACAACGCCACCCGGCCGCAGGCGGACGCCACCGCCGCCCTGTCCGACTACCTCGCCGGGGCGCTGGCTCACCGCGTGCAGGAGGACGGGAGAGAGGAAGGGGTGGTGCTGACGGCGGACGGCACCACGGTGGCCCTGGGCCCCGTGCTGCTAGGCCTGGAGGCCGGCCTCCTGTCCGGGGGCCGCCCCCGGGGGCTCTTCCAGCTCACCCTGGCCAGACACCTGGCGCTCGCCGCCACACGTCCGGCCGGCACCCGGGGCCTTTTCCCCGATGGCTGCTGGGACAGTCCCGCCTCCCCCAGGGAGTTTCGTCTGTCCGGGCAGCACCGGTCCCTCACCACCGCTCTGGTCCAAGGGGGGATGGACGGACTGGTTCTGGGGACGGCCGTCCCCTCCGCCCGTCGCAGGGGTGGCGTGGTCCGGTTGAGCAGCCTGCTCAGGAGCTACTACAGCCCCCCTCCGGAGGGGGCTGAAGGCCCCACTGCCACACGGCGCAGGGAGAACTTCAGGCAGCTGGTATAATATAAAATAATATAATATCATGTACAGTTTCAATAATGTAGGCACTAGTAGACACAATGTTATAATGTATCATGAATAATGTATATTATTATATTATTATATACTTTCAATAATGTAGTAGCATATGCTGGACACCTCTGTGGGAGTACTTACTGTATCTCATCTCATGTTAGGTGGGGCAGCCCCCCCTGTTGGCCAGGCAGGTGGTGCGGACGCTGGAGCTGCAGCTCAGGCTGACGGGCAGACCCAAGATGGAGGGGAAGGAGAGGAAGAAGGTGGCGGCGCTGGTCAACACGGAGATCAAGGAGTTTGTGCTCAAGTTCATGGGTGAGTGTCTCTTCAGGAGGAGACGGTATAGGACTTGATGATCCGACCGGAGTCACGGCTCGCCGCCGGCACATGGTCACATGGCCTGAAAAAGAGGATGTTTGATTGTCATTCTACTGCAGAGTAGCACACGTATAGTTGGAGTGGTGGCAAAGAATGGCTGCACGCCATAGTCTGTAAAAAACCACTGGAGAGAGTGCAGAGCAGGAAACAGAAGATAAGTTTAGTAGATATTATTGCTGTTATCAGTGGAAGCTCGAAAAGGCCTATAGACCATAAAGTCAAGAAAGTGTCTTCTAAACCCCACAGAGATGGTGCAAGTGTGGCACATGGCTTATGCCAAGCCATTACATTAGCTTGTCACACATTGGGGGGGGGGGGGGGAGCGATAACTTAAACCCAATGTTAACTGTGAGCCAACCGTGTAAAAGAACCAGCCGGCGAATGTCACTTCATCCGCACGCTGACATATTGGCAAATTAGCTCTCTTTTAACATTGGTGGGGATCCACGGCCCCCGGTGCCCCCCTGGGAATTTCGCCTCTGTGTCGTGTGACGGTTCCCTCTATGTTATGTATTATGGTTTGTTGTTGCACTCTTGGGTTCTATGGTTGTTGGTTGTGGTTTGTTGTTTGCTTTGTCCCCTATTCATTCTGTTTTTCTAGTTGTTCCGAATACTGGGGAGCAGGGACATAATTGATTGGCCATCAAGGGCAATTGGCGTGCACCTGGGCCCGGGTGCCAACGCCCTATAAAAGCCTGCTTCCCCAGTCCTTCGGTGGCCTGTTCTCATTCACTATTCAGCGCCCAGCCACACACACATATAATCCACTCATGCATACACACTCCTCACTACTGATTTACTGACATCCACATCCCATATTTTGAATTATGATTTGAGCACTTAAATTGGTTTATTTAATAAACACTCAATTGGTTTTGAAAACTGTTGTCTCCCATATTTTTGTTGTGTAGCCTGGCGCCCCTAGGCCAGGTGCATAACAAAGTGGGGGCTCGTCCGGTCCGTTAGAAGTAATTTGTTTGTGCAGTGAGTTTGGAGCGTCAATTTAGTCTCCCTCCTGTATTGGTTTGTGCCACACTGTGGTTTTGTGAAGGGAGTGACGTCGTTTAGGAATCTTTCCAGGGAGGTTCCTTCGTTCCATTGTTTGGTCAACAGTCCGGTGAGTAGACAAGGCAATGTAACACGCTTGTTATTCGGACTTTGGGGAGATGCAGTTAATTGCTATGAGTTGATTTAATCTGTTTAGATTTGAGGTAATTTGATTAGGTTTGGTTATTTCGGTTACAGTACGGTAGCTGTTTGGTTTATTTTGTGCGGTTATTGTTTAGTACGAGTGTCCCTGGTAGGTGCGCTTAGCTGCCTGGGTAAAAATAGCTCGCGGGTTTAGGCCGGGGGGTGGCTAGGTGCGTCAGGTGCGGCAGTAGCGAGAGGTTCGTATTGAATATCTCGACTCGGGGGCACGGCTAAGGGGGGCATGCGGGTCACCAGTTACTGGTTGCCCTTCCTCCCCTTTGGTATGAGCTAGGCCTTTGCGGTGGCCTTCAGTGCGTAGGAATCCTCCGCAACCGGCACACGAAGAGGGTGGAGTTAGCTGGGGTTTATATAGGCTAGAGGGGCACTTGTATTGTAGTTTGTTTGGTTTGCCAGCTAGGAGGCTCTTAAGGCGCACAATACCCAGGATGGTGACAGTAGAGGAGGTTGTTCAGTCTCCCTCTGTGGAGCTCTTAAATCAATGCACCAAAGACCAATTGCTTAACATTGCAGGTCGATTTGGATTGACGATTGAAGCTAGTGATAAAAGATTAAAGGAGACATTGTTGGAAGTCTTGAAAAGAGAGCTATTTGGTACAGGGGTTTCAACTGAGGAACGGGATAAGAAAGAGGAGGCGGCTCTTGCTCCCGCAGTAAGTGCCGCAACGGCGGTGCCTTCACCAGCAGCTATGTCAGGGTTGACGTTCGACCAACAAAAATAATTAATCATTTTGCAAGCTAAATTACAAAATGAGCAGGAAAAACTTAGGCTAGATGTTGAGTATGCTATTGAAAAAATGAAACAGCAGACAGAACAGGCTAAGTTGCAGGTAGAGCAAAATAGATTGGACTTGATGAGGGATGGTAAGATTTCAGCGGCGGCACAAGTGTCTTCAGGACCTGCAGAACAGTCCGCAGGGGGGTTTGACATTAATGGCAATCTACGTTTGGTGCCCAAGTTTTCCGAACGTGATCCTGAGGCATTCTTTGCCATGTTTGAGAGAGTGGCAGATGTACTTAAATGGCCTGACTCGGCGCGCGCATTGATGCTGCAGTGCGTTTTAACAGGCAGGGCGCAAGAGGTTCTTTCGGCGATGAATGCGGCTGACAGTCAAAAGTATGCCCATGTTAAGGCGGCGGTGCTGAAGTCGTACGAGCTTGTTCCTGAGGCGTACAGGCAACGGTTTCGGTTTTGGAAGAAACATGACAAACAATGTCATTTGGAATTTGCACGTGATTTGACTATGAACTTTAACCGCTGGTGTAGCGCCTCGGAGGTGGAAGATTTTGAAGGCTTACAAGATTTGATGATTTTGGAGCAGTTCAAAAATTCTGTTCCTGCTCGTGTGGCAACTTATATCAGTGAGCAGAAAGCACGCAACGCAGCAGATGCGGCGGCGCTCGCTGATGACTTCGTCTTAACGCACCGTGGAGAGTTTAAAGCGGGCGGTGGCAATTATGTTGCTGCCAGTGAGTCGCATGGACGATGTAACAAACCTCTTCCTGTCGATTCCAGAACCAACACCAACAGCAGTAGGGATGTGCGTGACCCGGAGAAGGTTTGCAATTACTGTCACAAACCGGGGCACTGGAAAAAAGATTGCTTCATGTTAAATTCCCCTGGGGCTAAAAATTTTAATGCAGGTCATTGGCAGCCAGAAGGGGTTGCTACGGCCGCTCCAGTTCGTCCGGTGTCCAATTGTGTTACACCTACTTTCGGTCCAAATAAGGATACATCGGTTGTAGCTCTGAATTCTTACCGTCCATTTATCATGCAGGGGTCTGTGTCTTTGGTGCAGGGTGGGGAAGAAGTACCAGTAACTATTTTGAGGGACACTGGGGCTTTTGATTCATTCATTCAAGCTGGTGTTCTCCCTTTGACTAATGTTTCTGACACTGGTGACAAGGTTCCTATCCGGGGCATGGACATGAATATTTTGTTGGTTCCCTTGCATAAGGTTGTCCTAAAATGTGAACTGTTCCAGGGAGAAGCAAAGCTCGCTGTGCGCCCAGCACTGCCTATTCCAGGTGTGACGCTGATCCTGGGCAACGATCTGGTGGGTGCTAAGGTCTGGGCTGGGGTCCCGCCACCGCCGGCAGTGGTGACCTCGGTTCCCTTGGTAACGGGGGAGGCTGATGAATGTGAACGGGACTTCCCAGAGGTTTTTACAGCATGTGCGGTGACTCGTGCAATGGCTAAGTTAAATGAGAAATCTCAGTCAAATGATTCAATTAAGTCTAAAGTATCTGAAAAGTTTTCGATACCTCTTTCTGATTTTCCATTGTCCATAACCCGTTCAGATCTGGCTGAGGAGCAGCAGGCTGATGCTTCTCTGAAGGAGATATTTCCATTGGTACGGCCAGAGGAGGAGCTGTTTGACAGTGCTTGTGGGTATTTTCGGCAGGACTCCTTGTTGGTGAGAAAATGGCTGCCACATGAAGGAAGGTTTGTGGGTGAACCAGTGTTCCAAGTTGTGTTGCCAGAGAAACTTCGCCAGTCAGCGTTAAAAGTAGCGCATAATGAATCTGGACATGCTGGTGTGAGAAAAACTTATGATAGGCTACTTAGGCTTTTTTTTTGGCCTCGTATGAAGAGAGGTGTGTCAGCATTTGTCAAAACTTGTCATACATGCCAGTTAACTGACAAGCCTAATCAGAAGTTGAAACCAGCACCATTGTATCCCATTCCGGCCATTAGCCAGCCGTTTGGACATCTGATAATAGACTGTGTAGGTCCTTTACCACGCTCAAAATCTGGAGCAGTGTATTTGTTGACAGTAATGTGCCAGGCAACTCGCTATCCTGCTGCGTATCCTCTGCGTACTATTACCACTAGGTCAGTTGTGCATGCCCTTTCTCAGTTTATGTCTATTTTTGGGATTCCTAAGGTCATTCAATCGGATAAGGGATCCAATTTCTGTTCTCATATGTTTTCCCAGGTTCTGAAGCAGTTGCGGGTGCGCCACAATCAAAGCTCTGCTTACCATGCACAGAGTCAAGGGGCTTTGGAACGATTTCACCAAACGCTAAAGGCTATCTTGCGCGCCTACTGCACAGAGCTGGGAAAAGATTGGGAAGAGGGTCTGCCTTGGCTGATGCTTGCGGCTAGAGAGGTAACACAGGAGAGCATGGGGTTCAGTCCAAATGAGTTGGTTTTTGCTCATACAGTAAGAGGTCCGTTGGCTGCACTGTCGGGTGATTGGATAGAGGCACAGCCTCCAAAAAATTTGATTGATTATGTTAATGGTTTCCGCCATCGGCTTTACACAGCTGGGTTGTTGGCTAAGGAAAAGTTAGCATCAGTTCAGGATAAGATGAAACAGTTGTATGATATTAAAGCAGAGCTCCGGGTGTTTAGCCCTGGAGACCAGGTGTTGGCTTTACTTCCTATTGTTACTTCACCCTTTCAGGCAAAATTCTCAGGTCCACATACGGTAGTAAAGCAGATCTCTGAGCAAAATTACATTATCTCAACACCTAAACGTAGGAAAACAACCCAACTTTGCCATGTAAACTTGCTTAAGCCGTATTATTCATGCACTTCTGAGGCACCTGTGTTGTGTGTGCAGCCAGAGGTTGGCTTGGCTCATGCAGTTTGCATGGCAGTTCCGGTCTTGTCTCCCAGTCAGGAGGTAGAAGAAGATGGGTTGGGTACACCAGATCCAGCGTTGGTGCATGGTCGTCTGAAAAATTCAGAGGCCATTGCATGCCTCGATACACTGTTGTCCCATTTACCTACAACACGCCGGAGGGAACTGGCGGCATTAATCCAGGAGTTTCCAGGCTTATTTGGTGATACACCGAGTTGTACTCATTTAATCGAACATGACATTGACATTGGTGATGCGAAACCAATAAAACAGAGGTTTTACAGGGTAAATGCAGATAAACGTAATTATTTGGAAGCCGAGGTTGATTACATGTTAACAAATGACATTGCAGAGCCATGCACATCCAGTTGGGCTTCACCTTGTATTTTGGTTCCCAAGCCAGACGGTACGTTCCGTTTTTGTTCTGATTTTCGTAAAGTGAATAATGTCACTAAACCCGACTCTTTTCCGCTTCCCAGAATGGAAGATTGTATTGTATCAGGTGGGCTCTGCAAAGTTTGAGAGTAAATTTGATCTATTGAAGGGATACTGGCAGGTACCTCTGTCAGCACGAGCACGGGAGATTGCCGCTTTCATAACACCTAATGGTCTTTATTCTTACAAGGTCATGCCGTTCGGACTTCGCAATGCACCTGCTACATTTCAGCGGCTGATGAATCAAGTGATTTGGGATATGCCGGGGTGTGCAGTGTATTTGGACGATGTTGTAGTTTATTCAGACAACTGGGAGATTCACTTGGATCGTATTCGGGAACTGTTCAATCGCTTGAGGGAGGCTAGGCTCACAGTCAATCTTGCAAAGTGTGAGTTTGCAAGGGCGACTGTGACCTATCTCGGTCGAGTGGTTGGGCAGGGCCAAGTGTGTCCTGTGGGTGCCAAAGTTCAGGCAGTAGCGCAATATCCAGTTCCAACAACAAAGAAAGAACTCATGCGTTACCTTGGTCTGATAGGTTACTATCGTAGTTTCTGTAGGAATTTTGCGACAGTTGTGGCGCCTCTCACTAACCTGCTGAAGGCTAAGGAACAGTTTGTCTGGTCATCAGCTTGCCGAGAAGCATTTGAGCAGGCTAAAAAGCTCTTGTGTGCTGCTCCGGTTCTCGCGGCTCCCCGCTTAGACAGGCCATTCAAAGTCTACACTGATGCTAGTCATGTGGGGGCGGGGGCCGTACTAATGCAAGAGGACAACCTGGGCATAGATAAACCTGTTAGCTTCTATTCCAAGAAATTCAACTCTTACCAGCTAAATTACTCGGTCATTGAAAAGGAAGCATTGGCTTTGATTTTAGCTTTACAACATTTTGATGTTTATGTGGGCGGTAGTACCCCCCTGGTTATTTATACAGACCATAACCCTCTGACTTTCTTACATTCTTTGCAGTGTCCTAACCAGAGATTGATAAGATGGTCACTGTTCCTGCAATCCTATACCCTGGACATTCGTCATGTTAAGGGGACGGAGAACGTGGTGGCCGATGCGCTGTCACGGGCTCCTCATGACTGAGATCCGGTCTCCGTTGGTCCTTTTTGCCTCTGTCTGTCTTGCACCCCTTAAAGTGCTTCCGTGGATCCGGTTGCTGGGGTGGAGGCCTGTGACAGTGGGTAGGCGGCCATTGGAGTAGAGGTTTTGTATGGTAGAGAGTAGGTAGTATATTTATCTAGTGTAAAATGGGTTGCAGGTGATCCCTTTGGGACCCCGTCTTTATGGGGGGGGGTGTGACGGTTCCCTCTATGTTATGTATTGTGGTTTGTTGTTTGCTTTGTCCCCTATTCATTCTGTTTTTCTAGTTGTTCCGAATACTGGGGAGCAGGGACATAATTGATTGGCCATCAAGGGCAATTGGCGTGCACCTGGGCCCGGGTGCCAACGCCCTATAAAAGCCTGCTTCCCCAGTCCTTCGGTGGCCTGTTCTCATTCACTATTCAGCGCCCAGCCACACACACATATAATCCACTCATGCATACACACTCCTCACTACTGATTTACTGACATCCACATCCCATATTTTGAATTAT
>JAOPJH010000097.1:405022-422852 GCA_027122575.1 Merluccius polylepis
GTGTGTGTGTGTGTGTGTGTGTGTGTGTGTGTGTGTGTGTGTGTGTGTGTGTGTGTGTGTGTGTGTGTGTGTGTCGGGGTGTGTGTCGGGGTGTGTTTTGTGACCCTGCAAGGCGATATCAGTCGCTTGCGCTCGATGCTATTTTGAGAAAATCCACGGTAAACAAACATCCGGGTTAAAATGTTGAATTTCATGTTTTCGCATAATTTGACAGTATACAGTTTACAGTTTCATATCGTGAACAAATCACGGATAAACATGCGTTTTTACTGTTAAGCCCGGTGAAGATTCAACACATTAGCAGTCATTCCAGTTGTCAACGCCGCTTAAAAAGGTGATTTTCTCCTCTTCTAGCATTATCATGACAGGAGAACCATGCCAACTTTGGATGCAGTTATCTTAGCGATTGTTCTAGCAATAGCCTCAATATACATATCGTTGGAAAGCTTAGTTCATGGCCGTTCATGTGAGCACTAACTTAGTTTTGTAAATTTTACCAAAGCGACTGGTTTCGCCTTGCAGGGTCACATTTTCAGATGAAGGATTTGGTTTATATTTCTGAAAGATGCATACTGGTACTACAAAGGGGGAAAAACGTTTAACTGATACTTACTGGCACTGTATTTACTGTCTATTTTATGAATAACCAAAAACCACAGGACAAATTAAAATGTTCAATAAACTTTGTTTTTTTGTGACAATTCACAGGAATGTGTTGCACAACTCAACTTGAGACACCTGCTGTCTGTCAGTATGGATGGCCCAAATGTCAACTTCAAGCTGCTGAAGCTCCTTCAGAACGAACATTCAGAGCTTCATGGGGATGCACAACTCATCAGTGTTGGCAGTTGTGGCTTGCACACCCTCCACAATGCCATGAAGGCAGGATTCGCAACATGGCAGGTAGACAAACTGTTGCGAGCTATGCACTACATCTTCCACAATGTTCCTGCCCGTAGAGAAGATTACACCGCCACCACAGGATCTTCTACCTTTCCCCGATCTTTCTGTGGCCACAGATGGGTGGAAAATGTCCCTGTGGCTGAGAGAGCTGTTGACATTTGGCCCGTGCTTTTGACATATGTTGATGCTGTTCAGAAGAAAAAGGTGACAAACCCCAACACGGCGTCATATGATATCATTTTGGCAGCACGGGATGATGATTTGATTATTCCAAAGCTCCAGTTCTTCTTGTCAGTTGCACGAAGCTTCAACCCCTTCCTGACCAAATATCAGACCGACGAGCCTGTGCTGCCCTTTTTGGCTAAAGATCTTAAAGAACTCCTGATGGTAAGAAATGTGATTCCTGTAGAGTAACTGTCTTTATTTGAATGTGATTAAACTGTATCAGTTGACAGGTGTGACTTGATTGCTAACAGTTTTTGTTGTTCTTTTAAGGCTTTACTGCGGCGATTTGTTAAAAGGGAACTTATACAGGACCGAAGCTCACTGCAACTTATCACAATCCAGGTGTCTGAGGAGAAGAACTGGGTGGCTCTTAAAAATGTGGACATCGGCCTGGGTGCTGAATCTGCCATCAAGGTAATTACTGTGCAGATAATTTCAATATCATACATGAATTGTGCTGTCGGCACAAATAAATAGTTACTTCGAACTGTTAGGGTAGAAAATGAATGAGTAACATTGGGCATTATTTAACCACCTCTGTGGTAAGCAATATAGCTATCGTAATTGTGTGGTTGGTAATGGTTATCTTCCAAACTTCAGTGGTCTTCACCACCAGGCCTTTGGTATTGAGGCTTAATCTGAACCACAGCCATGAGGAAATACCAAACCTCTTTCTCACTCCGGTTAAATTGTTAGGATTGTTTTAAATGTGTAACTTGTCATAGTTTAATTTCCGATCAATGCAGTGAATGTTTATGCATCCTGAACCACCCACCCACCCACACACACACAGAGCAGACAACCAACATCTTTTCCCCACAGGTTTTACACAAGTATCTCTATGTATGTGACAAATACATAGTCTTGTATGAACATTAATGTTCTCTATTTGTTAGGCCCTTCAGAGCAAACCAGGAGGCAAGATAGGGGAGCTCTCTCTGCTAACCTTCAGGAAAGAATGTTTGCAGTGCCTTGTTAAGGTTGTCGAGAAATTGCAAGACAAATCCCCCCTAAAGTTTCCAATGGTTAGGCACATTGCATGCCTTGATCCCACACAAATCCACCAAGAACCGGAGTGGTGCATCAAGCAAATGAAGAGGGTAGTGCAGACATTCCTTCAGGGAAAGAGATTGACAGGTGGCATTCCAGCTGGTAAGAAAAAATACAGTATGTCTAGGGACAGGGAAGGTCATTCAAATGAAGGCCATGTTCTAAGGGTGTTCTACTTTGAAATGTACTTAAATGTCATTAATGATTATGTTTTTGTCAATATTGTAGGTGATGTTATCATTCAACAGTTTGAATCGTTGACCTCTGTGGAAGGAAGGGATGAACGTTTCCTGGCTTTCAAACCACTGAAGGACCGCCTTGATGTGTTCTTCTACACAACCCTCAGCAGGCCTTACCCTGACTTGCTGCAGTTTTGCAAGAGTCTCCTCCTTCTTTCCCATGGCCAAGCCACTGTGGAAAGAGGATTTTCAGTGAATAAAGAGGTGGAGACATGCAATCTCCATGACAGCACACTGGAATCACTTAGATTAGTTTGTGACAGGATCAACAGTTGTGGGGGTGTTTTGAAAGTGCCCCTCACAAAGGAGCTCCTTGCCTCTGCCTCATCAGCTAGATCCCAGTATAGACTGTACCTTGAGAATGAAAGAAAAAAGAGAGAGAGTGCCACCCATGCTCTGAGGAGGAAGGCAGTGGAGGAGGAGCTTCTGGACCTCAGAACACAGGCAGAGGTACTACGCCGTGTTTGTCAATCACTTGAAAAGGATGCGGACAAGTTGGCCGAGCAGGCTGAGGGAAAGGCTGGGTCCAAAATGGCTGAACTTATCATCAAGTCCAACACACTTCGCAGAAGGCAGAAAGAAAAAAAAGAAGAGCTCTGCCAATTGGAGAAAAGGATTGAAGATAAGTCCTCACAACTGAAACTTCTGTGACTGTGCATCTCCTCTACATATGTGTCCATGTATTCTCCTTTCCTCTGCCATCTCAATTCCCACAGCCCCCCTTTCCCCTTTTTCTCCCTTTCTCTCCCTCCCCTTTTCTCTCTCCCTCCCTCTGTCTCTGTCAGTCTGCCAGTTAAAGTTATCAGCTGATGAATACAGGTAAAATTGTTACAACCTCTCTTAAAATGTGTTTTGGGACTATTAAACACCCATGATTACCACCCACTACCACTCCATGGGCTCTTTGGACAGTGTCCAGTGTAAGCTATTGTTACAAGTTACCCCTTGTGATGTATTTCTTGTGATTTAAATAAATTGCTCTTTTGACAGTAATTAACTGCTCGTGTGTGTGTGTGTGTGTGCGTGCGTGCGTGTGCGTGGGTAAGTGTGTGTGATGTGACACACTTTATTATTAATATTTATGGTTGTTAAGTGTTATTTGTGTTCAAGAAGTGTCAAGGTTATTACTCACTTTATTGGGGCTAAGGGTCAACTCGACACTACAAAAAAACCCACAATTGACAATGACAATAGTTAATGATCACAATTAAACATTAGTGTACCTGATATGTATGATGTGTCACACTTATACCTTATAATTAGTAGTCCAAAAAGGGCTGCTGCTTGATGTCGTGTTGGTAGTAAAAAATATTGTGGAGGTAGTCAAAAAGGTAGTAAAAGGTAGTAAATTCATCTCTATGAATCCTGCAGATACCCTGCAATATTATGAATTCAAAATACCATTCTTAACATTCTGAGGGTCAAAGTCCTAAAAACAAAAGGTCAAACTAAATACAAAACATATTTTCATTTAGGGCTTCAACTATTGATTATTTTGATAATCAAGTATTCTTCAACAATAACAGCCTTAACTTTGGCATTGTAGAAACAACATATAGCACTGCATATTAAATACATAATTATTAATAATTTAAAAAATGATTTCAGCACCTCTTGAAAGTGTTATATTAGGCACTGTAATCAAAAACAAATGTTTTTAATGTAAAAAAAGAAAGTGTGTGTGTGTGTGTGTGTGTGTGTGTGTGGGTGTGTGTGTGTGTGTGTGGGGCTCCTCTGCCATGGCGAAAGTGTGCATAATATGACGAGTACTCGAGGCAGAAATTTTATTCCAGGATTTTTTGTCCTAGAATTATTCGAGTTATTCAAGTAATCATTTCAGCCCTATTTTCATTTAAATTAAAAAAAAAATGGGTATCACGGTGAGTCGACTAGATTTCATGATTAAGAAACGCCATTCAAAGACAAACGATAATATTGAATTATTATTATAGCAGAATGCCTCTGGTTGACACTGTGTGTCCTGCAGGTGCACAATGCTTCCTAGCACAGCTGAACATCCAGAAGGCAGAGCTGTTGGAGCGCCTGTCGAGCGCTCGCAACTTCTCCAACCTGGATGACGAAGAGAACTACACTGCCGCCAGCAAGGCAGTGAGACAGGTAAGGCCATTTATCATGATATATGTATATAAGTGATGTCCATGTAGGTAAACCCCCCCCCCAAGAGAACACCATGTCACCATGTCCATTTTTACATTGTTATCAGTGTATTTTTAACATTATCTGTCTATTTTTAACATTGTTATCGGCCGATTTTTAACATTGTTATCTGCCTATGTTCAACATTTTTATCGGCCTATTTTGGATAAAATAGTTTTGATTGGTCCGTCGATTGCTACACTTTCCTCGGGGCGCCACCATTGTTTTGGAAATCTGCGGTGGTCCTTGCTTCGTCATGAACTAAAATTCCCCTAGCCCTGATTGTGATGCGTTCAATGGGCTCGAGGCCAAACGAGATCAGGGATGGTCTCACAAGGCTACTTTGGTTGTCTTAAAGGTGGGGTATGCAAGTTTGCCAGAATGTGCAATTTTGTTAGAATTTGGTTAAAGTCTCATCACACAGTCCGACAGCCTATGTGAACAAGCAACAATCGGGGCGTATATAAACCCTGATGATGAATTCAGTCAGCCAAATGTGATGGGGACATATTGGTATAGAATTGATGGCTGTTCCATTTGTTTGATTGTTTTTTCCAGGTCATTCATCAGTTGAAACAGCTGGGCATAGTGTGGCAAGATGTGCTGCCAGTCAACATCTACTGTAAAGCCATGGGAAGTCTACTCAACACAGCCATTTGTGAAGTCATGGCAAAGATCATGATGCTAGAGGTGACTTTTGATTCATTTTATTTATATCGTTGCCCACCCCATCCCATCAGTCTCTGTATTTGTGACCAGTGCCATGGTTGTCTTTTACCCCACTTATCTTGTTTCTAATACTAGAAACAAGATAAGTATTCCTCTAGGATAGCTTCTCGAGGCTGTACTAACGGTCCATTGGGAACCTTTTCAGTCTGCACCATCCCACTTTCCTTGTGTTGTCAAGTGCTGCAGCTCAGATTTTGAATTGACGTGTGTGTAGTAATGTCATACCAATGACCTGCAGGACATCTCGTCTGAGGACGGGGAGCATCTCCACACGCTGTGTCAGACCCTCATCGAGGAGGGACCCCTGGTCTTTGTCCCGCTCGCAGAAGAGCACAAGAACACCACGTACCAGGAGGAGGTGCCGCTCTTCGTCCAGAAGTGGATGACCTTCAAGGAACTGGTGATTGTGTTGCGGGCCAACCTTCAGGAGATAGTCAACAGGTACACTGGTTACCATTCTAGACCCTTGTTCAGTCCACGTCACGTAGAGCTGGGCAATCATTCAATAGTAGCGTTTATCGTCTTTAAATGGTATTGTGTCGTCATGAAATTAAGATGTCCGCTTATCGTGATACCCAGTTTTATTGTGTAGATATGCCCTTAAAATTATCATATATGAGGTCAGTGAGAAAGGAAAACTAGTTTTAGTCCGATACTATACTTCAAATGTCCATATACTTAAATGTAATACATTTAGACTGTTTGAGCAGTATTTTGAATTCATAAGCATATTGTGATATTTATCGATGTAGAATTCCCCATAATTATCGTGATAATAAATGTTCCCATAGCGCCCAGCCCTTACATCATGATCGACATTAGCCTGTTTGCTGGACGCAAAACAAAGTAACAGCTCAAGGCAAATAGGAAGTGGCTCAGAATACAAGGCTACACCAACTCCCCAAACGATGTCGTCTTGTTGGGTGCTAGAAATAACCTCACCTAATATAAACCACTTCATAAGATGAGACGTTCTTATGCCCCGGTAGGATAGAGGACATTGTTTCTGTAGTCGGTGTAGCCCACTACTCTGAGCTCATTAGTATTCGTCAACAGACTGTACCGTCTGTACTGAAAGGGTAAGCTTTCATGTGTCCCTTTTGTATTTTTTATATTCTTGGGCTGCACTTGCAAAGCCTCTTATCAAGTGAAGTAGAACTGTAATCACCAGAGGGGCCAAACAATAATAACACACAATGTCAAAAAGAAAAGTTAAGAATTTTACATTTATTTTACGTGTTTGTATCGGTTGGTTTTGGCTAGTGGGTATTGGAAGCAGGAGGCAAGGTCTGAAACTGTAGGTGCAAGGGGGGGGGTGCTGTTCGACGGGATGGACTCTGCTTTCTTAAAGAACCGTTTGATATATGGATCAGACAGACTTTTCTGTGCAGCTCTGCTTTTATGCAAAGCTAATCTCTGCATAAGCTGGAGGTGATGACTAAACTGAGGAGTTGGTGGCTGAGACGGAACTTGATCCTCGACGCAGCACACAACGATCACGATGATGTCATGATCACATTTCATAGGCAGTCTGCCTTTAAGCTTTACAGTTACCTGTCAAGTTGTTGAATCCCAACATGCATCAATTCATGATATTCATGAAAAATGGTGACCCCAATGTGACCCAGTTAGGATTTTAATCCTACAACTCAAAATAAGAATTTAAGTATTCGGTGTTTTTATAGAGCGCCCACTTTTTAATGGCTCATGTGGTCGTCGCCTTTTCATTCATTTTATACATTTGCAATGAGCAACAGCCAAGGTAGTTGTACTTCGCCATTCCATTTCATGCCTTTTGGTTCTCTTGTGTAGCGCTCTGCTTGCCCTACTCCAATGTTATTGCACAGGCATGCAGCCAACTAGGGCTGCAACGAACGATAATTGTCAGTCAATTTAATCTAACGCTAATTTTTTCGATTAATCATTTAGTCTAGAAAATGAGTCCGAGGAAGGAGGAACTGCTCCTAGGGCCCTTGGGTTGTGTCCTCATGGCTCCATGTCTCTCTGCAGGTGGGCAGAAGGAAAGGGGCCCCTGGCGTCTGAGTTTTCGGGCTCCGAGATGAAGAGCCTCATCCGAGCCTTGTTCCAGAACACAGAGCGGCGCGCGTTAGCACTGACCAAAATCAAATAGCGACCCATCTTTCACCTTTCGACCCTGAGGAAGAACCAAATGAACACATTGACATACTGTATCTCTGTTTTCAGGTCTGGGTATTACAATGTTGTTGTTTTTTTGCAAATATCTCCAAATGAAACCATAAAAAGCAAGTGTTTCTCTCCCAGCTGTAATGCAAGCTATGCAAGGAATCTGTTGTGTCCAGGAGGAAAGTTGAGTGAGTTATGCACACCTTGGTTTTGGCACACACGTCTTTCTGTTTCAATGTTATGCTGGTGTATCTATTGGATTGTGTATTTAGATCCACTGTTCGTTGGACACGGTGGATCATAGTGTTAAGTTTCCTAACCTATGCTTTTGGTAACGATGTCTATTGGAAAGGAAAACGTGTGACCATGTCATTTTGACATTTGAGATTTGTATGTGAACATCCAGGATGTTCTTTCTCATCTCACACTAATGGCTCTTAATATTAATTATTATCGTTAATAATAATATACTCTGCATGCATGTGTAAAAAATGGACATAACGCAATGTGAAATATTAAAGAAATTGCTTTCATTTCAATTGTTGTTTTGTTTTTATTTCCCATTACGTTTTTATGTAAAGGTGTGGCTGTAATATAGTGTGGCTGTATCTGGAAAGGATGGTTCCTTTCGATATGAATTGAGGTCGGTGAATACTGAAATAGTCCAGCATGAGTTACAGATTCAGGATACAGGAACATTCAGGTTCTATAGTTCAACAAATGTAGAGTACAAGTAAATAATGCATCAACTTTGAGCATGCATAGGCCTACTGTTGTGCCATTAAGACATTGTGGCTTGTGGCTACGTGAGTGACAAGTTTAATTAGCCACCTTGTCACACATCTAGGGTAGACGCACATGTAGTTAGCAAAAACCTACCTGATAATTAAACCAGTTATAGCTCAAATTGGGATGGAATACCCACTGGTCATGTCTGTCTTGGTGGTTTGTTTATAGCGATGATGCATGTATAGGCCTATCATAGTCATGTTCACATTTGAGTTTTATTTTCAAGCTGATCTAAACGGTATTTGTAAATGCCATATCATTCCATGAGCCTAAACGTCAGAGTGTCAGATAGTTCCATATGGTAGCCTATAGGTTTGATTGAAGATAATGCGACGATTTAAAAAAGCAATTCCACAGATCTTTAAGAACACGGCTATAGCTTGTTGATTGAATCTTTAACTGCCTTAATCCTCAAGTAGACAGCTGGCGTATTTATGTAATGCTGCCGCTACTACAAAAGCTCCATACCTCTCGAAGACAGTCATTTAGTTCATGTGTTAAAACGGGGAAAACCGTTGTTCCACTTTTCATGGGCTACAGACATTCAACACGTGATTCATGGGTCTCTCATCATGCTACTGCAACAGGAATATGGATTCATCCTAGTAAAGGTAGGCCTATGTCTGTGTGCATTCTCATGTGAACTGTAATAGCCTATAGACCGACCTCTAATATAGTTACATTTAGTATATTATAGTTAGATTTGTTGAAGCACTTTTGATCTTAAATACCTTGTAATACATTCAAGGTCAAGACTTGAGTGAGCCTGTGTTAGGCCTACTAACTGGTAGCCTATATAGACGTTTTGAACCGCTCGATGATATTGAAAATCACACTAGTTCATCATCGAGACATGTTGACACTGCAACAAGTGCAGTGTCAACATTTTTAGCACAAAAAATATTTTGAGAAAACGCTGTCGTATTTTTAGTTCCATGTTTTATTTACACGTTTTATTGAGCGAAGCATGAAACAAGTCTGGTTCTCTTTTTTTTTTATAGTATGTGATTCTACAACTGGTAAATGACTCGTATGAGTATTTGAAATATATAAATGACTAAACATTTCCTCTGCTAACACAGGGATGAAGTGATGGATCCCATGCAGAGCCGGCATGGTGTGCAGTGGTGTGATGCAAGATAAGCACTTGACTAATCCCAGCAGAACAATATCTCCATTCAACATCCGCAGGAACTCGGTTCCCCCCATACAGACTCTGACTGCTAAACATCTTCTGGCCTACCTTCCCAGTTCACTACATTCTGACACTTACAAGGTAGTGACGTCCTTCTACCTGGACATAATTACTGCATGCCGCAGTTTGTTGAGCTTTATGCATGCACTACAAATGCATTATTAGGCATTGGTAAGATTTGCAAAAATCTGCACAGGTACCGTGTTTAAGGTACCTGTGCACTCTGCAATGGTTTCCATGCTAGACACAAGAAGAGAGTCTCTCTTCCTCAGCTTCAACACAGATCATCTCCAGGATAAAGGACCTTTATCCTGCCCTTCTCCCTCTGAGTCACAGAGCATCTCTCACCAATCCACCCAGGACTCAGCTACCCACAATCCTCTTGGTTGTGTCACCGTCCAAACAGCGCCACTAGAGCAAAAAGAAGAACCGTTGAAGAAGCGCTCACATCGTGGACGGCACCTGAAGCGCTTCAGCTCCAGGTGGTGTTCTACTGGCCCTGTGGACAGCAACAGCCGCCCGGTCCTTGCCAACAGGGCAACAGACAACTTGCCCAGTGGAAAGACCCACAAGAAGCGTTGCAAACTTCTGGGTCACAGGCAACCCACGTGTGGAGGCAGCAGCACTCGGCGGCAACGTTACGTCACCAAGGATGGCAAGTGTAGGGTCAATCTGGGTCCCATCGAGGACAAGAAGCGCTTCATCTCCGATATCTTCACTACGCTGGTGGACCTCAAGTACCGCTGGTTCCTGTTTCTATTCACCATGTGCTACATTCTCACCTGGGTGGCGTTTGCGGAGATCTACTTCCTGGATGCGTGGCTGCACGACGACGTGGCTCACGCCCACGACCCCGAGTGGAAGCCCTGCTTCCAGAACGTGGACGGCTTCCTGTCGGCGTTGCTGCTGTCGGTGGAGAGTCAGCGCACGATTGGCTATGGCTCTAGAATGGTCACCGCCAACTGCCCAGAGGGCGTGGTTCTCCTGATGGTGCAGTCCATCCTCGGGTCCATCATCGACGCGCTCATGGTGGGCTGCATGTTTGTCAAGATCTCCCGGCCGCAGAAGAGGGCGCAGACGCTGATCTTCAGCAAGCGCTGCGTGATCTCGGAGCGTGACGAGAGGCTGTGCCTGCTGTTCCGCATCGGGGACCTGAGAGCGAGCCACATGGTGGACGCCAAGATCCGGGCCAAGCTCATCAAGTCCAGGCAAACCAAGGAGGGAGAGTTCATTCCCCTGGAGCAGTCGGAGATCAACCTGGGCTACGACACCGGCGGAGACAGACTCCTACTGGTGGAGCCCCAGACCATCACCCACGTCATCAGCGACGGCAGCCCCTTCTGGGAGGTGGGGGCCGACCGCTTGAGGAGGGAGACACTGGAGATTATTGTGATTCTGGAGGGGATCGTGGAGGCCTCAGGTTGGTAGCAATATTCCTCTTCGATCACAACTCGTACGCTTCGGCTAAGACGTGTTGGATTTTGGTGCCAATTTTAAAATATACCTTTACCTCGTTTGAGCGTTGCTCTCTTCACTGTGTTGCAGGTATGACGTGCCAAGCGAGGACTTCGTACACCGAGGATGAGATCCTGTGGGGACATCGTTTTGAGTCCTGCATGTCCTTGGAGAAAGGAGCCTTTCGGGTGGACTATGGTGCATTTGATAAAACTTTTGAAGTGCAAATGTCCCCAATAAGTGCAAAAGATAGAAAAGCTGCAACAGATCAAGTAGGTGAGCCAGCAAGCACTGCTCACATCAGCAAATAAATCATCGGCCATTGTCATTATAATCATTTCAGTGATACAGAACTTGATATGAATGCATATGAATACTGCTGATCCGTGATAATTATTGATTTAATCAATCTGTTAATCCAGAACACAAAACCACAATTATAATCAGACCACAATTACATGAAACACCGTGATGGTTTTAACCTTTAGATGGCAGCACACTCTCAGAAGTAGACTTGTAGCGGTTGCTCTTTAAAATCAAATTAACTAGTGATGTATACAAATTGTTCCTCTGGCTACAGGACACAACGTTTCTCTTAATTCATTATTTTCTATAATTTCCTATAATATTTTCGATATTCTATTGTTAAAGCTAGACTATACAAGCCATTGCTGCCTCCGTACGTCCGGGTCTGGGCATGCGTCGTAGGGCATTCATATCTAGAAATGGGGTTTGTGGAATGAAAAGTGGATCTTTTTGTCTTTTCTGTGCTTGAGGCCCCCACAGAGTTGTAGTCGCCGCTTTGCTAAAAGGAGAACTAGAACTAGATCAGCTCCCCAATGATATTGGTAATATAATGTCAGACTGCCCAAAAGATGCTTCAAGGTGGGATCGTATTTTTTTTTTTATAAAGAAAGAAGGTGCACAATATTAAAGAAAAAAAAAATAGGATGGTGGGCGGGGGGGGGCATCCCTGGGGAAAGCCATTTACGGACGCCTCTGCACTGGGCTAAGAATACTGTCTAAGTGGGTTGGGGTCGTCATTACTGTAGTGTATCTGATGATCTGGTTGTGATGTGGGTGGCAGTCGATATGTGATGCGGTGTATTGTGCGTGGTAAATGGAAATCTAGCAGGAATGTGTCATTTCTTTGTGGAGTTGGATTTTGACTCCTAGTAATCTCTGTATATTAATAGTAAATACCCTGTGCTTTCCTTTAGCTTTCTTACATGCTAGCAAGCTAATGCACTAACATGCTAATGCTTCCATGTTAGCACACTAATGCACAAGCACGCCATGACACTCACTGATTCTTGAGAGTCGGGACAAAACACTTTCTGAAAAACTTTTTTTGAAAATGTACACTATATTGATTAGAGTTATATATTCATGTAGATAAAAACTTGATTTGTGTCAACTCCGTCAGACACACTAAAAGTATATAATTATATAATTATAATAGCCCAACAAGAACCTTAAGTTCCGATGTATGTTGTAATAGTGTTTAGTTACTCTGATATGCAATAAAATATAATATATAAACTAAAGGCTTAATTTCAATCAATTATGAATACACAGATTTCTAAAAATTTGCATTTTCAAACTTTATCTTTTATTTTGCCACTAAAGAAAAACATCCTTAAATGAATAAGACACAAGAGGATGTAGATCTGATGATCTTTTATTACTTAAACAACAAAAACTGAAAAAAGAATTTGTTTTATCCCCCAAAAATTACAAAAACATACATCTGACGGTGTTGACGGGAAACTGACGGAGTTGACAAAATTGTATTTGCATTTCTGATTAATGAACAAATGCTTTTTTAAACAGATGGAGGTGACAAAAGATTAAGAAATAACAACTCTTTGTTTGCACTTATACTTGAGCAGTAGGCGTCGGACATGCTCGCGCTCTATGAAGTCCATCACATCAGGAACAATACTGTAAATTTCACGGGTTCTTGATGCTGGTGATGCATCTCCAATTAGTTTTACTATGATGTCTTGAAGTGGGCAGAAACAGACATTTTTCTTGCCACACTTAGGCTTAACCTTTGCGGTTGGACCATGGGGATGCAGAAATTCCACTTTCACATCCTGATGTTTAGTGTCCACAGCAATGGTCTTAGCTAGCCACCAGTGATCATCATATACAACTGCTAACCAGTCTCCATTATTAAGGCTGCTCACAGTTGTTACTGGCACAGTGCCCTCAGGACCTTTCAATGGCTCCTCTTCCATCACATCTCTCATTTCCACATCTTCCATCTCCCCTCCCATCTCATTTTCCATCTCATCCCACAACATCTCTAAAGGCCTTTTCTTTCTTGCCCTCCGGGTATCACTCTGCTGTTCATCTGGGCCCTGAAAATACAAGGTAGCTGGGCAGAAGCACTGGCAATCCAACATCTTGCTGCAAAAGCAGGATAGTTGTCTGTGGTGGATCCTGTTCTCATGTGCGATGACTTGGTGTATTTTTCTAGTTAAGGGAACTGGTCTGAGAGGATCCATGAGAAGTGTATCGTATCTTTCCATGTCTTCTTCTACAATGTGGTGCAGCTGAACGCCCTTCAGACTGTTTGAGACCTTCTCAAAGAATGTGTGTCCATCTGCCACATAATTTCCTCTCAGCACCAGGTTGTCAGCTGTTCTTTTTACTGTTCCACCAATGCCGTCTGGTGCGCCTTTACCGTGGGAAGTGGGGAAGAAGTTCCAGGTTGCTTTTTCAAACCCTAGTGTAGGTGGAACAGCAGACAAAAGAAAAAAGTTCTTCTTGTTCTTATACTGTTTGCTTGGTCCATCAGACCAAAAGTGCACAGTGGTGACCTGTGGATATTTAGTCTTGATATCTTTTAAGACAGGTTCCATGTGTGTCCAGATTGCCACAGCATCTTGTCTCTTCGACTCGGACAGTGTGCAAAATGCTGCCTTTTCACCCTTCGTGTAATACATTCCAGTATGGAGTGTTATCTGTGGCAGATTTTGTCCAAAATGACAGGCCTGAACTTCAGATTTATATTTGCATCTCCAGGATTCTGAGAAGTCAACGTGGACGATTGCTGTACTTTCATCACAGGACTCAATTGTGTTGATGTATGCTTTTGATTGGTTTTGCACTGAACACACATGTGTTGTAGTTTCATTTCTGAGTTTTTGCTCATAGAGTTTTATGAGCTCTGAAAGGCTGCCACTGTGTTGGACAAGCTTAGTGTTGATGTGGATTCCATTGCCTGTGTCTTCTTGAACTCTCTCCCACTGCCTCCACTGAACATGGATTTGGTCTTGCTCTTGGGTTGTAATTGTCCCTTTGTTTAGACATCGTGAGCAGGTACGAAGAAGGCAGGCTTCACTTGCTGGAGAGCAACAAACTAATTGAAAACTGTCATCTAGTTTGTTTGACTTCACAACACCAGACATTCTCAGGACCTCAAGCATTAAGCATGCATTCTCATGTATTTGACACAGACAGGTCTTCCGATCAGATGCTTTTGGTGCTGTGACATAGAAGGGCTTCAGAGCACAGAATGAAGAATAACTCAGCTTTACAGTGGAGTTCCTGATGAGAAAATCAGTATGGAGGTTGATCATGGAGTCTGTCAGGATCATTCTCTGCTGCTTGATCTTGTTCCTGGTGATTGTGTCAGTCTTATCAGTTGTCACACGTGCAGAATTCAGGAAGAAATCCTGAACAGTCTGTGTGATACCCTGTAGGAATGTTGGCCTTTTTGTTGGCTGTTCTTTTCCTGTCATTAGCTTGTAAGTTAGCCCAAACTGCTGGATTCGGTGAAGAAGACGGTACTTTTTTAGGATCTTGCCTGATGACACACTTAGTGCTGGTTTCTGACGCCGTGGCCCAGGAGGTTGTTTGTTTTTCTTCAGCTCTTTTCTGATAATGTTGTGGAATAGAAGAGCTTTTTTGATGTCTGGATTTCTTATGTTGCTTCCTGATAGCATCTTCTTTGTTTCTGTGCCTGGAGAGTCCAGTTGTGTTTTACTTGTGGCCTTTTTTGTGCGCAATATTGTTTTTCTGAGTTTGTTTCGTTGCTTTGTTACATTCTTAAGCTTCTCTTTCAAAATGTTTATTTCTCTTGAATGCCTTTTTCGTGTTTTACTTCTTTCCTTTCTTTTCCTTTCCTGTCTGCAATACTCTCTGGCATTGTATTCTAGAATATCTTGATCTTGCGGACTATCTGGGGGGGTGTCTGCCTCCTGCACTGCACCTTCGTGGGACCTTTTCTGTCTAGACCTTTTCTGGGCCTCTCTCCAGTACTTTCTCTGATTCCTCTGTGCCCTGTCTCCCATCTTGTCTATCTGTATTACTTTTTTGTCTTGAACTCTCCTCTTCCACCTCTGTCTTTCCTCTGCTTGCATGGCATATTTCTTCTCTGGGTCACTGTTTAATTTTTCTCTTCTCTTTTGTTGGTACTCTCTATTTCTTCTCCTTTGCTCCTCAACTGACAATTTATGTCTAGCCATGCTTTCCTTTAATACAAAAGTCATAAAAAATGTCTTTGAATATTACTATGGAATCAGATGCCCATTTATTTAACATGATTGATTGATTGATGGAAAATTTTAAAGGTGCAGTGTGTGTTCCTACAACCAGATGTTAAAAACATCTACACACTGGCTTGTGCAGACAAAATCAATGTCCAGTGGAAGTAATGGGTATTATTGTAGTAGGTAGTATTGTAACACAGCCATTACAATATTCCTAAGAGTATAACACAAAATGTTCAGGATTTCTTCCTGAACTCTGCATGTGTGAGAACTGATATAATTGTGATAATGGATAAGAAGTAGCAGATTCATTACACTAATGACGGTGGAGAGGCAGGGTTTTGCACACTGTCCAAGTCAAAGAGACAGGATGCTGTGGCATTCTGGACACATAGCTTATGGATCCTGTCTTAAAATATATCAAGACAAAATTACCACAGGTGCACTTTTGGTCTGATGGTCAAAGTAAACCGGATTTGAAAAAGCAACATTGAACTTCTTCCCCGCTCTATAAGAAGCCAGTGTGTATTTTCATTCGTGAAAACTACACACTGCACCTTTAAGATTTTACATCCATCAATCAATCTATCAATCATGTAGATAAGTGCTATATATAAGATACACATGCTGGAAAATGATTCAATAAGCAGACCACAGCCCAAGTATATTGTAAAATAGTGTATTTGCATGCTATATATATACATTATTGTGCAGATAAAACCCTAAAATAACATTCTATTCCTTTACTATGTTCAAAAATAGTATAATATTAGCACATTAAGCAATTATTGGTGGGTTTGTCAACTCCGTCAGCTTATATGTCAACTCCGTCAGACATAAAACCTGACGGAGTTGACTCTGACGGAGTTGACAAAATGGCCTCCTTTTTCCCTCTGCAGAAAAAAACACTGCAGCTAGCTAGCTAGTTTTTTGGCTATTGCTAGCTGTCTCCATAATCTCAATAAAATACTTTCATTGAATACACTATGGTTTAATAAATGTATCATAATGGAGAGACGGTGTTGACATGCTCCAGCTGTGACTATAGGAAAATTGACATTGTTCATCTAAAATATCAAAAAATGTCAAACATACCAGACCATGTGGGGTATTAATGCATTCACCACAGCTAGCAGAATGAAAAAGGACCCTCAGGGATATAGCTGACCATGCTATTGCCCGATTTAATGAGGTTTATGAAAAAATCTGACGGAGTTGACAGAAACAGAGGACACAACTTTGATAGGCAGATTTCTATGGAAAATATTTTTAGATATTCATGGCACACATTGTTTTATACATTTATCACCCTTATCTTTGATTTGATATAAACGTTTTCACAATTGTAGAGGTTTTTAAATTTTTTGGGGGCTGGTGAATATTGTGACCTCTTGCTGAGGACAAGAGAAATAACATGGGCCGTCTAACCACTGGTCATACATTTAAACAAATATCCCCCCAAAAAGTAATTATTTATGCTAAAACTTAACATCAGTATTCACAATTCCTTTAGATCTAACTTTGTGAGTATGTAAATCATTATTAATTTCTTTATTTTTGATATAAATAAGACTTGTCTATGTGGGACATGTTTTGTCCCGACTCTCAAGAATCAGTGCACTAACACACCAAGCGTGTAGGCCTACTTGTACACCTTACATTAGCATGCTAATGTGCTAATGCTAACATGCTAGCATGTACGCTAAATCAATCACCATACGAGATGATGACAAAATATGTAGGCAAAAAAAACGTGTTTTAACACAAAGGTTTAGTCAAACTCTCATGAATCAACTTCGGGAAAGGTCATCAATGTTCATCTCTTTGGGATACAAATTCAACCACTTGTATGTTTATTATAGACTCACGTGGTGGTTCTATTTCCTTCTATGTTGGTCCTGATTTGTGCACCTGTTTGGTTCTGGGGCAACTCACTAACTTGAATGCACTAAATGTGCTGTCTAAAAATGTCCTTCCCAAAGGAATGCAGAAAGAGGCCAGGCGATGGGAGGATGACCCACAACGGGTGCACCCAAATCCCTATCAAGTGTACCCACACCATGCTGTGGTTGATTCTCCCTGGTCTGCAGTCATTCTTTATTCTGTGTATTTTCCCCAACTCCTGAAACATGTGCCTATGTCATGTATATGTATTCTGTATCTTCTGTGAGAGGCAAACGAATAAAGGAAACAATTCTTGATGTGGCCTTTGGTGCACAAGCGACTCGGTGGAAAAAAGTTAATATTTCAAAATATTCTCCACCTCACAAAGCTACATTAGGCTCGGGGCTGAAAAAAGAGAATAACATTAGTTTAATGGCCTACTTTCTGTGTGGGTGGGTGTACCCCATTTGCGGGTGCTAAGCAACGGTGGTTGTGTAAGTGCTCTGCTTTATGCATGGTCTTAATCTTTTTTCTAAAGCACCCCCCCCCCCACCCCC
>JAOPJH010000097.1:522362-546143 GCA_027122575.1 Merluccius polylepis
GTGTGCCGTGGCCAAGGGCCTGTTCCGTGCTGGAGTACGGATGGCGTGCTCACACTAGCCAAACCGTTCCGGACTTTAGTATGCAAATGAGCTCGGGCACGGGGCCGCGGCCCTAGTGTGAGTGCACCCTTAGTATATATCAGTGTCCCTTATATTCTACTTCATTCTTCTTTTCTCTTAGTCGTCTTTGCTCTGCCGTTTTTGTATATTAAAAAAAAAATGTCTTCCTCTTCTCTTCCCCTCAGCCATCGTGGTACCAGCCTCCCCCTCCCCCAGTGCCCCCACCACGACCCAAACTGGCCACCACACCGGTGTTGCCACGCCCCCAGAAGCCCGCCTCCTCCATGTCTGTGCTGAGACGCCGGCGCGTCAGGTAAGAGTGTGTGTAATGATGCTCCGCTAGCACAATGGAAAAGTAACACCTTGGACAAGTTTTGCCTGGCCAACTAGCACACTGCAGTGGTTTTATTTGGCTCACAAACCATCTGCTTGTGCAAACACAAGTAGGTTTTGTTTTATGTATAAATCTGTATAAATCTGTTAGTTTTTTGGTATAGGAACCATATTTATTGGTTCCAGGCTCGAGTCTCCAGTCTTCATAACATTTTCAGTGATTAAACACAACACATTAAACTTTTGCCATCTTTATTACTCACCGTATTTTTTGGAACGTTTAAAAAAGTGTATTGCTAAAAATGTAATGTCCTCTTTTTTCCTATTCAGTTCTGCACTCTTACTGCATCCCTCTCTTTAAAAAAATTATACACGTCTTTGTAAAACATTTTTTTAGCACAATATGAATCAGTGCATTAGCGTTTTTTGGCTTGTTTTTTAGAAACATTTAAAAAACTAGTTTGTTCTAATAATGGTTTGTCTCTCCCTCCATGGCTGTTTCCCTGGGCCAGGTGCAAGCGCTGCGAGGCGTGCATGAGGGCTGAGTGTGGCGACTGCAATTTCTGCAGGGACATGAAGAAGTTTGGAGGGCCAGGGAAGCTCAAACAGACCTGCGTGCTGCGACAGTGTCTGGCTGTGAGTGTGTTCTGTGTGCCCCACAGCAGCAGTGTTTATTTATTTAAGAGGAACTGTCACTCCGTAAACCGCATTTCTAAGTTTACCTCCACTACAAACAGTTTTGTCAGAAATATACCAGTGGATCCTGGGGAATTCCTACATTACAATGTGGTTCTAAGTTAGCAGCAGTTAAGGGTGAACTCCACTGTCGTGTTAAAATATAACAGGAACTAACTATAAACTGCTTTTGTCAGATGTTTTTATCTTTTTTGATAAAATGTCTTTTATTCATGTGTGTGTGAGATCCAGTGTAACTGGTGCTTTCCCTTCCTGTGGCATGTGTAGCCGGGCCTGCCCCTGTCAGCAGTGTGCGAGGTGTGCCAGGAGCCCAACCAGGATGACACGGGCGACCAAACCCTCCTCCTCATGGAGTGCTCCAACTGCGCTGAGATAGTCCACCCTGCCTGCCTCACGGTAAAGCATCTCACACACAATCACACCTCACTCACTCACAGTCAATACCAATTAAAAGTCCTTAAAGTGATGGGCAACAGGATCTAAAAACGGAAAATAACACAACATATCACAGAGGATGTATTTACTACACACCTACTGAATATCTTGTCAGGAAAATGTCAAAAAGTATGTTAGGCTACACTGCTTGGCTACACTGCCAGGGGGGTAAACAGACTCATTAAAGCCTAAAGGAATAGAAGAAATTAGATAAACTGAAATTACATGGGGATTGCAATGGATTTCAAGGAACATAATTTTCTGATGCTTAATGCACACCTTGATAACCCTAAATGATGAATTTCTGTTGTCCATCACTTTTAATGTGAGTTCTAATCATTCATACCTTGGAGTCATTAGAAGATAAACATTAAGCCATTTATTTTTAAAATAAAGAATATCTAGTTCTTTATTTTCTTTATTCTTGTCTTTCATCTCCAGGTACAGGGAAATGGAGTGATGAACAACGATTTGCCCAGTTGTTGGGAATGTCCAAAGTGTGTCCTGGGAATCACTGATCAAGAGGTATGAAGACTTTTTACACACACACACACACACACACACACACACACACACAGGATTTTAAAGCACTTTCATTGAAATACGCTGGTCTTTAAGACATTGTGCTTTGGGTTTTGGCAACTTAAACTTAGATTCAGACTTGCCTGCTCTTTTTTTGTGTATTGAGACCGTGTATCAATCATTTATTCATGCAGGGGAATCAATTGGATATATTGGATATGTTTATGAACATAAACATGAATGTACTTGCACAGTAAATAATATGAATTTTACTGTCCTACTGTTGCCTTTTGGTAGTGTTTGCAAAACGTAGCATAACAACCCGTACCATTGGAGACATAAATATGAATGTGAAGAGACACATGACAAGCACAGTACAGTCTCAACTGTACTGATCCTCTTTTAGTCTTTAAGTCTTATTCATACCTGAAAACCCTAACCCTAAAAATTGCGTAGTGTTGTGGAAGGATGTTCAGATGATGATGATGATGATGATGATGATGATGATTTCATAAAGGCTTGCCTTGGTATAAACCATGTCAAGCTTTTTATTATTTTTTATATATCTTTACTTTTTAATGTGTTTACTTCAACAAGTACTCTTCAGTACAGTGGGTCAAAGCTAGAAGGTTATTTCTCCTGTCTGCATTCAGTAACGTTTCTGGAATATTGCAACTGTTTGACGATTCTTTATTATTTTATTTTACAATTTTACAATCAACCAGTCGTCAGGCAGTGATGAATCATTGGTTGTCGGGCCCCGTCGCAGTCAGCAACAGTACGACTTCCCCGAGGGGCCCCTTGTCCTGAGGCTTGGCCCCAGGCCATCTACTTCGCTGGGGAACCTAGCTGGCTCCCAGCAGGGCGGGGAGTTGGTGCGCTGTGGTTTCCTCCCTCCTCTCTCCTCTTGCTCTTTTTCCTCCTCCTCCTCAGCCTCCCTCCTTTTGGTTGCGGCACCTCTGCCTTCTCAGCCAATCAGCTCGAGACTGGTGAGAGGCAATGCCCACTCTCTCTGTACTTCCATGATCCATTCATCATTCGTCTTATCAGTTTGTCCGTCTGCTGCGTCCAGCCGTCTGCTCTGCTTCTTGTCCCATATGTACCTGGGAAGAAGTGTTTTCAATAAGTCTAAGGACAACAGTTTTCCACTTCTTCAACAAGAACCTTGGCCCTTATCATTGGCCTTGCCATTGTTTTGCTGCTGTTCTTTTATCTTGATTTATTTGGTTCACTAGTTCAGATAGTTAAGTTGAGATATATTTGACCTAAAAGGTGCCAATTCTTTTTATGCTGGGGGCAAAAAGCTTATGCAAATACATTTACTTAGACAAAAGTGAATGTAGCCATTACTGTCCTACACTTTTTGAAATCTAGTCTTTGGATCAAATGCTGTAGCTCTAGATAGAGTGTTGTATATTTTACTGGCATTACAACATAGTACATCTATGGCTTCTATTGAGCTTTTTGCATTGTACTTACATACATACATTTGTGTACATTCGTACATACATACATACTAGGGGTGAAACGGTAGGTGTATTCGTATTGAACCATAAGGTACGGGATCCATGGTTTACGGAACGCACTGCGAACTGAACAATACAGTTATTGTAGCTAGTACCTTTTTTTTTCTTCTTTTTTTAATCTGAAAAAATATGTATAGACATAAACCATATATATTGGCATATATATTGGAATTAATGTAGGAAAATATCCACCTAATGTAAGTAACGCTCACAGAGTCACTGCAGTGACCGGTGCAGTCACTTGAGACGCGGTTGGACACTGTACGTTGCTATGTCGGGCGCTGTGTTTTCCAGCACGGCAAGTTTAAAACAATCAGCTGCAATTGAGAACCCTCGAGGGGTCGCAAGGTCAGGCGCCTTCGCTGAAATTTCTGCGGCGCTCTCTCCATAGGAATACAATGGAGTGGACAAACGCATGGTGTCCAAACGCGTCTCATGTGAACATGTTGAGACAATCGGTGGGACTAGGCGAACAAATGAAACAGTAACCAAACAGCTTCAGCTTCTCCCCACAACCTTCAGGCAACAATATGCAGCTGATTCTGGTAGGGCCATAGCGATCACTGCAGCGATAGCAAACTTCATAGGCAGATATGAGACCCTTCTCTTTGGTAGAGAATGCAGGGTTGTTGGATGGATGTTTAAAGTGCTTGACCCGCGATACATTATATTACTTCCTGCACACATTTTACCTAGACAGTTATACCTTATACAACAAAACTAAAGAACACATTGACATGTTTGCGCTAACCACAGATAGTTGGACGTCTAGAGCTACAGAGAGCTACCTTACTGTCACTCATTACGGCAGACTGGGAGACAAAAAGCCCAGTCCCACTTTGATTTAATGTTGATGGACTAATCTTTTTAAAAAAAAGTGGTCTGAAACTGTGATTTTCCATTCCTTCCTTTGTTGAAGTTCTGTTTAAATTACTATTTTATATTTTATGTTCTAAAGCAGGCACTGCTGTTTGGTTCATGTTTCAATATGCTGCTAGAAGCCAAGCTATCCATGTTGTTTACTTTTATAATAATACATGGAAACTCTAAATACAAATGAAAAATGTTCAGGCATTTATTTTGTCAATGTATCGAAACCGTACTGAACCGTGATACCACCATACCGTATCGTACCTAACCCTGAGTTTTGTGAACCATTTCACCCCTAATACATACATGCATACATACATACTACTGTTGCTGCGGTTACTAGTGTTACACAGTGTTGGATGCGCCACCGTTGGGATTTTATTCCACCGTCATTTTGCCATTATTATTTTTATTTAAACTTTATTATATTTGTCAAATAATAAAGTGTTGCTAGCTTAAGCGGTCACGGAAGTCAAGGAGACAAAGAGGACATTCTTGATACATTTATTACAATGTTCAAACCACCTTATTTGTATTCTCAAACTATGGAAGCCGCGTGTCTTCGGAAAAACTTTTATGCTACTTTGACACTCTGCCGTAACAGAGTCGGACTCGGACCGATGAGTGGCTCCGAAAGCCACTGACGTCCACACTGCAGACGTGTTATTGTATTTGCTTTTTTCCTTACAAAAAACAATACAATTGTTTTAACAAATTGACACGCTTTAATTAGAAATTAACAGGGAAAAACGATCAGTTGATAAAAACTAAAGTCTGCAGCAGTGGTCTCCGCTGGCTCCGATTCAGACAGGGAAAGATAGGCACTGTAAATATCCGTTTTCATTTATTTAAAAATAAATTTAAACTGCTATGTTACCGGAAACCGCGGTGTTCTCAGAAGAACATCCACACTGTTGCAACACTAATACATACATACATACATACATACATACATACATACATACATACATACATACATACATACATACATACATACATACATACCTTTAGGTCATTTGTTAGTAGACACGTTGCTGGTTAAAGGGCATGGACTTTTTAGGCTATCAAAAACGCGGGGGGGGGGAGTTGCTGGTCCATTAGCAGTGGCTCCATGGGTGCAATCTGTAGTCACCCTGGCTGCTTCTCATTTGACCTCATTATCCAGCGTCCCTGCCGTCCTTACCATTACTCTGGCTCTCCCAATGCTGGGGTGAACCAACACCGACGGAAGAGGAGGGGACGAAGAAGGAAATGAGGAAGAGTGGGCACCTGGCAAGGCAACGCGTGCCTATGTTCCTTGTGCTTTGTGAACCGGTGGTAATCAACAATTTGAGCCCATGAAGTCTTGCTTGGCCCCCATTTGTCTGGTGTTGCTTTTGCGTCCATCATGCGTTTTCTTTTTCTCCACATGCTACGTGGCGTTTCAGATGAGGAATGTGATGCTAGGGGGTATGGAGTTTAATTTCACTCTAAAGTATTGTAAGTGTAGTCAGAATTTTTGTAACTGAAAAAACATATTTGTAGTTGTACTTAGGACTTGTGAACTTGTAGGTTGGTATTTGTAGTCGCAGAAAAGATGTAAATCTGTGAATCGGTTTGCAAATCTGTTACAGGATTGTGTAAATTAATTAAAAAATAAAGACACAATCAACCGCAAACTTGCACTAAACACCATCAACAAACACAAAAATGTTTTTGATCGTGTACTTTTTATTTAAATACATTACAACTTAATTTTAAAATTTGGGAGATTTTAAAGTGCGCACACAACTCATTGATTACAACTCTACAAATCCGCTCCTGCAAGTGTCGAATCTGCAATTCCCTACAAATACTTTTTGCACAAATTGCACGTCAAGAACTCGTAAAAATAATCTGCAAATACAGTCTAAAGAATCTGCCTTCAGTTCCAGCTGGAGTCAGCCAGTTCAAAGCACTCTGTAGAATGACTTTTATATACAAAACTAGCAGCTTTCATTATTGCTAATTTGAGCAAGAGTGATGTCTGTTACAGAACCTGTCTGTTACTCGACTCAGTATATTCAATTATTGTAACTTTTTGAAAGTTACTTATTTATCTGTTAGACTCCTTGCACAATGTAGTGTATATCCATTTTACATTCTTCACGTTAATTTACTTCTAGTCCGTAGCTTTCTCATTCGCTTTCGCAGCCCCTTGTGTACCCATTGTATTTATCTCATCTGTTTTAATTAAGTTGTCCAATCGTTACATACAAGTGCAGCTTTGTTTACCATCTCATTTTTCTCGTTTGTCATTTTTTCATATTGGTCATTACGTTCAGGTTTTTTGACAGCTGGTTAGCCAGCTAGTGTCAGTACTATGGCTCTGTTGTACTCGCATCATTCTGCTAAGAGATTACGAGTAAAGTTCCAACCTCTTTGATGCAGAAGGGCTTTAAAATGTATGTGTCCAGGTATGTCTTCGATTACGAAGGTGAGTAAACATTCATTATTCAATCGCATTCGCCACTATAGACAAGAAAACTGATACTGCGTCAATGTCAATCCCCTGACTTCTTAAGTGTCTATAGATTCCTTTGTCGGACTTTATTAGGATGTCCACTTTATTTATATCAGACCTAAATACTTTACTGTTACTGCCCACGATGTGAAAGTTTCCCTAAGAATCACCCAAGAATTTCCATATGAATCATGTATGCCAATTGTTTCTCTGAAGATGGTAAATGCTGCCAGTGTGTCTTACCATGATTAGGCTCCATGAAGCCAAATGCTTTGCCGCCATGAAGTGTCTTACAAGAAATTAATTTTCATCATATAGCAATATTTACAAAATGTACACACATAGTATCTACTGGAGAATTGTTTGAATTAGGTCCATATTGTATTGTAATGTTTACACATTACAATACAATTTACACATTATCACAATTTACACATTATTTACATTTAAGATATAAAATATAAAGGAAATACTTCTGTTAATGAAAGATTGCATAACTTTGTACAGAGATAAAAGACTAGTAGATTTAAGAGCAGTGCTGTATAAAGTACTAGAAAGTCATACTTGAGTAAAAGTACAGATATCTTAATTAAAAGTTACTCTGGTAAAAGTGAGTAAAAGTCATAAAGCAGCTCAAATTTAATTTACTTAAGTATGAAAAGTATATCTGGGTCAAAATGCACTTAAGTATCAAAAGTAAAAAATTACATGTATAAGTAAACATTTGCGGTAAATATGGTCACAGGTGTTCGTATTCGGTGGTCATCCACCGCTACTGGATGAGGAGAATGCGTTCATACTGCTGCTTTTGCTGTAGCTTACAGACATGCGGTTGTGATTTTCCAGCAATTATTACACAGATTGTCAATCCGAGGTCACAGTTTACAAATCCATTTATGCGGATTTATCACATCATGTTTGTTTTTCCATGTGACCCCAGAGGGGCGCCGTAAAAACCATTAGCATGATGAGAATTATTTTTAGATTAAATTTTTTATAGTAAAAGGTCGACAGAAATATAAAAACTCAAGTAACGAAAGGTTACAATAACATAACATGCGAGTCGAGTCGAGATCTTTCGGTAACATCATACATCGCTCTTGCTCAATTTAGCAATAACGAAAGCTGCTAGTTTTGTATTTATAAGTAATACTACAGTGCTTACACCGGATGTACGTCGCCACCTACAGTTCAGGCTGGTGAACTGGCAGCTGGAACCGGGTGCAGTGTATTTTTGCAAATTCAAAGTTCTCAAAGCAGAATTTGTACCAACAGTATTTGTAGGGAATCGCAGATTGTACACTTGCAGGAGCGGATTTGTAGAGTTGTAATCAATGAGTTGTGTGCGCACTTTTATCAGAATTATGTTCATCAAATAAATATCAAATAAAAATGACACAATCACAAATATTGTTCTAATTGTAGAAGGTGTATAGTGCTAGTTTGCAGTTATTTGTGTATTTATTCCTAAATGAATGTGAGAATCATGTTACAGATTTGCAAACCCATTCACAGATTTATACATCTTTTCTGCTGCTACAAATACCAACCTACAAGTTTACAAATCTTAAGTACAACTACAAATGTTTTTTCAGTTACAAATATTCTGACCATACTTTACAGTGTAATTAAACTTCATGGGGGGGGGGGTCTAAAGAATAGAAGCGATTAGCCATTGTAGCCATTAACGTCATGTTTGTTTATTTTTCTCATAGACTCCTAAAGGAGACAAAAGCAAACTGCTGCCCTTGGTAAGCTCATTCCTGAATCCATTCATTCATCACTCCCTTCGACTCCTTTTTTTAAATTTTCCTGAACACTATTTAATTTAATTTATTTTTTCTTCCCTTCCTGTGCAGAAGAGGAAGTCCGCCACGCTGCTGGACTCCCGTATCGCCAAGATCTACCGCAGAAACCAGCACAGCCGTGAGGGAGACGACTCAGGCAGTGACGACGAAGAAGGTTTACAAACAGTTTCCTTTTTTGGGGGATGTGTCTTTCGGAAGCTAAACTGCAGGCTAGTCTATTCTAGCCCTGCAAATAAGTCAAACCTTTTTCTTCATCATTAATCATGCATTTACACTGACCCCAGAGTTTAAACCTCCTTGGATCTGCATTATCTGCACAATATGCAGATAATGACGATCTGAGGAAAAGACTTGCACATTCTCATCACATTTGTGTATTGAGCCCCACATGTCCTCATCATTCATGTGTGTCTGGTGTCTTCTAATAACTGAAATAGCGCTCACTCACGCTCAACACTAGGTTACACTGTTGTTGTTTTGACCTTGATGGTGAATGTCTTCTCTCCCATCTGCTCCAGTGTCTAGGAGGAGGAAGCTGCATGCCCGGGGGGGGCCCAGCTCCAGGAGGAGCCACCGCAGGGGCCTGCTGAAGGGGGGGGGGGGGCACCGGGGCAGCAGAGTGGGGGGCATGGCCATGAGCGGCTCCGGAATGAGAATGAAGCGCGGCATGGGGGTCAGAAGGGGCCGCGGCGTGAGGCTGCGGGGGGGCTCCAGGATGCAGAGGAGGGGAGGGGACGACTCCGAGGAGACGGAGGATGATGATGACGACGATGACGACGATGATGACGATGATGATGAGGACGATGAGGACGATGAGGAAGATGAGGTGGACGACAGCGAGGGCGGGGGAAAGGAGCGGCAGAGAGGGAGGAGGAGGAGAAGGCGCCGTGGGACAGATGATGATGACGATGACGAAGAGGACAGCGACGGGGGAGAGTTTGACCCGGAGGATGAGGATGGTGAGATGGACCACTATGAGGATGAGGAAGAGGGGGAGGGGGAGGAAGGGCACTGGGACTCGGACCCGGAGCCACCGGTCCTGCTGGTGTCTGACCTGAATGACGACCTGCTGAGTGGGTCCTACCTGACGGTGACCCTGCAGCGACCCCAGAAGACCAAGAGGCACTCAGGTAGGGAGTCTTATTCTCACCCTCATCTACTTCATTAGGATTTTTACTCATCCTTTTGTGAAAATGTCAACAATATTTTTCTCTTGTGTCGCCTGACATACAATCTGCACATGAAGGATGCCTGCAATGGCATGGTTGCTGTTGTTGCCTACAAAAAATATTGAAACAAGTCATACAGAAAGGCTATGTTTGAAGAATGGATTAAAAAAACATAAATATCAAAAATCGTTTTTATTTCTCTTTTCTTTTTGTTTCTTTTGGACCATGGTAGCGAAGCTAAGTGTCTGGATAGATGATGTTGTTTTGAACCTTTTTCACTCTGGTCTCTCTTTTCTCCTCCGGGCTCTACAGGCTCCATTGTCCCCAAGCTGGAAGCAGCCATGGGTCCCAGGACGGCCATCTTGGGCCCGGGGGGACAACAGAGTTTTGTCCAGCGCAAGTCGGCCCTCTCCAAACCATCTCGCCAGAAAGGCGACACAGACGGTGTAACCCCGACCAGAGGCCCTGGCAGGTGGGGTGCAACACTAGAATAACAATGAACTCCATGACTAACACAATACACAGGTTGGCTAGTTCCATCAAAGCATGACTTTAATCTGTTCAGCAGAAGTAAGTGCATGGTCACTGCCAAACATGACATAATAACATGATTGTTAGAATGATCACCAAAACGGATGTCAAAATGTCAATCATTTATTGTGGAAAGCTCTCATAATGGCATTATTTGCAGTGTAAACGTTTTGTAAATTTATTTTTCAGTGTTTTAGGATTTCCAACTCGCTTCCAAATCTACTAAGGACTTGTTAGATCCGTGTAATTCACCCAATGTCTTTTGGAGAATCTACCATGCAATGCCCTGGTGTGTGTGTGTCCCTGTGTGTCCGTCCCCAACAGGCCACGTGTCCGCGGCCTCCCCTCCTCCACCAGGGATCGCTCCGCCTCCTCCTCGGACAATGACACTCCCCACGCCGGTGCCTCGACCATGTCCCCTCCCTCCACGCTGCTGTCGCTGCCCTCCTTCAAGGACGCGGGCAGCGAGCGCGGGGCCGAGAAGGAGGTGTGGGTGTCGGTCTTTAGGTACCTGAGCCGCGCCGAGCTGCTGGCCTGCATGAGCGTCTGCAAGGCGTGGTACAAGTGGTGAGTCCCAGCGATGCTCCCGGAAGGCCACCCTCAATACCTCCCTGCACCACACCCTCAAATAGCTGTTGGTAGGACTTAAAAAGCTGTTGGTAGGACTTAAGAGCTTTCATTTGAGTGTAAGTTGTTAGGAATAGCATAGCCATTGGTCAGCTATTAGTGAGTGAAAGGCTCTGTGAGAATATTTTTGCATGCATTGTGTGAAATTAAAACAAATAAACGTCCAATTATTGTTATTCGCATTTCTTTTTTTACTTGCAATTGTGAAATGCTTGCATTGTATAGCCCTGTTTAAAAAAAAAAAAAAATGTGCCAATGCTTAGGCCCGGTGGGGAAGTCAACTTAGGCCCTGTGTGCTTGCAATACACCGGGGAAAACCCTGTGTTTCTAGTTGACTGCGTCTGCTTCTGTGTGAGCCAATATAGATTTTCGACCACTCCCAGCTCATCAGGCCATCTCTTCCCTGATGGTACTTCATTGATTCCAGACAGGAAATTCGGGTGCCACATCAGCAGCAACTGCAGGACAGTAGTAGAATAAGAAGAGATACAAATTGCAAAGCAATAAAATAAAATATATATATATATATAGAAAATGTGTCTATACACACAATAAGTGTAGTAGAAATAGAGATGCAAAAATAAATGGAAACATTATCGACGGAAGAAAATTAGGCAATGATCAGGAGTTGGTCAAACTATTTCCCGCAACTGGGTCACAGAATGTCAGACTTGGACCATTTCTGTGGTATTCCACCACAGTTTTACCATGAAGCTGAACATATCATTTGGTATCCCACCAGTATTAGCACCAAGCTCAATGCAATGCATCATCTGTACAGTACAAAGTACTAAAACAGGGAGTATCCAACTCTAGATAACCCTGCTTTAAGTGTATTTCTTAACCCTCCTGGATGTTTCCCCGCTGCAGGAGCTTTGACAAGCGTCTGTGGAGCCATGTGGACATCAGCCGCTGCTCCCCCCTCAGCAACCAGGCCCTTGCAGGCATCATCAAGAGACTGCCCACCTCCCTGGATCTCTCCTGGACGCCCGTGGCAAAGAGACAGCTCAACTGTCTGCTCACCCGCCTGCCAGGTAGAGGCGAAACCCATCGGCACACACACGCATATATACACTAATGGCCTGTATGGTAAATGGACTGATTTATCGGAACACGACTAATGTGACACGACTCATTGTTTTACACCGCCTCACTTGTAATTCGCTTTGGATGAAAGCTGATGAGGATGAATGTAGATGCATTGACAATGCTAGTGTCAGCAACAAAAGCCCCCAGAACATGAATGGAATCATGCTCTAAAACACTGATCCCCAGCCAGGGGTTTGAAACATGTCATTACACCAAATGTACACTAGAGGGTGATTTACCAACCAACTAACCAATGTGTGCAACTTCTGTGGACAACGGATCGCAAAGTAAAAAGTCAGCCCTGTTTTTAAAACAGTAAATGGTCAACACACATCCTATGTGTTTTGGTCTGTACAGCACTTTGGTCAACGTTGGTTGTTTTTTAAATGTGCTCTATGAATAAATTTCACTTGACTATCAGAGTGGAACAAACTTTAAAATTAGAGCAATTACAAGATTTCAATGCCAATTAGAATCAAAGATAAGCTAGGTTAGCTGTAGCCTGCAGCTGAGAGGTTGCGCACGCAGCCCCGCTCGTCAATCCACCAACCAGTGGTCCCCAACGTCACTTGGCAGTCAAGCCATTTGATTTGAGCCACATGTACACGGCGGGGCTCTGAAACCATGTCGCTAGGTCTGACGTTGCAGGTGCCCGGTTGTGTTGCTGACGTGCTGCTGTCAGCCGAGCATGTCTAGGCCTTCGTGAGCGACACCTGTGTGAAAAGGCTCTGTTCTCCCGTGTGCGCGTGCAGGCCTGCGGGAGCTGCGTGTGGCGGGCCTGCCCTGGTTCGGCCTGTCTGCACTGGTCTCCCCCACGCTGCCCTGCCTGAGGCTCCTGGACCTGCGCTGGTGTGAGGGCATCAAGGACGTCCAGATCAAGGACCTCATCCTGCCGCCTGGTGCGTAGTGCGGATATACGCACGCACAAGAACTCACTCACTCCCTCGCACAAAAAGTCATACACAAACTCACGCAAGCAAACTCGCACGCATAAAAATGTATACTCGATGCCACAAAAATTCACTCTTGCACAGAAAAACTCACTCACAAAACTCTGACACACACAACTATGAATAAGGCCTTTGTCCTGCATACAGTGTAAACGACCAGTTCTATGGATCTCTGTATTGAACCGTTGATCATTTCCCTCCTCGTTGTCCTCCTCCTCCTCGTCCTCCTCTCCCCCCTCTCAGGCCTGGAGTGGTCCCGCAGCCGCCTGAGGAACGTGTCCACGCTGCGTCTGTCCGGCCTGGAGGTGAGCGATCCCACCCTGCGGCTGCTGCAGCGCCACCTGCCCCAGCTGGAGCGGCTGGACCTGGCCCACTGTCGGGCCATCTCAGACACCTCCGTAGCCCTGCTGGCGGCTGCCGGCACGCACACCCGCCACAACCTCACTCAACTCACGCTGGCAGGTGGGTGGGGGACCTTTCTTCTTTGACCCTGGCTTTCCCACCGAATTGAGATGCAAACGCGTCAAGTTCAAGTGTTTTGTTGTCAGTTACACTGAAAGGGTTAAACTGAGCACTGAAATGCTTGTCCCCACCCACTAACGACGTTTAAAAAAATGCCTTCTTACCGACTTCTGGTCAACACATTTTTTCATTTAGTGGCAGAGCTATACTGCTGTTCAGCCTTTTGCTCCCTTGCACAAGCCACTCCCTATCGCTCCAATCAGATTTGGGGGGGGGTGTAGCCAGAATGTTTGATTGTCGTTTCCAGGGGCACGTTCAATCTGCAAACGGTGTGCACCGTTTGAATGACATGTTTCTTCTCTCGTTTGGTGGGTGTGTCAGAGGTGTAACCTAATCAGCAGCAATGTGTATATAAACCCTACCGTATTTAAAGGCAGTATGCACAATGGAGCGAACTAAAGATCCAACTTAGAATTAACCTTTACCTGAAATGTTTGCTTTGTCACCTGGAATGCGAGGCAAATGTTGGATCTCTATAATTAGAAACCACAGTTTCCACATACCTTTTCACTCGATTGGGATGTTCTCTGCTGTTCTGGATGCCAAGGGAAGTGACTGTAACATGGAGCGTATTTTGTAGTATTAAATATATTTAAAACGATTTCCTCAGGCTCCGAAAATTCTTCAAAAAGAACGCAAAGAATGTCCCTCTCAGCTGCCGTAGTTGCAACGCTTGCATAACACAACAGGGTGTTCAACTCACCACTGTTTCCGTTTAAATAAACAGTATGCTACGTTTTGTTGGGCCTGGTAACCCAGAACTTCCAATTACAACCCATAGATGGCAATTTGAGTCCATGTTTACATCTCATCCCATTTTGCGTAACGGACTACAACACTTTTCATCTAAAAGTACACAACTACCTGTGTGAGATGGAAAAGAACATCCTCAATGGTCAGTGAGGGAAAAACCTCATGGCATGTTTATGTTGCTGGGTGACATGAGCCACGTTTCCACCCAAAGTACTCGCAACGTTTAGTCCCAGGAGCTACTTTTCAAGGAACTAAAAGGCTCCTATTGTGTTGCACAGCACGCGCTACCAGAGGTCAGTCTAATGACGGAACAGGCAGCTGAGCTGAGAAAGACGGCCAAGTTGTGCGGATAGCATAGTAGTAAAACATAAATGCCTTTGCCCATGTTTGGGAGTATTTTGGGTTGACCGATGCTCGAATATTTGTTAATTCGGTTGGTATTCAAATCTCAATTAGGATTCAAATTAAAAAAACTTTTTTTTAAAGCATAAAGACATCTGCCGTCCAGTGTGAGAATCGGCAAGACCGACAGAGACGGACTTTAAGCTAACTGGTTGTAATATTAATAATAATAATTATTATTATTATTATTCAATGTTCTAGGGTTCTCTCCCCATGATTTAGTTTTCCATAGTGGATAGCGCTCGTCCTGCCGTGGAATTTCATCGAAACTTTGCACAACACTCAAACCACCTATTTACTTTGTGATCATTGGATCATGTGATTCTACTCGCATATTATGGAAGCCATGTGTAACTTTGAGGTTACATTGAAGCTCTGCTGTAACAGTCGGACTCGGGCCGATGAGTGGACCCAAAAGCCGCTGACGTCCATGCAGCAATCCTACGTGATATTGTAGTTTAGCTTTTTGTGTTATTTGAATCACTGTAGAAATTAAAAGGAAAAACCATCAGTTGATAAACATGTGATTCTGCAGCAGTGATCTCCACCGGCTCCGATTCAGGCAGGAAAAGATACGCACTATGAACTAATTAACTTTTTTTCCTTCAGTGAATATTCAAGTATTCCTAACTTATTACTTAACTTAAATTATCCGAAGCTTGAAATTATGTATTGGGGCCAGCCCTTCAGCCAACCAGCGCTGCAAGCCCAGGGGGGGTAAAATAATGTCCCAGAACGTCATTCAGACCCTAGTTCCTGCAGTGGAAGGCAAGGCTATGGGTGAACAGCACAAAATGCTGCCATGTGGGTCATAGAAAGTCCATTGTCCTCTCTGACTGAGGAAACGACGAACCAACGAGACATTTTAAGTGTTTTTTTGTTTTGTTTTGTAACTCATTACTTTACCGGTTGACTGACATTTCCAGGTTTTCATTCTTTTTTTTAGTACAGTAAAATTTTCAAAATAAGAGTCCCGTCATATGAACTCTGTCTCTGTCTCTCCAGGGTGCAGCCGGCTGACAGACGGCTGCCTGCCGTACCTGAAGCGCCTCTCCGCGCTGACGCTGCTGGATCTGCGCGGCTGCGACAACGTCAGCCGGCGGGCGTGCGAAGCCTTCATCTCAGACCTGTCCCACGTCGCCCTCTACTGTATGATGGAGGAGAAGCTCATCCAGCGCGTCAACTGATAGGACTGGGATTGGTGACATTTCATATCAGGCATGGTTTCTTTAAGGCGTTCTTGTTGTTTTGGGGAGCTGACAACCCCAAACAACATCTCTCCATTTGACCCGTGACATACATGCTCATTTTGTGCTGTTTTTCTGGGACACGGAAAGAAGAGGATGTCTGTATGTAAATGTTTTGCGTTTGTTCTGTTCTCCATAGATATTTTTGTTCATTCTGGTGGGGTATTTTTCTGCGACGGTCGCTGTGTTAAAATTTGCTGCACTCGAGTCTTGTAAAATATTTTTGTTACATTTCATTTTTAAACATTGTAAAAAAAGTTTCAAAAAAAAGGAAATAAAATGTTCAATGAATATGGACTGGAGTGATGTAGTTCTTTTTTATATTCATAGTAACAAAGCCTCCGTTTCTAAGGACGTGATGTGGATTTGGTTTCTATTCATCAGCCTGGAAAACACCTCTTAGGCTAGACAATGGTCTGTATCGCATCACTAGTGTAACCAGCTAGGCCTACAGAAGGAAATGCATGTAACCGTAAACTATTAGTTTCATGCACAGGAGAAAATTGCGATTGCTATTTCATGTTATTTGAAACCGAGTGGCTTCAGTTACCCAGAGAAGGAGTTTGGAGGACGCCCTTTAACCCCTAGGCCTGAAACCTGGGGAAACGCACACACAGTAAAAGTTTGCTTCGCAGCATATCAACAAATTTGCGTATTTTACAAGGTGTGATTACTCTAGGACACCCAGCCCCTGATGGATACCCCTGCCCTCTCTCTCTCTCTCACCCACTATCCGCACAGTCGAAGCATCGGCCTCCAGGCGTTCTCCCCCGGAGACGAGACGCCAGGGCGCTAGGTTAGGCCTGTATGGATGTACCTGGCATAGCCCTATTGGAGGCGCTGTAGTGTGGTTATAGTTGTGCCTGTCACTGCCAATTAAAAGTCCCATTTGTATTCCTCACAGAAACCTCTGAACGCAAACGCTGCTCATTGGACCTGCTCATCTGTTTGTGATTTGGACCTCAGCAACTTCCAGATTTATTTTCATAGTTCAACATGAAAGTCTCGGCAAACCAACTTTAAAAATGTCTTTCTGGCCCTCAAAATAATCTTGGTATAAAAGTTAAAACTACAAACACGAGACTACAGAAATCACACTTCAGAGTCACATACTATAATGACAATAAACTTTTTTTTTTAATGCATTGCATATTGATTCGGTTTCATAGCTGGAAGACAGAATAGAAACATGAAAATAAAACAGTTGGATTTGTTGTTGTAGGAGCTCCTGTGAACCGAGGCGCATGTTGCTCACGTAGAAAGCCTTTCAAGTTTCAACAACAAAGATGTTGTGGACTCCTGGAATTGAAGCTGCTTACAGGTTCAGCTACTGGTTTGTAATTGTTAAACATTTAGCTACTTTGGTGATCCTTTCCAGATGTCCGCATTAACACTATACTATAGCATACACATATTTATATCAAGTTATTTGTCGAACTGTCATAGGCAATCCTATTTCTCTGATGTATTTAATAGTCTAACTTAAAACATTTTGGAGGAAGAACGTCATGCCCAACACTAGTGGTAAACAGGAGGAGGGATTCAGCTTTCAATCCATTCACAATTAAGACACAGCCTCAATACAGGAAATCATATCCAATGTTTGATCATTAATACATTTTATTTGTTTAATATATTTTTCACTTTATTTTTGTTTAAAAAAAAGACTTCCACTGCACTATATGTTGTATTTGGCAAATAAAACATATTTAAGCACATTTCTTTTCACAAACGTTTCTTTGTAATTTGTCCGGTCTGTTTTTATAGTGAGGTGCAGCAACAAAAAAAGCTCCAGATGAGGTGAGGGGGGGGCGGCTGAGGAGAACATGGTGAAACTACAACCTTGATTCCAACCATTCATTTTTTATGTCTGTGTGGGGACCGTCTAGTGCACTGTGGTGGCTGGACGCTTGCCTGCACCACAATAGTATCGGTTACCCCCACGATCGGGATGCTTGTGAAGTAGCCGCCGTAAAACAAGAGGGCATCCAGAGTTCAGCGTTACTCTCAGATGGCTTTACCAGGTCCCATTATTAGTGTGCACTACACCCTGTAGTATAGGGAAGTGTGTACACTAATATAGTGGACTAAGTACTAGTTCAGTGAGGTCTTGTTATATTCCATAATAAAACTAGACATATCCTTTTGTTTTGCATAAGGACATCCAGCTTCATTCAGATGGCCATGGGGTTTGACGTTTGAATTCTATTTTATTGTTTATGTATTTATTTATATGTATTAGTGTAGTTGCAAAGCAAGCTTGTTATTCCTCTTGTAATGTATTTTAAAATCCTACTTTTTTCTGTGATTCATATTCAAGTTAACATTGTATACACTTGTATTAGTCACTATGGATGGAAGCCAAAGGACTGAAGGGAAGGTAACAAGCACTTTAATAAAATGACATACATGGTAGGCCTATACAAGTACAGTCAGCTAAACGCTTTCTAGATGCAGGTTGGAATCTTGAGAAAATGTCTGTGTGATTAATAAAAAACAAAACAAAGAAAAGATCACATCGCTGTGCCACTGATTTGCAGCGAGACTCCAGTTACACACACACACACCTGTCTGACGATAGTGCAGCTCGGCTTACATGCCGTAGCCGTGGGTCGCTATCTGTGCCATCAGACAGCTGCCAGCCGTCCTAATGAGCAGACCTGACCAGCGCCATGTCTGCTCCACACGGCCTGACTGCACACAGCAGCGCAGTCTGGCTGCTCTTCCTCTCTGGTTTCTGCTCAGGTAACTACACTCTGCTTATTAACCCATCCCTCCAATCTGCTGCCTGACACACTGCACAATACATGCTCATCGGGTTCTGTTGTCTACCATTGGCAGACAAGGCGGTGTGTATAAAAAGGCATTTGTACATGCATGTAGAGGGGGCTTCCTTAGGTTGAGTTGCATGCCTCAACTATCTTTGTTTCCTATCTCTTAACGATAAAAACGTTACAGGGTCATGGCGGCCTTCTGCTCTACATCTACACTGTAACAGTAGTGTTCAGTCAGCAGCAGTCAGGTTCAAACCACTATCTCAGTCTGCAGCAAAGCAGTCCATAAGTTTCAGACACGTCTATGGATAAAAGCTTTATCATATTATATGTATAATATTGTACAGTACATATTTAACTTTATTAATAGAACTTAACAAAAGCAAACATAAATTCAACTACAGACAATTTAAACATTTTGTTTGAGATTAAACTTGTATTGACCTCCTAGACAACAGCTACAGTTTGTGTTTTACCCCAAACCTGCTTTAAAAGATGCAATATTTATATATAGATTGACAATACTTTAATAAATTACTAATCATAAAAACTGATCAGAATTAAAATGACAATTAGAGCATATACAGAAACAAAGCATACGATTATTTACATCAACCTGCAGAGCACCATAAAGTTGGTGTAATATGGTGTGGAAACAAACACCAAACCTAAAGTACACTGCATTACAGAGCAGTGAGACCACCTGTGTGTCCAGGAGGGCCCCTGCATGTGTGAGTGCAGAGCTCATCTCCCCCAAGTTGGAGCTCACCTCCCCCATGTTGGAGCTCACCTCCCCCATGTTGGAGCTCATCTCCCCCATGTTGGAGCTCATCTCCCCCATGTTGGAGCTCTCAGGCTCTGGGTGGCCTGCAGACGTTGCCGTCTCCTCTCCACGGCCTGGCGCTTCTTGCGTTCGATCTCGGCCATGGAGCACTTCTCAGGCCCTGAAAAGTAAAACCAAACACCAATTAAACGCCATCGTTCAAAGCATCTCGCCTCGCAAAGACAGACTTTCAACGTTTCACTGAGGCATGAAAACAGCGCACCTGCGCCCTCACACAGAAAACACATGCTGGCGTCACCACATATTGGCATGTTCTACAAAGATGTCCGATCCTCTTGGAAATAAAAAACTACAGAGCCACATGGTCAAGTTCAAGGTCATTCCAGTGAGCAAATAAAAAAATGGTGCTTATCAAGATGCACCAGGTTCCAGATTACCAACCAGCGACAATCAGTATCAGTCACTGTGTTACAATTATGGAAGTTGAAGTTGCCTTTAAAGAAGGCTTTGCTGATCGACATTCCCAATGGTTAAAATCACACCGTATTGAGAGGACCATCTGTAGTGAAATGTGTAGTTAATAGAATAGACATTCCAGCCAATATAGCAATTTCTGGAATTGTAGTAGTGTCCCTTTTCATACAGCAAGTGACGTAACGGACACCAATATTTAATAAAGCAAGGGACATAAAGGACACTAATATTTAATACAGCAAGAGACATAAAGGACACTAATATTTAATAAAGCAAGTCACATAACGGACACTTATATTGCACCATGAGTGTTTGGTGCGCTGCTTGTGGTGTGACTTTAGTGTTTGGTTAAATGGTTATATGTGTTAATGATGTGTTAACATCAGCCTCTTTGACACTGAAAACCATAACAGTTTATTATTTCACCTAGTCAAAGAAGGTGAAAAATGACATTACATTTCAGACCTCACCTGTATTTATCACTCTGACGCTGGGGCTCGGCGGCTTCTTAAAGGTGAACTGACCCTCATCTCCAGGCCTGGTTTTGGGTGAAGGACCTCCCCCCCCTCCCCCATGGCACTGAGAATTGCCCACATTGCTTACTCTGCAACTGCTCTGCTCTGGTGGTCCATATCTGTGGGAGTCCGTTCTGGTAGCCTTGATGGTAGACAAGGTATTCCCTGCGAAGGAGTCCACCGACGGCCTAGCTGGCTGTGCGGCTAGAGGTGTCGGCGTTACGTGTTCAGGAACAGAACGACCGGCAGCTTGAGGAGCAGCAGTAGTCGGTGGCGTGCTGGGCCAAGTGTCTTTTAAGACATTTACGTCAAGATGTCCCTTCCGGTTGTCCCCAACCTTGGCGGAAGCTGCCAAAGGGGTTGGTCTCTGGCTCGTCTGGCCGGGCGCCTCCGCTTGGCTCTCCAGGTCATCGCACATTTTACACAGGAGGTCGTCGTCGCCTTCGTCGTCCCAAACGGGCTCCGTGGAAAAGAAGTCGTCCAGGTCCTCGTCCAGGAAGTCGTCGCTGGCCAGCGCAGCAGAAGGGTTGACGGTCGCCTGGATGTTAGAGGATCTCACCGGTTGGTTTTCCTTCATCGTGTTCGATGGGATGGGGCGAGCGGTCGCGGCTGAGTTGCGCTGAGTGCTTCCATCGGCGAGGGGAGTCTGAGACTGCGGGACGGTGGGTGCATTGGACACATCTCCTCCTGACGGTTGCGAATGCCTCTTCAGCTGGGAGCCCGAGGCGGGCCGGTTCCTCTTCGACAAGGCCTCACTCTGCGGCGTGCCAAAGACTGTGTGCGTGCCGGCGTTTGACGCGGACGCCTGGTTGGTCGCTGTGCCGGTCACAACTATGGGAAGAGAAAACTGTGGATTTGCGTCCAGTTTGAAAGTCGTTCTGTTTTTCGGCGTTCTCGGCTCATTTTGAGCCGCGCCACCCAGCTTGCCTGGCGTACCTCTAGATGGATATTTCCTGCCATGTAGGGTTACATCAGATCCTCTTTGTGTGGAGCAGTGCTTCGGCGGGGCAAAGTTCAGTGGATTTTGGGTCATTTCAATGACTAAGGAGTCGTTGAGGAAATCATCGTTCTCCCAGTCGTCATCCAACCGGTTGCCGGCGGGACTGTCTTTTGCGTGAGTTGAAACAGCTGGAGTCGGACACCGTGTGGGACCACGTGCAGCCACGGATTTCAAGCTGGAGGTCTCCATGGACCCAAAGAGTCCATACTGGCTGAGGTTTTCACTGATGTGTTGTGTTGGCTCGTCAAAGAGAAGCTCCAGATCATCGTCCATGTTGTGGTCCTGCAGCACTCGGGCCGGGGAAGCGTCCTCGGTGGCCGTTTCTGTAGCTGCTGGAGAGGCTTCCACTAGCGTGCGCTGGGGTCCTTCCTGAGAACCGTTTTCGCAATTCAAGATGTCCTCCGACAGAAGCTCCAACGTCTGCTGCTGCAGGTCTTCCGCCTGTTCTTCGTCTTGCTGAAACATGTTGAAATCGAACTGCTTCGCCAGCTTCAGCAGATCATCTACTCCGTTTGGCCTGGGATTTCAGAACACAATAGAAAGAGTTTTTACTGTTCTGTTATTACAGAACCGGTTGGCACTACTAGCATTTGGTTGTGGAACCAAAGGGTTTGATGAACAAGCGTCATAACTGTGGCTCCATGGTTACGAAGTATATCAAAGCAACATGAGTTTATTGTTATTTATTAAGGGTGCTCTGATCAGGATTCTTGGGGCCAAACTGGAAGCAGTATCGGCTGATACCGATCACCGATCACGGTCGATTTGAAGCCTTTACTGTTCCTAGCGACTCATTTCCCTGAGGTTTCAACTGAAGTTTTGTTAACGACTAGTCGACTAGTCTAAGTACGAAAAAACATAGATTTTAATTTATAAGGCCAAACATTGTCTGAAAAACTTTTAGGTGTATTATAACAGCCATTTTAAATACTTATTCACATTTTTCAAAAAAACAAATGAATGCGCTGAAAAGTGGTCCATTTGCATTATGACCATTGCACATTATCAGACAAAACATGACAACTCACTAAATAAGTAAGCCATAGTAAGCCAATAACGTAGTTATTGAAATATTGAAAAAAATACTCAACGTAACAAAAAAAGAAAAGGGTGACATTTTGCAACGTTCATTATTGCAGTCGGCTCTAATGTAGTTAATGTGCTCCGCATCGCACCGGTTGAGCTGTTTTCCTCTGAGAGAAAAACAGCTTTTATCTACTATTTCTGGTGCCGACAACCAAGCCCAGCAACGACTAGTCGTTTAGTCGACTACTAAACTGTTCTATTTATCGTGTAGCATTATTTATTTATTTGACTATTCTTAACATTGTATATTAAAGGGGCTGTTGTATCTTTTTGTTCATTTCGTAAATCCTATCAATACAGGTAACATAAAGCACATAAAGGTTACATTATATTATAAATGTGGACTCATTTTATTTGTTGCAAGAGGAATGATAAGTTGTTGACAGTGACTAAAACAGCCCACAAGGTGGTAGTAATGTTTTGAGTTACAAGTATCACATGGAAGTGTCCTGAATCCAGCACCTAAAGTGCTGAGAGAACTATGGAGTGAGATGTAAAACATGTCAATGTGATGATGCTGTTCAGTAAAAGGTTCAACGTTAAAACGGGATGTTTGTAAAGATTACAGCCAAGTGTCCACAGGGGCCATGGACCCAAAATCGCGAAAACATTTTAGCGGAGCGAAGAGAAATTGACTTGCGTGTTTTACGTCATCCGATTGGCTCTTCTGATTGGCCTTCATAGAGACCATCAATCAACTTATTTAGAAAGAATATGGGCGGATAACAATCGGCGGCCAATCGATCGGCGCACCCTTATTATTTATTATAACTAAATGAAATGGGGTCATCAAAATCAAGGTGAGTCAAAACTAAGCTGCAGTGATAGTCTGATGCTAAACTGAGTGAATATGAAATACCTCGGGGACTTCTTCTTGGCCTTGGGGTGCTGCACCTCCGGAGTACACGGGATAGCAGCGCTGTCTCCTATCCACTCCTGAAGAGTCGGCTCTGCCACCTCTGGTCTGCCATGCTGCCACGCAGAATGACAATTATCATGGAACCACATCCACCATCAAACACACGACATCAGTGTACTGTGGACTATAACAGTGTACTGTGGACTATAACAGTGTACTGTGGACTATAACAGTGTACTGTGGACTATAACAGTGTACTGTGGACTA
>JAOPJH010000097.1:772435-785290 GCA_027122575.1 Merluccius polylepis
ACACACACACACACACACACACACACACACACACACACACACACACACACACACACACACACACACAGTCAGATACATTATGGATTGTTCCCATAGTTACATACACAAGTGTTCTGACCTGCTGTGGTCAATAAGTTCCTTGTGGGTTTTAATCAATGGGAGTCTGAACAGAGCAGGTTAAGAATAGGTGTCCTTGTTGAGAAAAATGTTTTATTTCTTTGTCTTTCCAATTCATTTATCCCTCACAAAAGTTTGAATCATGGAAAGTGACAACCGCAGGAGTTTGACAAAGGCACCACTAAAGTGAGTCACAATGTTGATAAGAAAATAAGAAGAAAAATGTTAAAGAGACGAGAAATCTAATTGCTGCTTGCAGCTCGATGTGCTTGGCAAATTCTTCCAAGATTAATGCAAATTGAGAAAAGGCAGATATACAATGCCATATCATTTGCCACTAAGCTCATAACATTGAACACCATTTTCTACTCTTTTTTCTCCTCTTCATCACTAGTCCTCTTTCTCAGGTTTTTGCTGAAAATAACATACCCAAAGTGAATAGAGTATATCTCCACAACTACAAGGGCTAATCTTCGTACCAAAAGAAAGATAACACCTGTGAGATTGTTGTGAAAGTGAAATAATTAGGGTTGGGCGATAAACATGATAATAATGCCGTTAACGCAAATTTGTTTTACACCACTAATTCTTTTGACACATTAGCGCAGGTACTGGACTTTTTAGATAGGCGCGATGCGCGCCTGCTAGACATTAATTTTCAATAAGAGACGGATGGCAACTAGCAATCCGACAACAAGGTACTGCTCCTCCGCGCCGCACCGCTCATCTCATTGAAAATGAATGTCTAGCAGGCGCAAATCGCGCCCGTCTAAAAAGGCTGGTATGTGTTAATGTGTCAAGACAATTTGGTAATAAAGGAAACAGTGGAACAAGAGTATAAGAACAAAAATGACAGAAATAGGACTCTTGGATACAGCAGTTAGACTATACTTCTATTTTTGTGTCTGTTTTTTGAGATGCATAGTTTCTTGGGCTTGAGTTTGCCATGAGTTGTGATTTGAGCATATTGGTAAATGCTTGACCTGTGTGGGTCCCTGGATTGATTGGGTCTGTTGTTTTGTGTTAAATGCTGGAAAAAGGGTTGGACACACTACATTGTGTTTTTGTCCTTAACTGATTTCCAAAAAAATATATACATATATTTGCATAAAGCAAGCATATTTTGTCCACTCCCATGTTGAAAAGAGTATTAAAAATGTGAAGAAAAATGCTCTTTATGGTACATTTTTTACGGATAAAAAATGTGCGATTAATTTGGGATTAATTGCAATGAACTATGGACAACAGAACTGGCTTTGCAACCACACTAATAATAACAGTCAAATAAATAATAAGCATTGATTTTGCTAACCAAAGCAACAGGACCTATCTGACTTAATGTAATGCATTTCTGGACATAAATGGAAGTTAAGCATGTGTCTATTGAGACCATTGGCCTAATCTATAGTCTATACAGGCCTAAAGTATTAAATGGCTATTTCAAAACTCTCTAGAGGATGAAAGCTTCTCTTCAGGAGAACCAAACCCCCCGACCCAGCCTTTAAATGTTTATTTTTAAACCGGCTCCCCTGTAAACGCCCCTTCAATTCCGTTTCCATAAGCAGAGGACAGGTGTGTTGCATCAGCGCTTAATCAGCAGGTGACCAGGTAACCATGTCCGCCCCATCAGAGGTTATGATGTGTTCAGATTTAACAAGGTAATTATCCAAACACCGTTGTCAATTAGATGCACAGTAGTCTATTTCGAACATTTATACATTTCCTCATTTTATATATCAATGCTTCATGACGGATCATCATTACTCCAGACATCATTTGATTTAGATCTTTGTTTTGACGTTTGACAACAGATGCTGGTTCCAGTGGGGGTCCTGACCTCAATAGCTAAAGTGCATCTACTCAAATACATTAAAAGAAGGTCTTGTCCAGGCAAACCACACGCTGGCTGCCAGACCCCCCAGATTGGAGCTGGACTGCAGTCTGCAGCGTTGCTTTTTGGTGATGAGAGGGGGGGGGGCATGACCCTTATTTCTTTAAGTTCAGCTAGTGTCTTTGGCACTCATCTCAAATACACTACGCATGCAAACAGGTACACTTTGCTCAATAGACATGTACATGCGAACCGAGAAGCCACTTGGATCATCCCATCCACTGATTATTTTACCCTAACAACAGTGTCTGGCAGTAACTACTTCTCAAAACTATTTATATTGTATAGTTTAAAGTAGATGTGACCAAGTATAATACAGACCTAATCTAATGCACCCAGTGCAGAGTACAGTGTGTGTTGTGTGTTGCGGTCATGGTATCATATTGTGACCATATTACTGATATTACTGATATGGATAACTGTAGAAATGCCATTACCTCTAATGCTAACATGCTAGCGCGCTAATATGCTAGCACACTACAGTACCAACACGCTAGCGCATACTCCCGTGCTTTTCCATTACAATGCTAACATTCTGGCACGCATGTGCTTGCCCCCCATGGACCGAACACACTAAAACATTTAATAAATATTATTATTATTATTATTATTATTACTACAACCACTTAGTTTAAAGTCTCTGTCGGTTTGCCGATTCTCACACTGGACAGCAGGTGTCAAAATGCTACCGAAGTATTCGAATAGTGTTCTAATATTTGAACACAAAACTAACAAAGGATAATTCAGTTATTTGAATATTTGGGGCCCTATGAACAAGCAGAAGCTCAACTTAAATATGACTTTGAGATCCAGCAGCCAACTCCCCTCTCATCACAGCTGCTATATTTTCATTTACTCAAGCTCTCTCAACAGTAGAACAACCAGAATTTTGGTAGGTTACCTGATTTCCTAGAGGTTAGTTATGTGTCAGTTTATTTAGATTCAACTTTATTGTCATTGCGTACAAGTACTAGTACAAGAACAAATAAAACAGTTGCATTGACGCTGAAGACCTGGCTGTTGTAGACCTACTTTTTTCCACACAGAAAATTGAAGGGAATCGATAATGGCACTGGTATCATAAAACCACTAACAGGCCTTTGTCATGGTCATTTTGTGAGGTATGCATTCTCTGCACTGCTTTATACTGTGTCACTCTTGAGCCCCCTGACTGTGTGAGTGTTGATTGCGCATGCACAACATAAAAAAAAGTAAGGGAAGAAAAAAAAGGATGAGTGTCAGAACTATGCTATGCAGTTGCTATTCTTTAATGTATAAGGGAAGTACCCTTATATCAACACTTTACCCTGGTAGAGGGGTTTCGGTGAGTTCATATCCAATAAGTATTGACACAGTCCTGGTCAGCATATTAAATTGTAATGAGCGGTAGAACAAAAATCGAAATATGAAATAATTATCAGTGCACAATATTTCATACCACTGGGGTGAGGGTAAGACAACACTGAAGGCCTGACCTGTGAGGGGCAGCCGAGCTCCAGCTCCAGCAGGGCCACGGGTCCGCTCTGGGCCGCCTCCTGTCCCCGACTGCTGGACGTCTGCAGGTCCACCCTCCACGTCAGGCCCCTGAGCCCCGTCTCCCAGCGGCTCTGTGCCACGAGTCTCTCCCGCACCCGGGCCCGCTGGCTCTTCCAGAAGCGAGAGAGGGCAGCGGCCTGCGCCTCGCTCATCCCTCCGCCGCCTTGCTTCTTCATCTGGGCTGTGAGAAAGGCCTCCAGCTGGCCATGGTCCATGTCTGCCATGGCGATGGACTGAGAGGGGAAGAGCACAACAGCAGAAGACAGAAGAGCACTTGCTTTAGCTTCGGCACACAGCGCACACTAATACCAAACTTATTACTGCGAGAGTTGAGACAAATTATTAGAGTGCATCTATTTGAAGGTCCCCTTCAATCAAATATAGAGTATAGAGTAAAAAAGCGTATAAAATACACAGTCCAAGACCTTGGGTCATATCATCTGTGTGCTAGCACTGCCCTCTAGTGGCACAGCCCATACGTTTGACAACTAGCTAGCTACGTGATAGCATTTGCGAGAGCAAAGACAATCACTTGTATTGAGGAAATACTCGCCAACAACGTCTTCATCATTAAAGTTTAGACTCATGACTTTCTGACGTGTGCCAGAAAGCGTCTCTGAAATCAAGAAGTCATTGTAACGCGTATAGGGGGACAGACGCTTGTATACCACTCGTGTTTTTGTGAGTAGTTAGACATAGTAAAATGCAGCATATTGGTGACAAGTCTTCTCGAGCATTAAACCGTTCTTTTTTCGTCGCTTCGTAGGTTAACCACGGAACCGTCGCCTACCTTTAAAAGCCCTTTCATTCTTTCATGCAAGGCATTGAAATCCTCCTGGGAGAGATCAGGGTACAGTTCGGTCTTGAGCAGCTCTTCGGTGATTTCTGCATTATTGTAATATGCTTTTTGAGCTATTCCGTTCAGCAACCCAGTCAACGATTTTGTCGCTTCGATGTCGGCCATGTTTCACTGTTTCTATTGTGGTCACGTGACCTGGAGGTCACGTGCAGGGATGCTGATGACAGGTCACGTGTGTTGGCGTTGCTCGTTCCTCTGGGCGGGCATACAATACAACTTAATATTTTGTTTGGTGTGTCTGTGGTTGACTCATATTTGTTTGTTTGTTTGTTTGTTTTTAGAGCCCACCCACTTAATGACGCGAAATAAACGATGTGAAAACAACACGACCATGAAACTGCAGCAGCTGCTAGCGTCAGCCAATCACAGAGAGTTCATCATCCATCTAAAACTTGTTATCTGTTGCAGACTCAAATATACAATGTACTTTAACAATCCCAGACGGGACGTTTGGGGATGTTATAAGGAGGTTTATACTATGTCTCAGCTAGATGTGGGAGCCCTAAGGTGATAATCTAATGACTGCCAGCTATAACATGTTGTGTAACATGTTATAAGGTGACCAGGTTTCTGAAATGAAAAACAGGGACATTTGTAGTTTGACGGTGATCAATCATTTACCAATCAATCACTGTATTGTATTGACAGCCTTTTGTTTATGATCGTGGCATCGTCATGCCTGCTTATGGTATAAAGTCCAGATAGAGGCCTGGCGAGGTCGCGTATCTTTTTAAAATCCTATTTTCTTTTTAAACAGGGACATTTTCGGGGACTGTCCCCGGAAAATGGAGACATTTGGTCGCCCGATGTTATAATGTTGTTATTATAAGTTATACCACAAATAGGTCTTCAGTCAATTTGTTGTACAGTATAGTATCTTGTATCCTGTAAATCATAAAAAATGAACTTGACCAGAATCTAAAAGTAAGTACTTGTGAAAAGACACCCAAAGAATTAGATTTCAAATGAGCCAATTAACACCGCTACCGCTCTTCACTAAATCACCGGAGACTGGATGGGGATCAGGAGGCCAATTGTGTGAAACCCAACGCAGGCCGGTCGTTATACCACGATACTTTAGAAAGTCATACTCCACATGTTTTCAATGGAACCAAAAGTCAGAGCTCCATTTGATCAATAACCTTTGAGTATTGTGCCCTGGCCATAAAAAGTAACAACATATCGTAAAATGGGGCGGAAATGAATCAGGCAGCAGGGGCAAGGGTTAGTTGTGGTTAGTTGTGTCAGCAAGTGGTTTTGGTAGACAGAAGAGTGTCAAAATAACGAGGAGCACCATCTATTCAGTATGGAGCTGCTTTGGCTATATCTTCTAATTTTCTCTGTTGGTGTAAAGGATGTTGATGGCAGTCCATTAGGTGAGTGTGACAGTGGTGAACCACATTGTATTTTACTTTTAATTAAATTACATTGTATTTTACATTTAATTAATTGCAGTTTGGCAACAATGGATTGTGGGAAAATAGGTTAATATCATAAATATCTTTGTATAGATGGTATACAATATTGTATAGATCATGTATAGACGGTATATAATAGGTGGTATATATTTAACATTAAATATAGAAAGCTGGTATTTGCGTTGAATATGTGTGGTTTGATCTCAATACATACAGTTATTTTGTTTACAATTATGTTTACGCCTTAGTAATAAACAGTTTGATTTATTTTACCTGAATTATGCATTTTTAGGGGGGTTGTATTGTTAAACTGCATGAATCAATATTTTTGCCTTTTACAAATCATACCATAGTTACACTTTTGAATCTAGCGTCCTCCATTCACATGGCTGTACCACTAGCACCCAATCTGATTGTTGACTACATTTACTCCTCTCCATCGCTTCACCTACAGCTAATGTATGAAGCAATGCAAGGCGAAGGCCAACATTTTATATTCACAATTACATTTAGGGCATTTAGCAGATGCTTTTGTCCAAAGCAACATTTTCAGTATCAGTTACATCAACTGTTGTGGTTTCTTATAGATCAACAACAGATCAACAAATAGATCAACAAATTAATCTAGACCTCAAGGCCTTTGCCCTCCTTAACTCAATGCTCACTCACTCCACGTAAATTGCATATTTTTTATATTTTTTATTTGTGTTCTTGCTAGTACCTGTTTATTGTATGTACCATTCACACCAAGGCAAATTCCTTGTAAGTGAAAACTTATCTAGCAACGAATCTCATTCTGATTCTGATTTTATGTCTGCGTATGTACATGTGTCATTTCTTTTTATTTTACAGTTACTTCAACCATAAATTGTGCTGTTGGCTCAGAGAATCATTTGGGTATGGTGGATGAGAACTATTCAGGTACAATGTTTTTTTATTGAGTAAGTAGTATTTAAGTAGAATTGGTGATTAGATCATGAAGTGACAATACAGCTTGCCAGCTGTTAGCCTGTTAAGGGGAGCATGCTGATTTTCTTGGTTGAATTGTGAAGCCAGTCAGCTTGGACAAGTTGTCAAACACAAAAATAAATCCAACTATAGAGGAAGATAATGTAAAATTGTATTTGGGGTCTAATATTATTTCATCAACCATTGCATGAAAATATTTAATATTTAAATAAATGATAATAATAAATACCGTGTAATAATGTGTTATCATGTTATGTAAGTGAACGCTATGAATGAGGAATTATCTAGTTACATCTTTTGAGTTGCCTGTGCCATGCATGTTAAATGCACGTATGTTTAAAATGTACAGGAGATATAGAGCTAGTGACTGGGATCACAGCGGGAAGCAGCGTGTCCCTAATACCTTACCTGTTCCCTTCGGACCTTGACTTCCTGGAACTGAGCTTTGAGGTTGGACAGATAAATGCCACAGTTCGCACCAAGAAGAAGTTGGACGCAGAGGCTTTATTTGATGTGAGTCTGATGGTTTGATGCGTAGTGGATGGATGAATGGATGGGGAGATGGTGGAAATACATTAATTATTTGGTGGCTGTCTACAGGTCTTCACAAAGTATTAAAAAACCCTACTATTGATTTGTCCAATAATACATAACTTAAATTCATGATGGCGTTGTGGATTTGGAACAAATGTATAGGTGAATATAGATATAGATTTGTCTATACTATAGATGGGTGGTTCAACTGTGAATTGATAATAAACAGACACAAGGAAGCATAGATAATGGGAATGTTAGAGGGGAATAGCGTCAGTTTATTTTTAGCAACTGTTAATGATTTCCTTATAACACATTTTATATTGTTCATGTTTTACAGACTGCGGGACAATTACATTATGCCCTCATTTGTGATGATATAACTCAGGTATGTAAGTAAGAAGTAAGTAAGATGTTCCTCTATTTGCCATTTGGAAAAGGACAAACATCTTTTAAAGAAATGCAAATTTACTCCTATAGTTCCCCAACACGCGGATACTACATGTCAATGATTTGAATGACAACGCACCTGAATTTACAGAAAAGCTGTACAGCACAACAATATCTGAGGTAATCTATTGGAATTGAAGTAGAATTGAAGTAGAAACATGGGAGTTTATATTAACACTTAGGCCTTAGGGTGTCACAAAAGTTAAATATTATTAATACAGCCACTGTATGACTATTATGATTATTTATTGCTAATTATAAACAACATTTGAAGGTAAAAACTATGCATTTGTTTATTTAGCATTAAAACTCCTACTCCTGACACCATTTTACCGAATAAATGTGACCCAGTAAATAGCACATGATGTTTTGTTCAATACATGACTTCAAAGCTTTGTTCAATATAATACACAATAATACAATATAAAGTACCTGAAAAATCATTCATCGTTTTTTTTAGTTTTATTGGCTCCAGAAGTTATCTAGGCTCTCTTTTCTCAGACACTGCCTGTTAACGAGCTGGCTTTTCGAGTTGAAGCCACAGATATGGACATCTCTAATGACAATAACAGGCTGTCATATTCTATCCTGGTAAGATTTAATCATTCTTATTTTTGTTTATTCATTGTTTTCAGTTACAGTCAGAATGGCTAGGGAAGCAGCAATGACATCACATTGATGACAGAAAATACAGTGAACGTGAACTTGAACATTGCCCCTAAAATGGGAGAAAATATCTTTAAAAAATCAACTTGAATACAACAGACAATTTTATTAAAAGAAAAAGGGGGCAAGGCTTGCAATTTGTTATGTATGTTTTGTCTGACAATGTCTTTTTGCATATCTTGACAATCTTTTTTCTGTCTCTCATAAGTCCGGAGCTTCAGAAGACTTTACGTTTACTGAATCAGGGACTTTCATTTTGAAAAGGCGCCTGAATTACAACTCACAAAAACAATACACCTTTACTGTGAAGGCCCAGGTAATTATATCAAGGATATTGTGAAATGTGTGTGTACAGTAAAGCTCATCAAGTGGAATTGATTTGCATGATAGGAAACCTTCATAATGTTTTTATTCACATGGAACATGGAGTCCTACATACACACATTGTGTGTGTGTGTGTGTGTGTGTGTGTGTGTTTTTGTGTGTGTGTACAGGATGAGGGTGGTCTGTTTGATAATGCTACGGTGCTCTTCAACATTGAGGACGCTGATAACCTCAACCCTTATTTCAACCACAACTTATATCAGGCTTCAATTCTTGAGAACCAGGTTTGTCAGTAAATCACTCTTGCAAAGCCTCAGATGCAGAGGTGTTCAATTGGATTTCAATTTTAATAAAGGGCACACAATGTGTGTAATGTCTTCTGGATTGTTGCAAAAATAAAAAGTAAAAGTGAGCAAAGAAAGATGTGTCATATGAAAGCAGTGCAATTTTAGAAGCTTCAAACAACACAGAATACGTTATTAATTGTACTTTTACTCATTTATTATAGATAGGTCTGTTTCATAATATAACGCCTGAGGCCATATGGGCTCGGGATGGAGACACTGGGATCAATGCCACCATTGTTTATGGAATCACTGAAGGTGAAATATATATACCGTACAGGCTATGTTGTAACATGTTAATATAACCTATATCTACCCAGTTAAATGTGCACCTGGCACAAACCTTTTGGAATCCTTTATGGTATATTGCAGTTGATTTCATCATGCTAAATGGAAACATTACACATTAAACATTTTTCTCAGTGTCTCCACCCAAGTATGCCGATCACTTCACAATAGACAGCAGCAGTGGGGTCATGTCTTTGCGCACTGCCATCGACAGAGAGGAGCTGGACGGCACCATAACTGTCAGCCTTAAGGTATCTCACAGACTCATCTTGCTCATGATATTACGCTGTTGTCTTAAACACACTTGTGGTAGTGGTGGTGATAATAGTAGATAATAGTTGGAGACTGTCAGTTACAGGGCTCAAACCTGCCACTGCATTTCGAACTTGATACAATATGCTTTACGCTCTTAGATATGCAAAGTATGCAAAGTAAAAGTGGCCCCTGTAGACTCTCATGTATCAGATATTGCCATCTCCATCATGGCCAAATCATGTTAATACTGCAATACGTGTTACTTTTATAACCTGGTGACTGAAGTCTTATTTCTGACCCTGTCATCTGAGTATTAGTCTTACTGTAGGTCTAACAGTGACAATGGCTGACTTATAGAGCTGACATTTGTTTTTGATTCTTCATTATGGTGACAAATATCAACCCCCTGCCCCCCTCCATATTTTCCCAGGCTGCCCAGGGTGATGACCCTTCCAAGATAGCTAGTACCGTAGTGATTGTTGCCATCAAAGACGTAAATGACAACGCCCCGGTGTTTGATCAGCCAGGCATCTCTGTAACCATTTTGGAGAACTCTCCTATAGATGTTGTTGTTTGCACGGTCAGGGTCACCGACGCAGACCAGGTTTGTGCAAATCAGTCCTAAAAAACAACAACAAATGGTCTTTTGAAACATATATTTTACCTGAAGCTATTTGAAAAGTGCTCAGTGCCAATAACATTGATTGATTCTACATAAAAATGATTGCATCTGCCTATTGATCATTTTTTAGGGTGGCTTTTTGGGAAATCTGAGTATTATTCCTGAATCAGTTCCCTTTTCTGTGAGCTCTGATGGCTCTGTGAGGGTGAAGGACTCCACTGCGCTGGACCGGGAATCACATAAAAGCATTGCTTTTCAGGTAAAACATAGATTAGCCACGATTCTATTTGAATTTATTTAAGAAATCACTTTTGTTTTGTTGTTTTGTTGTGGAATAGGATCTATTGTATGGATAAGAAAGCTCCCTTCTAGGCCATAATAAGACATTTAATGGGGAATTAAAATAATAAAAGCAATCCCTTCAATCCCTCCTATCTATCGGGAATATGTATATATATACACTTACCATTTCAGACGCAACCTGATGGTAGAGTCTGGACATTGATGTTTGTTGCACCACACAGCATTTCTAGCTTGCATAAGATGTTTATTTTTTACATTTTAAAAAGGTGACAGCCATTGAGACTGACTTTCCTAACCATGTTGCACACATGGATGTGAATGTGACTCTTCTGGATCAGAATGACAACAGTCCTAATTTCACTAAAGGCCTTTACACTGTAAGGGTGATTGGAGAACAAACAGAAGGAATGCCATTGGTCCATGTAAGAGTTCAATATCATATCAATGCTGTTGTCAACATTATTATTAGTTGTACTAGCTATAGGCCAAGGACAATGATTAAACTCCCAATAATCCACTTTTCACAGTTAACATATTTTATTAACAAAGGTACTTACTTACATGATTTAAACATACAATCAGAGATATTACCCTTGGAGGATTTCGTTTACTCAAATTCCAGCTGGCATTTGAGGGAGTAACAAAGTCCTGAAAAATGACAGCATTAAAAAAAAAATCTGTTATGATACTCTTCAAAGGTCAAAGCAGAAGACCCAGATGAAGGTCAAAATGGAGAGATCACATACTCCCTTGACTTTGGAAACAAAGATGGCTACTTCTCAATCAATGGCAACAGTGGCGAAATAACTCTGAAGAAAATTATTCCACTCATGGAGGAATTCTCTTTATTCGTAACAGCCAGAGATGGTACGTATAACATTTTGTTTTCCTCTGGGAAATAAGTTATCATTAAGATACTACTATTTTACTTTACTTATTAAAGGCTAAAGGCTAAAGCAAATAATAATAATAATAATAATAATAATAATAATAATAATAATAATAATAATAATAATAATATGTATAATCTTATATATAATACTATATTGCTTCTCTCCCCCCCTCTAGGAGGCGTAGAGTCTCGTTCCTCTTTTGCACAGGTGAACATTTTTGCAGGAGATTCCAAACCACAGTTTACACAGAAAACCTACAGTGGCACCATAGAAGAAGAACAAGACCCTGGAGTTAAGATCCTGAAAGTATGTTTCTTCACCAATATTTTCTAACACAGTATCCTCCTAACCACCAATTGAAGAGAATGGGGTATAGGCATTGACGTGTGCCATTATAGTGAAGGTGTTCTTTTAACACAGAGAATATATACTTTCTAAAACATGTGAGCAACATCTCCTCTTCCTGTCTTGGCAGACAGGCCCTTCTAGGAATATCTATATGTCGATACCCACTTGCGGTCAGGCCATAGGGCCAGACTGCTGTGTCATGTGATTGCAGATAGCAGAACACAGTACCCATCATCTCTGGATTCACACAGTTGAGAGGGGCTTCCTCGTGACCCTCTAAGTTAACACAAGTAATATAGGTTTAGTAGTAGTATGTATAGGTTGATTGTTATTATTATTACGGAGGGGCTTTCTCGTGATTGTCATTATTATTATGTCAGCATGTAAGGGAGATATGTTTGATAAAAATAATTCAGAAATCCCAATGTTATTTTTTGATAGGCAGCAACTGGAGCCAAAACACTATGTGAATGTTATTGAATGTTATTTGACTGCCATTTTTCTCACTGCCATTTTTGATTTCTAAAGGGAGCCCACTGTGTCTCCAAATATTTGCTATTCAGATTTAGTAACTGTAAAATTTACTGACTTTGACTTCGCAATTACCTGTCTGGCTATGTGGCAGTATTGGGTTGATGTGTCAGGTTCTGATTAGCATTTACAACTGTGGAGTGTGTGTGAGTGAGTGTTGATAGCTAGTTTACAGCCTCACCTGGCCTGAGTCAGACTGATTAGACTTTGGGGCTGGGTGTGGTGCATGAGTAATCATGGCACCCAGGATAAGGACAGGTGGCATGTGGCAGAGTCAGTGGCAGTAGACTCTGCCACATGCCACCTTAGTGGCTTTTTCTGGGGCCCTCTGACGCAGGACACAGGTAGATGTTGTTTGACAAATGCATTTACTGGAAAAGGCAAGATGGTATTTGCCAAGCAGATGGTATATGTTGCCATGACATGACTATGTGTTGATGGCTGGTTTATCCTGGGTGCCATGATTGCTCTGCACCACAGGTGTGCAGCCCCACCCAGCCAGAGTCC
>JAOPJH010000097.1:815101-833872 GCA_027122575.1 Merluccius polylepis
ACGGGTAATACAATAAAACTAAACCAATAAATGAATTGGGGCGGAATCTATAATACAACATACAACACTTGTTACATATATATATATATATATATATATACACATTTAATGTCTTTATATTTTTACAAAAATAATATATCTATATCTAATATTCTGTAATGAATCTCAATAATAAATCTATACACACACGAACAGATTGTCCAAAAAAAATAAATAAAATAAATAAATAAATAAAAAACAAAACAACAAGAACCAAAACCAAAAAAACAAAACCAAGAAACCAAAAAACCAAAAAACCAAAAAACATAAACCGAACACCCGCCTATTAAGCCCCTTCTTCCTCCCTGTACCTCATGAAAACCATATATTTGTATTGCCTTTTAAACTGAGTCATGCTTGGACATTGCTTGAGCCCCCTTTCCAAATTATTCCAGAGCTTCACTCCGTGAACAGAAACACAAAAACATTTTAAAGCTGTGCGTGCCCTCTGATGCTTAAGTTTTAACTCCCCCCTCAGATTGTAGCCCCCAGCTCTGTTAAAAAACAATTTTTGAATATTTCCCGGAAGTAGATTGTTTATTGCTTTATACATGATTTGTGCTGTTTGAAAATGAACCAGGTCAGTGAGTTTCAAAGTTTTTGATTTTAAGAATAATGGATTTGTATGTTCTCTATAGCCGGCTTTATGAATAATTCTTATTGGTCTTTTCTGCAGTATGGATAGTGATTGTATTGTACATTTGTAAGTATTGCCCCAAACCTCCGCACAGTATTGCAAATATGGTAGAATCAGTGAGCAGTAGAGAATGTGGAGGGATTTGTGGTCCAGAATGTGTTTAGCTTTACTGAGAACTGAAATGCTTCTTGACAGTTTGCCTTGTACATGTTTTATGTGAGACTTCCAGTTTATTTTATCATCTATTATTACCCCAAGAAACTTGTTTTCATATACCCTTTCAATGTCGACTCCATCTACTTGTAGTTGTACATGCATATTCTTATTGCAATTGCCAAATAACATGAATTTAGTTTTACTCAGGTTTAATGATAATTTGTTTCTGTCAAACCACATTTTCAGTTTGCACATTTCAGTTGTTATTCTCCCCAGAAGTTCATTTAAATCCTCCCCAGCGCAAAATATGCTGGTATCATCTGCAAATAACACTAGTTTTAATGTTTTTGAGACCTTGCATATATCGTTTATGTAAAGTATGAACAACTTTGGTCCCAAAACTGACCCTTGGGGGACGCCACAAGCAATGTCCAAGCATGATGATGAGGACTCCCCCAACTTGACAAACTGTTTTCTGTTACTTAAATAGCTTTTCACCCACTGCAACACCACTCCCCTAATCCCATACCGTTCGAGTTTGCTGATTAATATGTTATGATTAATTGTGTCAAAGGCTTTTTTGAGATCTATAAATATTCCAATTGAATGCAGTTTATGGTCAATAGCGTTTGTAATTTCCTCCATTGATTCTGTTAATGCCAGTGAAGTTGAGCAGTTAGTTCTGAATCCATATTGACTGTCCAAGAGTAATTTATGTTTCTCTATGAATTTCTCTAATCTAAGTCTAATCTGCTGTTGAATAGTTTTTCTAGGATTTTAGAGAATTGTGGTAATAAAGAGACTGGCCTGTAATTTGTAAAGTGGTGTTTATCCCCAGTTTTATACAGAGGCACAACTTTGGCAGTTTTCATTCTATCAGGAAATGTACCGGTTTGGAATGACAGGTTATAGATATATGTTAATGGTTCAGCAATTCCATCAATTACCTTTTTTACAATGTTCATGTCAATCTCATTACAATCGGTAGATGTTTTGTATTTACACTTATTTACAATGTTTATTATCTCTTTTTTATCCACTGCTGTGAGGAACATTGAACTTGAGTTATTCTCAACCAGTTTGACATTCCATTCCTCAGCCTGCAGTGGATCAGGAATTTTACTGGCCAGGTTTGGGCCCACATTTACAAAGAACCGGTTGAAGCCGTTGACAACATTATTCATATTATCCATTTTAATATCATTCTCAATAAAATAATGAGGGTAGCTCTGTTGTTTATCACCATTTTTAATAATACTATTTAAAATGTCCCATATTCCTTTAATGTTGTTTTTATTATTATTTAGAATTGTTCTATAATATTCCTTCCTACAAACCCTTATAATATTGACTAACTTGTTTTTATATTTTTTATATTTGTTTTCTGCTTCCTTAGTTCTTTGTTTTAGAAATTCTCTGTATAGTGTATTTTTCTTTTTACAGGCATTTTGTAATCCCTTTGTGAACCATGGCCGATCATTGTGCTTCTGTTTTCTGTGGTAGAGCTTTAGTGGACAGTTTTTCTCATATAATGAAGTGAATATACTTAAGAAGGTTCCATATGCGCTATCAATATCACTTTCATTATATACCTTTTCCCAATTTTGCACCAGTAGATCATTCTTAAATGCATTCATAGTTTCCTCCGTCCTTACTCTTTTGTATTTCGGTTGTTCCTTTGACTGTTTTCTCTGGTAGTTACTATTGTAAACTGTAAAGACTGGTAGGTGGTCACTGATGTCGTTGATTAGTAGTCCGCTCATTGTGTTATTTTCAATATCATTGGTAAATATGTTGTCGATTAGAGTGGCACTATGGGATGTGATTCTACTTGGTCTGGTGATTTTGGGATAGAAACTCATGCTGTACATTGTAGTAATGAACTCGTCCGTCATTTTGTGCTTAAAAATGACGGACGAGTTCAAATATCTGTCTCACTTTTCACAAAGTGAGACAGATATTTGTTGTGGTGTTAAGTTAAATTACGACCTTATTATTCACATATTCTTGAATTTCCCCTTGGGGATCAACAAAGTATTAGCCAGCGTCAGAGGCAATCGTTGTAATTACACCTTTCGCCGGCGGGGGACGCATTTTTCGGCGCGATACTTGGACCCAACCAGACCCAACCTAGAGCGCACGGCAGATCTCTGGAGAGGAGAAGAAAGGAGAAATGAAGCCAGAGAAGATCCTACCAGGTGGAGGTGGGTATGTTATGTAATGTTACATGAAGGATTGCAGTAACATATGCCGCAAGTGTCCTGCAATATATTCTAATATTCGCCATTATTCGTTCAGAAAGTAAATACGTTAGTGTAATGCTGACATGACTGAAATCAAAACATAGCCAGAGAGTTAGAATTAACTTTGTTGGAGGCTAGTTGTAGGCCTAGGTCTATTAATTAAGAGGGAGCAGTCCATGGCACATTGTGTTTGAACTTGATTAAATAAGTGTAGGCCTATGTATTTTGATTGAAATATCTTCATTTCGCCTGCAATGTCTGATATTTGCTAGCTAGCAGCGGCGCCGGAACGAGTTTGAAAGTGGGGGTGCAAAAAAAAAAAAAGCGCTGGTTTCGGGCTCTGGGTTCCCCGAGACAATTTGGAACATTCTAGAGGCCAACTAGCATTCACGCACGTTTTCACGTGGGATATTACGATATAAGGGCGTGTTCACACCTGGCGTTTTTGGTGATAGGGAAAAGTTGAGCCGACCGCTTTTTCAAAAAAAAAAAAAAAGCTGGCAGCGCTTTTTGTCCTAAAAGCGGCGAGAGCGTTTTTTCTATCGCCTAGCAACGAACCCACTATAGACCCCGACGTTACTAGTCTACTACGCATCCAGGCTACCCTTACATCGTTGTTACACAATGGCTAGAAACAGGCGATTGGCACTTGCATTGGCCCTAACTGACGAGGAGGAGAACCGTGTACCTGCACGTTTGTGGGTGCACGATATCACCCAGGGAAGGCAGCAGCAAGGTGCCGACCATCATGTAGTCCAGGAGCTTCGTTTCGATGATGCGGGATTTGCGGCGTACTGGTCAGCTGTCAAAAAAGCGCCTGACGTCGGGCGCTTTTTTTCTGACAGTCGGACTTTTTTCAACTTTTTTTTACGCTCGGTGCGGGAGAAGAAAGCGCCGAGTGGCGTTTAAAAAAACGCTGGGGCGGTTTTCCAAAAGCGCTCTGCTACACAGGATGCAATGTAGAAAGAGCGCTGGCAGAAAAAATAAAACGCCAGGTGTGAACACGGCCTAATAAGAGGCTAATAATAATTTCAAAAAGCCGAACAAATAAACAATACAAATACATTAATTATTGAAAATCCTTTCCCACCACATCATCTTGTTTCTTGTGTCTCATGTGTTCACCTGGTCTGTATTTGGAACCCCACACCTGATAGCCTGATAAGAGATGCCTACCTACTGTTAATAACATAACCACACAGCGATATGACAACATTGTTTTTATTGAATCGATTAAAAATGACATCTCATTCTCTCAAACTGTATACTCTAACATGTACCTTAGCCTGTCGGGTCATTGTTTACACATTTGTCCAAGTAGCATTCTTCTGTAGCCCTACGAACGCACCTAGCGCTTAGCAGCTATGCTAGCAACTGCTTTCCGCGTTGATCAACATTGACCGTAGTGTAGCGATGTAGTCGTGTATCCAAGATCTCTGTAGTCCTCCACACATACGTTTCAAGAACAAATACAAATGAAGGTAGCGTAGAGCAGTAATGCACAGCGATGTGTAAGGTGACGCATCATCGTAGCCTCGGTGGTCGCATTGATGTTGGTCCTAGAACCCTTCACCTGGTTTGCGGGCGAATTATCCGATTGGCTGAGCATGACATGACCAAGAGGCCAGACTAGAGCAGAAGTAATTAAAGCTACAGCGCGGTAAATAGATCTAGTTCATGCTGCAATCAATGCGATGCCGTGTCGGTGTCGTGGTCAACAACTGCGCTTTTTTTTCCGCCCCGAAAAGTGGGGGTGCGTTCGCAGCCCCTGCACCGGTGCTTCCGGCGCGCCTGCCAGCTAGTGGAGATGGGTAAGACCCCATGCAACTTTGCTGATGGGGTATGCTGTGGCGATCGGCAAATGGCTAGCACTGTATCGTTTTGCTTGCTTGAACTGAAGGCCTTTCCAAAGAGGTCAAGCATTTGATTATAGGGCTCTTAAGGCAAAAACTTGAAACTGGTATTGAGGACGAAGTGTTTTTAATGGTTAATTTCTCTCATTTTTGCATAGATAATGGCCGATAAACCATCAAATTCTCGTGTAAGTACTTATCCTGAGCGCATAATGAGGACTATTTTGGTGCTAGTACCCTGAGACAATCTTTGCTAGTACTTTATAGAAATATTATACATTTCTTGACAATGCAAGTAGAACGCTCCATTGACTTGAATGTGATTTCCCAACGTTCCTACCGGTCAATATTTTTCGAATTTGGAAAATGGAAATGGAATTTCATTGAAAGTGAAAGTCAGAGCTAGGCTGGGTGAACCCTGCCTGAACTTCCGGGGAATTTGAATTTCGCCCGGCAGCTCAGGCCGGAAACCAGCAGATCTATCTCCTCTGTTCACTGCCAGAACCTTTGGCACCAATCAGAAACTAGCTTATCCAAAAGACGCACCGGATCGTTGGTCTGATTGGTTGAAGGACTATACGGAGTCATTTCAACGATGCCCATTGATCACGCCACTTGTGCAGTAGAAACAAAGCGCAGACTCCCAGACTAATGTTCAATCTTAAAAGATTGAGCTTAGTATGGTGATAACCAGACTAAGTCAGAGCCATATGGCTTTCAATGATTCCATTTCAAGTCAATGGGGCGTTTTACTTGCATACCTCCAGTAACTGTGTAGTTGTTTGCATCACTTTAGACCTTGGACTTTTTGGCTTTCTTGAAAGTCATATGGCAGTTTACACAACGATTTGGTTTTGTAATTCTTTATTTGTGTGTGAGAGATTTTCCATGACTGGGAATCTCACAGGACATACCCATTCTCATTTTTCCATCAAATAATGGAAGGATAAAAGCAATAGTGGCTACGGTCTAATCCATTACCAACCAAAATGTGCATGTCTATCTAACCATATCTCTGAAAAAAATAGGTTGACGAACCTATGATTGAGGCAGCAGTGAGAAATTTGCTCACCTGCATTAGGAGGGAGAGGGCAAATGCTGTTGCCCCATCGTTACCTCCTGCTGCCCATGCAGTTGCCCCACCAGTACCTCCTGATGCCCCACCGGCACCTCCTGCTGCCCCACCGGTACCTCATACTGGTCTGCCAGTTCGGCAGACCACACAGATGGATCTGCAAAGGTAATTTCAATGCCTTGTGTTAAGTGGTAGCCTATTATTTAACCTGGGTCCTGCAAGACTTGTATTGTCTTTTGTTTGTAATGTTGAACCTTTACTTGGTTCTGTTGACAGTGCAGACATCATATATAACTTTGGGCCTAGTTGCAGTGAGTGTGTTTGGGAGCGAGACTTAAATATATCAAGGCTGCTTTTTTTGTTTTGTTTAGTTTGTTTGTTTTTAAAGCAGTCTTAGTTCTTGTAAAGCAGGGCTATTCAATTGGTGAAAATCTGGCCCAACTTAATTTTGAATTGAATAACCCTGTTGTTAAGTATTATATTCCAATACCAGCCAAATGTCTATGCTTTATTAAAGAAATTTCCCTGCCTTCTATGGCGGCGGAAAAAGGAAGCACAAGTCCAGCCCTGTTCCTGTATCGGTGAGGTACATGGAGTTGCAGTTCTGCCTTTTGTCCTCAAATGATGAGCACACACCCAAAGATGAGGTCCTGCTCCTGCAAGCTGGTCTAGGCAGGAGGACAATTAATGTCCCCGAAAATGCTGACCACAACGATGTAAGCTTTCAGTGACTGTCTATCATAGATATTTTTATTGTTCTATCTATCTATATGCTATACCATTGTATCTAATCTTTGTTGTGATTTCATCGCACTATGATATGAAAAAAATATTATTGAGTGTCTTAACAATGGCTACAATGACCACTTTAAACTTGTACAGATAAGCAGAGCTCTGCTCGACGAATATCCGAAGTTGAGGGGACTTTGTGGAGGATGGCTACTTAAAAAGGCTGCAGGTGAGATAATAATGTCCTTACTATGTAATTACATACTCCGTATTATAGGGCTCTTCTTTAGCTCCTCTTATACTAGTAGAATGCTACATTGTAGTCACCCCACCTAAAATCGAACCTGGTTTTCCAGTGTACCAAACCTGACACTTGATCACAGTGCCAGTGTGCTAGGCTCAGTTTGGCAGCCAGACAGCATATACAAATGGACACTTCCAATCTTTAGACATTCTAATATTTGATGTGCTTACTGTGTTCACTGTTCAAAGGTTTTATGCCTCTAATTCACATCTTTCATATCGCTTGGCAACAAGTCCTTTGAGTTTTCACCATGTAACTTAATTCAAAGTGAAAGCACATAGCCATGTTCTAAAGAATGTTTGGTAACACTTTCATTGAAGGAACCTACACATGGATGACATTACACTGTCTTAACTATGACATGACATCTGTAATGAACATCAAACACTTTATTACTGTTATGACTTGTCATTAAGTGTCTTTAAAAAAAAAAAATATTAATCCAACAGTCACAAGGATTAATAAAGTGTATTTGATGTTCGTGAAAGACATCAAGACAGTGTCATGTCACCCTTATGTAGGTACTTTAAAGTAAAGTATAACCAATTTTTTTAATTTAAGTTTAATGTCTCTGGTTAAGTATAGCCAGAAAAATCCAGACCCTGGTAATCTAGAAAGATGAAGGGTCTAGCCACACATAATGAAAATGGCCCAACTTGATAACACTACGACCAATGTTTACTGACTGATTCGTTGCAGCGCTGTCGTCATCTTTTAAGCTCGCCTCATGGCCTGCCTATATCAGATACACTGATGTGATTGGTTCTTTGCGATGCGATCTTTCGCGAGAACTCTGGATTTCCAGGGTAGGTGAAGTATGCATTTTCTTTAGAAATTATGAAAAAAATATTTTAGTTTTCTCTCCTTGTTTTGGTGATATCGCAAAGCTGGGATCACCTCGCATACGTTTCCCAACTTTGTGTATTCACACAGCAGTGGTCACATGAGCATACTCCTGACTAATGTGTCCTCTGTAGGATTGGGTTAGCCCTCGATGGTAAAAGCACATAAATTATAACGATCCCTATAGCACATATGAGATTTTTTGCCAAACCGTAGAAACGGCTAGCATTCATAGGAGACGCGATATAAAACTAATTTATTGTTCGGATGCAAACCTCCCTGGATGCAGATCAAATCTTTTCTTCTTTTTTTTTTGGGGGGGGGTTGCCTTTATTCTTACAGGATAGTAGAGAGAGATAGGAAGTGAGTGGGAGAGAGAGATGGGGTGGGATCGGGAAATGACCACAAGTCGGAGTCGAACCTGGGTCCCCGTGGGCACTCGGACCCGTACATGGCACGAGCGCTGTAGCCTGTTGCGCCACAGACGCAGATCAAATCTGGCAAGGCTGGTTGTCCGTGAGTAGACAGCAGGAGGGGTACCCTGGAAATCCAGAGTTCTCGCAAGAACACAATTTCAATTGTGTCTGCAAGATACTCTGGCCACGAGCAATGATGCACGTTACGTTTACCCCAACGATCTGGGGTGACAATCAAATCGGTGTATCTGATATAGGTGGGCCAAAGGCGAGCTAAACTGATGACAACAACGCTGCAGAGCATTCAGAGTCGGTAAATATTGCTTGTACTGTTATCCAATTGCGTGCAGTGAGATTTTCAAATGTATGCTTGGTGCATCCGCTCGAGTTGGGCCATTACATTATTCGTGGCCAGACCCTTAATCTGAAAGATTCCAGGGTCTGGTTTACAACCAGGCTACAGGAGGGGCAGGGAAGGCCGACAATTTACTCCGTAATAGGTCATGTTCTCATTACAATGATTTCTAAACTGTAGAAAATGCAGCATAGATCCACTTTAAGGTTATTGTTGTTGCTGACAAGTAACTATTTAATATTTTCCAAATATTAATTTGCACCACCTAGACTCTTCAGTAGCTGCATTATACTTGTTATGTTAAGTCCTGTATAGTGTTGCACAGCCTGATTTTTTTAATTCAGTCACTTGTAATGCTTTTTTGTACCCTGTTAATCAGCCCCCTTACAAGTAAAATTATTTCTATTTTGTCAAGGTGGCAGTGGCAGAAGGCGTACCACACCATTGCCGCAGGGGGCACAAGGATACACTGCCAAAATGCTTAAAACATCCACCAACAATGGCAAATATGCTATTTACATTGTCCCCCTCCAGGAGAACTTAGATATGACTCCATTGCCCCATAACGCTTTGGAATTTGAGAAGATGCCTAAGCATCCCTGTATGGCCTGTGGGGATGACATTCCCCTCCCACTCCTCCCACACCATATAACATCATGCCGTGTAAGTAGTTGTGCTTGTTTTTGTTTAATTATATACTATCAGCAGCGTTTTTAAATCCTCATACATTTTAGGTGTGTTCTATTGTACGGCGCGATACACTGGTATTAACTTTGTGTTCTGTATTAATTTAGAAAGATGAGCCCGACATTGATGACGAGGATGACGTCATCCCTGTGGTTAGCTACCACGGGGAAGGCAGCTATGAGGTTAATACACGGGGACAGTTAATATGGCATTAATATGGTTTTGTTTCTGTTAACTTGCATAAAATACTACCCTGCGGCTTATACACAATGCGGCTTATAAATGGGAAATTACTGTATCACTGACGATTTGATTTTTGTCAGTCATTTCAGTAATGATACAATCCAGGAAAATAATACCAATTGTTGTTTGATTACAATGCATATCAGCATTATTGGCAACATTACTCTTGTAATGGGGTGGTGGTGGAGCAGGAGGTTGACGAGTCGTCTAGTAACCGTAGAGTTGCTGGGTTGAGTCCCTGCTCTCTTTGACCCCACCGAGGTGTCTTTGAACAAGATACTGAACCCCAAACTGTTGGAGTTGGCACCTTGCATGGCAGCCTCCGCCATCGGTGTGCGAATTTGTGAGTGTGATTGAGTGAATGTGAGGCATGTCATTGCAAAGCACTTTTTGTTTTTATAGTTAGTAGAAAAGCGCTGCATAAGACTCATTTACCATTTACCATCTTGTTTAATCAGACACTTATTCATGACCCTTTCTGTCTTAGCAATCCTGTCCAATATGTGGAAAGGACTTTCCAGTTGAGGTCCTATTGACTCATGCGCCATGGTGTCTTGAAAGGTAATGAATGCTTGAGTATGAGAAATGTCATGATACAGTGTATGGCTTTGAACATATAAATGTACATTTAAGTGTATTTTTTCCCCTTGCTTGTTGTGTTGTTTAATTAAAGGTGCAATGAAGCATTATTATTATGAAGTGGTTCTCCTGGTTTGCGTGCTTCCTCCCTACATGGAGTTTGTACAAGGGATGTTACAATACCAGAAAATAAATAATCAATAGCAATGAATTCCACTTTTTTCAATACCTAATCGACATCTCAGCTAAAAGTGAAGGAAAAACACTTATTTTTGTGTCAAGTTTCAAGTAAATTTGGTGTTGATATTGGTACTTTTCGTTAGTAGCGGGTCTTGTGTCATCCAGAGTGCACATGTATTTATACTTTTGCATTGATCTCTTCATGATAAGCCCCAACCTACCAGTGCCTTCAACCTCCGCCCAGCCACCTGAGGGATTGCAGGACAGAGCTGAAGCACTGGATGATAGTGGTGATGATAATTTTCTACAATTTACAGTCAATATGATTTCCCTCAATTTAGAATTCCTATTAATCAGAAGTTCCTTTTTTTTCCATTTTCAGCCTGGAGGAACATTGCTGACCCTGGCCTGGCGGCAGATAGCTATAGAGAGGCACTTTTGCTGGGAAAAGGAGACGAGAGAATGTTAAGGGTCAAACTGGACATGGCCGATGATGAGGAGGACAGGGAGGGCCAGATCATAAGTTTTTACAAGGCCCCAAATGTAGACTGGGCCAGACCTTTTCAGGCCAAATTCCAAGGTACATTCAGAATCGGAATGTTTTTGTTTTTTTGAAATTGTATCCAAAATACAACGAAAATGGAGCACTACATTGAAAACTCATGATATGTGATGTCTCCAAAGTTACACCTATCCCAATGGCTGAAAAGAGGGATAACAATAAATGAGCAATGTAACCATTTCCGTAAGCAGGGCACACGAGAATCACTCATGAAACCAGTGAAAATGACATAATTAACAGACTTTAGAAGAATAGTAGATGTCCATGGCTTGCAGACAAGCTCACTACTAACTACATTTGTCGCCAATGACTGTTCTATGTATGAAAATACTTGTTGTGTTTTCAGGGGATGTAGCTATTGGAGATGGGGTGACCAGACACTTCCTGAGCCTGGTCAACCATAAGCTGCAGCATGGCTTCAGTGTCGATGTTGGTATGTTCTCTACTTAAGTTTGCATTTGTTGGTGTCTTGCAATGATTTCATTGTTGTGACTCAGTAATTGCTAGTTTTAAAGTGTAGTTTATTACATGCATTAATTCAATTTGTTCATTTGAAATGTATTTTTTTCCCCCCATATATTCCTTATGCCAAGACAAAAAAAAAAATAAGAACATCAATATGGGTTTCACATTTTCTTAGCAATAATTAATGTTTTGCCGTTCTGGATTGACCCAATGATATTTAGAGGCATCAATAAACAGCTTCTGTATGCTTTTCATTTTATTTTCCACTTAGGAAATTCATGTGGTGCCATGCTTTTCGAGGGCCAGCCAGATCACCTGGTCCCCTCTACATCAAAAATCTTTATTCAAAATGACATGTTCGTCATGGCTGGGCGGATGATAGGCCATGCCTTCCTTCATAGTGGCCCACGCCTGACTGGACTTAGCCCCGCTGTATTGCATGTCCTGGCTGGTGGCACCCCACAAACGGCCACCATTGTCCTTGAGGACATTACAGACATAGATGTGCGAAACACGATAACACCAGTAAGTATAGTATAGGAGAGTGCACAATACATTGGTTTACTGTTGTAATTCCAATGCTGTGCTTGCAAATGTAAATCTCATTTGAGGTAAACAATGTGTCTGGTGACATTAAGTGAACTTCCAGGGACCACTTTGTAATATTACACTTGGATAAAACTGCTGATTTTATACTTTTCTGTCAAAGCTTTATGAAGTCTGTGAGAGGGAAAATGCCAACATTGGCAGTCTATCTGCGGAGCAGAGGGATGCCATCAACAAACTCGCCGTGGACATGGACTATGCCATTCTGAAGGATGCAAACAGCAAATGGCTTCTCCACAACATCCTACAGGATGCAGTAAGTCCACAGTTACAGCAATGTTGTACAGCAGCACTGTTATCCAATGTGACACCTTATCTAGACTAGTGTATGTTTCTACAGACATAAATCTTTGATACGTTTGCACAGTTGTCTGGAGTATACCACTACGTATGTGATGTATCTGACAAGCATAATCACGGTATCCATATACTCTACCCGGCAAGCAAACTGATACTGTATTTGCAGTTAATCAAAATGTTTTTTTAATGAAGACCTGCTCACAGTCACACTCTATCCTCAAGCAAGTGTGGCAAAACATGAATGCACATGCAGTCCTTATGGAAATGCCATTATGGAAAGAAATCCTAGGTGCAGCACATGGATTTACAATATCCCTTTATGATACAGCAATGAACCAGTCTACGTTCAGTTCAGTCAAACACATTACGTTCAAACCAATAGCCATTCGATTTATCTCGATTAAATCATGTATGGTAGTGTTTAATAAGCTTTCCCTTAGTAATTGGGAGGGGTGTGGTGCATTGTAAGGCCATGTAGCTCACAGCCTATAAAAATTGGTTTATGGTACTGCATAAAGTTGCCACGGAGAGCGCGTTCTGTCATCGAAAACCCTCTTACAGACCATTTCTGATGTAGCCGTAGCATGCATGCATGGTTGTAGAAGCATTTCCAAACCTGAATCCTTTACAAACACACCAAGATGGAGAAGCCGCTATCACTGTAGCAGAAACTTATCACATGTTAAATGTCAATGTATTTTTTCAGTGACCATCAGGATTGTCATGCTGTGTTGTATTTTATGTTATGTTATGATCCATGATTTGATCCCACTATGTGTTTTACCAGTTCAGCATGCAAAACATGCTAGTGGTTCAAAGTTAGATGCTCCAAACTGTTGAATATGTAGGGAATATGTCTGAACCTACAGTTCTTCTCGTACTGAGCAGGATTTCCATTGCAACAACACATAAGTAGTGTAAAACTAACCTGTCTAGAAGCGGTTTAGGGTGAGTGTGTTTCATCCAAAAGCATTAAGCCTTCACACACTCTAATCTTTTAAGGTTTTTGGACGCATCAAACAACAAATAAAACAACTGAAGCAAGGACTTAAAGAGTCCTATGTGATGGAGTTCTTGAACACTAGACCGGACGCCATCACAATGGTCTTCCCATCACATGCGGAGGGTTGTTGCAGTCCCGAGGTATTAACTGTTAATTCCCTACTGATATGTAATATAACAATTACTATTTAATCATAACAGATGTAAAAAAGTGCTAATAAATGAATTGTATGAACAACAAAAACTGAACAGTAGTAAGTATTGCTCATTCTGTTTTCTTGGGTTGTAGATTGTTCTACACTTTATTCAGTGGCCCCAGGAGGGTGATGACCAAATCAAGGATTTTCTAACGCATTTCATCAGCACAGGTTTGTTGACGGCATGTTGATGTTCTAACCACATTATAAAGTTAACTGCCACAACAGGAGCAATATCTGTAGAGTACTGTTATTGGTATGTGGCATTATACTGTCTCCTGCCACACCGTCCAGTGTTTCCTGCAACACTGCCTCATCTTACTTGTCAGCTGTCCCTAAACACTGCCCTGTGCCACTCACTGGCTCTGCCTGCTACACAGTAGCCAAGTGGAACAAGACAGTAAGCAAGAGTTGTAAAACAATATTTTCTGTCTTGTGCCATGTTTTGTTTTTGTTTCATATCAATTTCTAGCAACAATGTAAATGGAAAAAGGTGAACATTTACACAACTGAAAAAACATAAATGATCTTGTCTATAAAGTGACCAGTTCACATGCTGCAATAATCATGCTTTGTAAACGACATTCCCCAGCCCACAGTTTCATTTGTTGGTGTTGCAACACATAAATGACTGGGATTCGGTATTTGGCAGAACCTTAAAAAACTTTTAATCACATTTGTGTGTCCTGACATATTTAGTTGGCTCCTCAGAGTAGTTGGGTTGACTGGTGGCAGCACAGACCCCCTCACCTGGTGATAGAAGGGTGGCGGAACTACACAAAAGTGGATGCAATGCAATGAGTTGTTAATGAATTTGTTTTTTTTCTTCTCTTTTTAAAATGCAGCCTCACAAGAGGAGCTGAAAAAGCTCATAAAGTTCTGGGTGGGCTGGGAGATCCCTATGGTTGATATGAAGGTGGAGGTGGTGGATGCCTACCCAACTGCCTATCCAACTGCCTCCACGTGCTTCCGCACAATAAGAATTCCAAATTACCAGACCTTTGAACAGTTCAGGAAAGGTCTTGACATTTGCCTGAACTCCAGTGAGTTTGGGTTTGGGTTGCTGTGATGGCCTATTTTATCTTTGTCATGTTCTATTGTCAAATCTGCCCTTTTCTGTGTTTGTTTCGCTTGAGTCAATGAGTTCATTTTTCTACAAGAATAAAGGTTAAAAAGTGTGAAACTGCAGTGTAACTGTGGTTCTTTAATGGGAAGTATGTACTGTATAAACAACTACAGTCTTGGACTAACTTATTAATAAGCAAGTAAATCAGTACCTCATCCTGGGTGAAACATTTAATAATAACCTTCTTAGTGTGCTCAAGGACATTTTTGAAATGATACTCTGTCATCCTGTGAAATACAGCGTTTTTTTTTTTTCATCCTTTTATCCTACTCGTAGCCTATGCTGTGCATGTAATGAACGGCAGCCACGTACAGGTCAACCCCCATGCATGGTGACTGTCCCAGTGGGTCCACAGCTGCACGAAGTCCAGCAAGTTCATGAGGCCTGAGAGGGTAGTCAGTCTCGGGCACATGGACTCCATAGTTTTGATCAGGTATGAGGCCGCTGTCCTCCCAATCGATAGGCGGAATGTGTAAATCCTGCAGGAGAAGTGGTATATTATCTTAGGTGAACCGAATCAAATTTGCTAGGGATTAGATTTCGCTATGCAGGCCAGTGTGTTTGACAAACTTTCGTAAGCAACCTGTCCAGAATATCAGTGTACCAATCACAATCTGTTATCTGGCATGGGGCATGGTGTTAGCCAGGCTAATATTGGTACAATTATTATAACTACAAGACAATTTTGAAGTGCATTTGACAAACATGCATGTACCTCATCAATGTGGTCTGCGGAGTTGTGGTATTGCCCTAAGAACCACAGTTGATTGGGAGTCCGATTTCTCTCTGTTGACAGAGGGTGATTGTCCCAGCCATCCTTGAATTCCTCAAGTCTGGCTTGCAAACGAGGAATGAACACATAGTGACAACAGAAGAGGTGAAGATTGCTAGATGACTCCAGAAGGCCATCCTCCTCTGCCTGGTGCAGGGCACTGTAGAAAAAGCACGTCACTGCGGTGTAGACATCCCGCCACAGCCTTTCAATTCTGTTTAAAGCCAAAGTAAAAGTCATGTTGAGTTTTAAATAACAGCATAATTCCCCAGTATCACAGCATACTGATAAAAGAGCAGTTGGCTTGACCAATAAGGTTTAGACAATTAATTCACACAAACTAACAATTGCCCACTACCCTCATGGACATTAAATGCACATGGACTGGACTGTACTGTACTCTGTGTGCGTGCTGGCATGCATATGCTTTTGCACATAAGGTGTCTGGTGTACCGCTGATTATGGACACTTTTCCCAGCAATAAAGCTGCCTCTTCCAGCTCCTCGTACATCAAACATGAGTCGGGCCACATCAACGTTTTCGACCCCTTGGTCTCCCCTCACCCTAGGGTAATGAATGGGACAGAGGAGTATCTTCAATAAAGCCATTCATGCCATATAAATGGAGGAGGATGTGAATCTGTATCAACAAGGACGACCTACCTTTGAGGCCAACCATATTTCTCTACAGCTTCGGAGAAAAAGGCCAGGTTTGTTGATGCCTTGTTGTTATTTGCAGCACTCAAGTACATGATCTATGAGTAGGATAAACATAGGCTACAATCAATCATTACATCTCTACAATCAATCTCTTGGTCCCAGTCAATGGGAATGAATTTTCTGAACAACTTTTCTTTGCTTGTCTTTGGCACTACATATTTCAAGAATAGTGACACAATATCAATAATTACAATCTAATAGTTGTGAATTTCTATCATTAATGTGCTAATGTTAATAAACCGGCATAATCAAAAATAAAATAAAATGATAATGACCTTCCTTGAGTAGCCATCAATACCCCCAAAAATGACAATGTTGTATCTATATTGAGAGGGAAAGAAAAGGGACCATCATATGTCATACATTGTGAATCACAACAACAAAGGGGCTGTATTTTAAAACACAACTAACCTGATTAGCTTGTGGTTGGTGTCTATATGCATCAGTGATCTGGGCCCTGGGACAGAGTATGTCCTGCGGACCACACAACCCAACTGGGTTATGCGTGAGACAACCCCTGCTGTGTCCACTCGATGCATTGATGCACGCACCCTTGCCCACTGAACTCTATATCCCCTTGCCAATAGTAGGCCTATCATTGATCTGTAGCCAGCATTGGGGTTCCTGGAGATTAACTCACGCACAACATCATCAAGTTCAGGATCAGAATGCTGACTGTACATTTGTCTCACAGATAGGTTCCAGGCTTGCATTCGCCTTTGTAAGGTCCACCTGGAAATCCCGAACTCCCTCGCGATGCAAGATAATGGCTGCCCCATTTCCAACAGTTCCACCACATGGTCCCTGTCAATGATAAAACGGGGGCGTCCATTTCCCGTCTCCATATGAACTTGCCTCTGTAATTGTCCGTGATTTCTGTTGGACACCAGCCGGTGTATATCAACAATGGCATCATACAGCGCCTGAGGAACTTGAATTTGGCTTGACAATGTCGAGAGTATGACCATCTCCTGGGTACATATGAACTCAAGATAATCACAATCAAGAGGGGCCCGATTTAGGCAACTGACAAGTTTTTCTTCCAATCTGTCCGCTAAATGATTGACAATAACGTCCTAGGGAGGAAAACAAAAAAAGTGTTACAAAAGTTACAATTACATTGCCCTATTTTTTGTATTATTTTTATCTTTATTTTCAGCAGATTTATCTTATTACAATTTACGGGAAACCTGGTAGTGGTGTTTTGATCAAGCAAGACAAGGCTAATTAAAAACTAAATTTATTTTGTAACCAACAACAATCAACCACAGTCAAATCCAGATGAGTACTTACATGTGAACTTCTGGACACTGGACCTGCCATTATCTATGCAAAGAAGTAGAGAAAACAACAATACAATTAATTAATGAATATAGTCAATCATGCAGCTTGTCTTCCGCTCAGGGATTTTGTTTTATGTTGAGCGAGTATGCTTTAGTTTTCTAATTCTGTCTAGCACAATGTAGCCTACTTACTTGCTTGGTGAGTCAGCTAGCAACACAAACGACAATAAACACAAAAGAGAGAGAGAGAGAGAGAGAGAGAGAGAGAGGACGGGGAAAGAGATGAGAGGGCAAGAGAGGGACAATAAAGAGACAGACGTGGCTCTTAAAAGTGCCTTTTTTGATGAAGTAGGCCTAGAAGTCTTCGTTGAGAAGATGTTGCAAATATCAAGGGTGAAATAGGGACAAAGGGACCTGTTGAGAGAGGACAAAACAAATTGACATTGTAAAATCAACAAAACAAACAAACTTGTAAAATGCCCTATGGAAACTCCAAAATAAAAGCTAACACTGAAGTTTCTTGTAGACTATTTGGATTGTATGTCAGGGGTTCTGATATAGAATGACTACACAAAATATGGCATAATTACACAAACGTCACTATTATTGCATTTTCTTTGTTGGTTCAATGGGTACATATAAGATGGACCATACATCTGCACAACTAATATTGGATAGCCTAAAACAACATGAATATTTCATTTCTATAGATTCCTGGGTAGGTGTGACACCTAGTGGCGCTACAAATTAATGTTAGGACATGGTGTAGCCAGAAAACAACTTCACAACTAGAAAAGCACCCAGAGAGCGCAAACCTCCGCCTGTATTGTTAGGTTGTGATATTTGAACCTAAACTATTCAGACTCCGAAATCCCGACGGTGAATAGGATCACTCCCAAAATTTAATGGTTTCTTCCTTGGGTCATTTCTGACCTTCCCTGAAAATGTCACCGAAATCCATCCATTACTTGTTGAGTTATCTTGCTAACAAACAGACAGATAAACAGACAGACCCCGATGAAAACATAACCTCCTTGGCGGAGGTAACTCTAAACAAGTAAAGCTAGATAAATACGGTAGCTAGTTTAGAAGAAGAGCCTACACTCAGAAATATTACACCGCCCGTCTGAACGCGTTAGGAGCACCTGACATATCATGCATAAAAGCAAGACTAGTCAATACATTGGCTGATGCTAAGGCTTTGTTGCAAGCAGTGTTTGCTGTGCAGACATTAGATAGATCGATAGATCGATACTTCAAGAATATGTGAATAATAAGGTCGTAATTAAACTTAACACCACAACAAATATCTGTCTCACTTTGTGAAAAGAAAATCTATAAATCGTGCGTCCTTGTCCTTTATTGATGAGGAAACAAGCGGAGGTTACTTACTTTGATAT
>JAOPJH010000097.1:885140-896866 GCA_027122575.1 Merluccius polylepis
CTTTCTCTCCGGTAGTATATCAACGGGGGAAGCCTGGAGCAGTTGCTGGACAGCGATCTGTACCTGTCCTGGAGCGTGAGGATGGGCCTCTCGCTAGACATCTCCAGGGGACTCCAGTACCTGCATAGCAAGGGGGTATTCCACAGAGATCTCACGTCCAAGGTACAGCATCATACAAAGTGGAACTATAACTAAGCCAAGCGAACACACATATCCTTATCCACACACACCAAGACACATTATTGTGCAACATATCAAATCCATCATTGTAATGGAATGGAATTAATCCATTTTTAAACTAGACTGCAGCATTATAACATTTTTTGTAGCTACTCCAATTATGTGTGTATGCTTTGATTGTTCTCAGCTATACTTGTAAGTTTCTTTGGATAAATGTGTCTGCTTATATTGCTAATTGCAAATGTCAATGTGTGCCGAAGCTTTAATGTTAATCTTTGCCGACATATGCAAATACATGCTGACCACAACCTAGAAAGCTTCTTTCGATCAATATTATTACCGGTTGTAAATTTAACCTAGTAAAAAATATACTGGGTAATGGCAAATGTCATGGAGAACATATACTTAGAGAGAGATACTTAATACTTAGTACTAGTACTAAGGGGGCCCTGAATGGGACGCACACTATATTCCACAATGAAGTGAAGTGCTTTGAGCGGCTATTCAAAACCCACATCACCTCTTCACTGCCTGACACCCTGGGCCCACTATAGTTCGCCTACAGGCCAAACCGGTCTACAGACCATCGCGCTCGCACTCCACACTGCTTTTTCCCACCTGGACCAGAGGAACACACATGTGAGAATGCTGTTCATTGACTATATTTCAGCGTTCAACACAATTGTGCCCTCTAAGCTCATCATTAAGCTCAGGAACCTAGGAATCAACACAGCCCTGTGTCGCTGGATCCTGGACTTCCTGACGGGCAGACCGCCGGTTGTGCGGATGGGCACCACCACCCCCTCCACACTGAGGTTCAGCACTGGAGCCCCCCAGGGCGTAGTGCTCAGCCCCCTCCGGTTCACACACAGCTGCACCAACAACTCCAACACCATCATAAAATTTGCTGACGACACCACAGTCATTTTCCTAATCACCGGTAATGATGAGACGGCCTACAGAGAGGAGGTGAGAGCTCCGCCATCAAGATGCAAGGCCAGCAATCTCCATCTCAACGTAAAGAAAACAAAATAACTTATTGTGGACTACAGTAAGCTGCAGCTTCAGCTGCAGGAAGGAGAACACGCTTCAATGGGGCCACAGTTGAGAGTCAGCAGTTTCAGGTTCCTTGGGATAAACATCAGTGAGGACCTGTCCTGGTCTCATCACACCGGCATCATTGTCAAGGCAGCGAGACAGCGGCTCTTCTTCCTCTTCAGGCTGAATTCGGCATGGACTCCAGGATACTCTGCAGCTTCTACCGATGCACCATCAAGAGTAACCTGCATCACCGCCTGGTATGGCAGGTGCAGCTGCCATACCCTTGACCGCAACGTTTTACAGAAGGTGGTAAAAACTGCACAGCACATCACAGGACTGAGCTGCCAGCCTTGCAGGACCTCTACACTTAGACGTGTAGGAGGAAGGCCCAGAGTATACTCAGGGACCGCAGCTACCCAAGCCACAAACTGTTCACTCTGCTACCTTCTGGCAAACGGTACCGGAGCATCCACACCCAAACCACCAGGTTCAGGGATAGCTTTTTCTCACAAACCACAAGACTCCTGAACTCTTGAACTCTGTCACCATACTCCACCCACCCACACCCCCACCCACACCCACACCCACACACACACCCACACCCACACCCACACACACACACACACCCACACCCACACCCACACACACACACACACACACACACACACACAGACACACACACACACACACACACACACACACACACACACATTCTATCCTGACATTATATTCTGACACACACCTTACGCCTACCACCCTGTACACACTAAACACACTACATCACTTTACGGTCAGACATTTGCTATATTATATTTTATATCTAAATTGGATGTTGACACTTTACCGTTCTACTGCACTATTTATTATCTGTTGGATATTGTTGTAGCTTTTATTTGCACACTTACCTATTTTATTTTTTATTTTTTTAATACTTTTATTATTATTACTCTTTTTGATACTATTTCATATTTCTAACCTCACTTGTTTATCTTATTTACCTGCATTGTTGAGGAGATCTTGGAATACAATAATTTCATTGCCAGCAATGATTTCTACTGCCTGTTTTGTTGTGCATTTGATAAATAAAGAACTTGATGTACAATATACAATATTCTACTATCTATAACGGAGTGGCTACTATCTACTTCAAAAGTATTCGTCAGTGATTGTGTGAGAATTGCTTACTGTGTGTTGACCTACATTCAATGGTGATGTAACAAGAAAATGGGCCATGCTCAAAATGTTTTGACGTTTTCTCCCCCCACCCCCCCCAACACCACTTCCTGTTGCTCTGGGGTTTCCTGGGAGCAGAACTGCCTGGTGCGCTGTGACAGTGGTGTCTTTACCGCTGTGGTGGGAGACTTTGGACTGGCAGAGAAGATTCCTGATTACAGGTGTGTGTCCCCTGTATCCACAATACCACCACATGTATTTCTTACGAAGAGGGTGCCCATGGTGGCAGAAATAGACCCTTTTTCACAGAGGCATAGGACAAACACAGGTGTGGCTCATAACACAGTCTGCTACTTTTATGTACCAGGTCACATGGTCCATGATCAGTGTGTGATATCTTCACTAGTTCAGTCTGCTACCCGCACACTGGTACATAAAAAGAGCAGACCATTATTAGTGTAATAACCGACACCTGTGTTTGTCCTAACCCTAACCCTATGATGCTCTATTTTTATGCTATTTTTATGTGTCATATGACTAAAGATTTATTCACACATGGAAATTCTCAAATTCTAAACATAAAACTTTTCTCAATTTGAAATTTCTAGCGACGGAGTTGAGAAACAACCTCTAGCCATCGTGGGCTCTCCCTACTGGATGGCCCCAGAAGTTCTTCGTGGAGAGTTCTACGATGAGAAGGTACTATGCAGAGTTGAGAAAGTTGCACAATACGGATAGATTGCATCTGGGCGTGGATTCACAAAAGTATCTTAAAAACAAAAATCTTCGTAACTGCTGTTTTGGATTTTGAATTGGATTTATAAAGAAAGTTAAGGAAAACTGCTATTCACCAAAAGATATCTCAAAAATGTTCATATCTTTCTTAGAAAATGTTGCATTAAAAATTATAAGATTAAATGGGATTCGTGAAAACTAAGATCTTAAATTTCTTCTTGATTTTATTCTTAACTTTAACAGTTTGTTTGTCTTAAGTTGTCACATTGAGAAGTTATGCCTTGATAATAATTTCTATTGATTTTATAATTTTATTTATTTGCTTCTATTTACAATATTTTTTCATCTCATTGTAAGGTGTTGCCTCTCACTGATTCAGAATGTGTATGATATTATTATTAGTATTATTAGTATTATTAGTATAATATAGAAAACATAGGTCTACGTTACTACACACTATGCTAACAGCACAATTTGTTCATCACTTGATTGTACACACGTGGCTCAAAAGTGAGACTACTTAAAGAAAAGTTCCTAAAAACTGAATAAAATAGCTCTTAAGAATTAAACTATCTTGTCCATTATACATTTTTTAATGATCTTATCTTAATTATTATTCCTTTCTTATCAACTTTTGTTATTATCCATGCCTGTGGATAGGTGTCAATCAATCACTTGCAATCTCTATAGTAAATATGTAAAATCCTGAGAAGTGATAAACAAATTGTGTAGGCCTAGTTAGCATAGTGTGTACTAGCCTAGACCTGTCTTTTTCTATATAATAATATCATACAACATTTGAATGAGAGTAGCAACACCTTACAATCAGATACAAAATATTGTAAATAGAAGCAATTAAAACTATAAAATCAATATTATCAATTAATATCAAGGCGTAACTTCTCAATGTCACAACTTAAGACAAGCAAACTGTTAACTTAAAGTTAAGAATAAAATATAAACATTTTCAAGAATACCATTTATTCTTACGTTTTTTTCTTAATAAATTAGTTAAAAATGATACAAACATTTTTTATATATGTTTAAGTGAATAACGGTTTCTCAACCTTCTTCGTAAGTCCAATCTTCGAAAAAATAGCAGTTACGAAGATTTTTGTTCTTGAGATACTCTTGTGAATCCGATCCCAGGTCTTGCCTTGTTTTTGGCATATCCAGATTGTATCCAGATTGATTTTACTAAGTCTGGACAACAAAAAAACACATGGCATAGGATTTTTGCAAATTGGATCCAAGCCACATTTGGAGGTGGTTTGAAATGCGATTCCAATCAGTTCAGACGCTCTGGCTGCTCAAATCAGATTTATTTTGCGTCACTCGCAACGCAACACACAATGACGATGTCAAATCCAGAGTTATGGAAGTGCATCAGAGTGGCTGAGCAGAAGCAGAGTGGTACTCTTTGGCAGAATGGAGGACAACAACACAGACAACTGACTGTTTACAGACACTGAAATAGATGGTCTGCTGGCACTTTGGGGGAGGCTTCTGTTTTTTTAAACTATTTTTTTTATGCCGAATCGATTTACTGTTGGAAAGCCACCAGCATTAGTGACGCTTTTGTCTTTACCACAGCAACCCATGGGTTGGGTTGGTGATGTCTGGACACACAAATCAGATCTGATCACTTGAAAATAACAGTGCAGACTTGATTTGAGAAACATCTTATTTGCCTGCAATCTGAGCAAAGACCATTTTCACAGAGGCATCATCATATGACAAACACAGGTGTCACTCATTACACTAATACTAAATAGTATAATGAGTGACATAAGTCTACTACCAATTAGTAATTGGTAGTAGACTTATCTTCACTAGTTTAGTCTACTACTGTTTGTCCTAAGATGACACCATTGTGAAAAAGGTCTATTGGATAATCTCATCATATACTGTTCCAAGTTTGCATAATCCATAGTTTAGATAAAATAGAGAGTTGCTAAAATAGCATTTTACAGTTCCGTGCTAAGTCTGTGAGGGACTCTGTGGCCCATAGCGGAATCAACATAGCGATGGTCCAATGCACTAAAATGTAAAGTAGATTGATAGGATGCTAAGTAGCTTACCTCCTTCATGTTTCTGCCCTAGGTGGATGTGTTTGCATATGGGATCATTCTTTGTGAGATCATAGCCAGGATTGAAGCTGATCCGGACTTCTTACCAAGAACTGAAGTACGAATCATACCATGTTTGTTTGTTGGGGTGTGCATGACTTTCAGAACATGCCTGTCACTCTCCTTGATTTTGTGCAGTGTTTTTTGGCTTTCATGTGACATAAAGCATGTATGAAATATTTTGTATGGATCTGTTGCTTTTGAAGATTAGTTTACAGAAGCTGTATAATGACCTTTCTCCCTTTCCCACTTTTACCATAGTTTTGAACACGCCAAACACCCCCCTCTAGACTCACATCCCATCGATTTATTTTGGGAAAAATTAGAAACTGCTATTTGTGAATGTAATATGTCAGACTATCCATTGACAATGAAGACAAAAACTGCTGGTCTGTCTTTTCATCCTGTCCAGCATAGGCAGTTTGAATGCCCCTAGGGTTGAATTTGTTCTTCCGTTATTACCAGCAAAGGACTAATTACAAAGATAACAGCCTCATCTGGCTCACAAGCTCACTGCCAGCACTGGAAAATTGAATTTCCCGTAGCCAGTGGGAACACATGCCAAAAAATTGTTTTTAAACAAAGTATCTGTACACCGTACACATTTACTACTTCAGGTATACACTTGTTCAAATATTTGTAAGATCCACGTTGTACAGTAGTTAGGAAATATGCTTGGCTTTAAGTACTGCTTTCAAAGCAGCCTCTTCCCATATATTCTGGGTTCTAAGAGTTCAAGTTAATTACACTGCCCTACAAAGGAGAACCGCAGTATCTACGACTTTTGGCAACATTGAGTTATGACTCAAAATTAACTTGTGGATATATGTTTTATCTTGTGACAAAGTATCTTCGTTCAATTCTGCTCTGTTTTGTGTAAAAAAAGTAACTACAAAATCGGACTTAAAACCAAGGCATACCGCAGTAACTGCAGTTTCCCCTGCAGATACTGCGGTGTGCCTTGGTAGGCCTATTCTATGTAAGTCACAAATGATGGAGATTAAGCTGTTGCTGAAGATGATAATGATTAAGATGAGGAGGAAAATACATAATCTTGGTTTTAGTTGTTATTCCAACAAAATAGGCCTACTACATTTGTTGACTTATCTCATTAATTTGTGTTTTAATTTCATTTAAAACATGTATACATCTAAATAAACACTTTGAAACAAAACTAATGTAGAAAATGTAATGTAAAAAAATCCAAGATTAAAAAAAACAAGATACCTGAATTGAAACACTAGTTACTGCACTTTGCTGTTGTATTACCATCAGTTCAGATCTTTATTGTCCCTCGAGGGGAAATTTGATTTGCAGTAGAGGTCAAACACAAAACACAACACACAGGAGGACATGGAACATTAATCACAACAGTTACAGCAAACAACCATCACAATTGGCTGGACAGTCAAAAAACTTTAAAGCCATTTTCCTCAGTTTCACTGTTGAAGTAAAGAAACCATAACCTGCCTGATTGTATTTACTGCCTTTGTAGGGCAGTAGAGACTGATTATATTTTTGGGTGATACAAATCATACAGTTGAATACGGAAAAATACATTTTATGCTTTTTTGTGTGTGCATGCGTAGGACTTTGGACTTGATGTAGAGTCATTTGAGAACTTGATTGGGGACTGTCCACCAGCTTTCTTTATCCTGGCTGTAACCTGCTGCAATGTAAGTAGACTATCCCCCTCTCACACACATTCACACACTTAATTATTTTGGCGACATGACATTTGTCACAAAATGGCATAATATCATTGCCGTTTATCCTGCTTTTATATGAATCCTGCATTGATAATAACAGCCTATTCTGCCAAAACATATTTTCCACTCCATGTAAAGTTTTTCAAACAAATAAAGAGTTAAGTGAGTCTTACTAGATTGTGACTTGGTGGAGATGGCAGTTAGCCTTTAAATTAGCCCTGTTTTATGTATTTGATAAACAAATGCTTGATGCAGTGGTAGTCATATGCATATGTATTTACTTCCAGAACTCAATGGACACATTTATGATACCTAAAAATCCATACTGCTTCAGTAACACACACTCACACACAGGTTCATGTTGGCTCTTCAACTTTTTTTTCTCAGATGAGTGCAGTTAGGCGGCCAGTGTTCTCGGATGTTGTGCTGACGCTCGAGGAAATGGAAAAAGAAGCAAAGGAGAGCAATAATCCGATTACTCTGGGTAAAGAAAATTGAATACATTTGCTTAAATATGTTGAATACATCATGTGAATTCAATTAGTTTAATTTAAAGACCAAAGCACACGGCCGTGTTGGGACAGATTTTTATAAAAACGAGTCCAATAAGAAGCAAGTGGAAAATTCAGTGTGCTATGCTCCTTTTAAAACAACGATGATAATCATAGTATACAATGAGTTTACAAACTTGGATGTCATATTCATTACAAAATCTAACTGTTTTGGTTGTTTAGTGTGTGGAAGGCAACGATTCTGCCAACACAGCACACCACACACACTAACTGATTACATTCCTGAACAACCCAATCCTGATTCTCAAAACCATAACTCCTAAATCGCAATCGCAATCTCGTGATTGAAACCTGACTTTAGCAGCCATGCTATGATAACTACAATCCATACACTGCATACTCGGCTATCCTTGGGTTTCCCCCCACATTACAGGATTTTACAGCCCGACATTTTTCTTAACAAGTTTCTCTACAAGTGTCATAGGTGACAAAAAAATACAAAAAACAAACACAAACATTGTGTTTTGTTATTTTCTCCTCATTCAATCTTTTGCTTTTGACTGTCGCAACATCCGGATTGAACATAAGTATGTGCGTGAGTAGTTGACTAAACATCGAGTTGTTGCTGCACTTGGTACGCTGCACTCGGCGCCAGAAATAGTAGTCAGTTAAACGCTTTTTTTTTTCTCCCTGAGAATAGCATTTCTGCCGGTAGGCCTATAAACCGTGGAAGCTAGCCATGCACTATTGATGATGAAATATGCATATATAAATTAGACCATGCTTTTAATAGGCCTAATTAACCAATGTTAAACAACGTGTAGTTTCCCATAGCATCTAATCATTAATTTAATAATTGAATTTAATCTGGTTCACAATTTTCAACAGTGCTCTTCAGTAACGTCTGTGCACTGCCGTTTGCAATCAGTTAGTCCTTTCATGACTTAATTTAAATACCTGTTTTAATTAGATGTAGAATAATAACCATGGATGTATGAACAAGCTTGTGGTCCCGCTGAAGGACTGAACTTTGCTGTATAGTTTGTCAATCAATTCAGTCCATTTCACAGTAAAGAAACCATGATCCGCCTGATTATATTTACTTATGTCTTAACTTGTGTCTTAAATTTCTGAGTTTGAGCGTAAGGCAAAAAAAAATAAATAAGATGAATTATTATTATTGTTATATATAACTGCAGCCCAAACCCAACGTGAGCCCCTGAAATATGTGAGATGGGGTTCGGGCAGAGATCTCATGCTCCATCATGTAGTGTGAACCCAGCATGAGCCCCCATGTCAACGTCACCTTAGTCTAATGGTTGACAATGAGATGGGTATTCAGTACCATTGTTTGACTACACAAGTGAGAACATTTTACCCAGGTAACCCTTAAGTTTAGTTTTCTTCTGCCTCTTCAAAAGATGGTTGCATACACCAACAAACGGCAACAAACACCAACATCAGGCCAGTGTGCCAAACCCGTTGGTGGTTGTTGGCTGCTGGCTGTTGATGGATGAACTGTTTTAATTGGTGAATATGTCGAATTGGTCTCGGCCAACTTTGGCTGACATTCTATAGTTGGGTGTTGCTGTTTGTTAGGCCATTATGCAAGCACCTTTACATCAATACTTTGGTGTTTTGCTTCTCTCTATATGCCTCCATCTCTCTCCCTACATTTGCGCTTCTTCTGGTCTCTGTCCTCAGGTCCTGTGGCCGTAGAGGTCAGTCCCGACCGCCGGTGCAGCTCTTCATGTCACCCGGTCGACCACCAACACCAACAACAGAGGCAGCAGCAGCGCCGCTTGGCACGGAGCCAGTCAGACGCATTGCCCCCAGTGACCCTGACCCCCAGCCACACCACAGCGGCTCCCCTGGGGACCCCGGGGCGAGTCAACCCCTTCTCCACCCGGCAGGACCTCAACGGTGGCCACTGCAAGCTCTTGGACACGCCTAGCAAGTCCGTCATCTCCCTTACCTTCGCGCTGCCCGCCCCTCCCCACCACCCCTCACCGCTGTCCCCCCACGCCCACCACCAAGGAGCGGGGAGGAGGAGGGCCCCTCCGAGGCGATGCCGGTCCCTGCCCTGTACCCCGGAGCTGGGTCGGATGGCGGCCGGCTCGTGGTGGAACGATGAGGACATGTCGAAGGAAGGGTTGGAGGTCAAAGGAGTGGTGCCCCAGGATGGGGTTATGAACGGGTCCTTGCTGGGAGAGGCTTTGGGTGGAAGGTCTGTGGTGGAAGAGCAATGGGATCAGAGGCTGACTGCAAAGGAGGAGGAAGGGGGGTTCGTAGAGGTGTCGACGGAGGACTCTGGTCTGCCTCTGGAGACGTTGTCCCTGGAGCGACTAGAGGAGGAAACGGAGGAGGAGGAGGAGGCATGCCTAACTGAGGCCATGGACTGCACCAAGTCCCCCGAGCCTGAAGGCGGAGCCCTTGCCTCCACACCCACCAGACCTCTGCTAACTTCCGCCTCTTACTGCACCCTGCAGACCAACGGTTGGCCTCTTCCCATCTCCAACGGACCGCCCTCTCTGCCTCCCCTGCCTCGGATCGACAACAACAACGGCTCGTCGCCGGTGCACCCGATCGGACGACAGGTGCGGTGGGGAGGGCTAGGGGCCGGGTGGGGGATGAATGGTTATGCCATGCCCCCCCCCACGGAGCAGGACCAGGGCGTCTCTTGCCCCAGCTGCTGCATGGTGGGCCTGGCCTTGCCGTCTGCGTGCCTGGGCAGCTCGGCCGCACCGCCATCTGGGCCATGGACCGGCTCTCTGCTGTCACGACGCCGACCTCGATGCAACCTCAACAGAACCCCAACCGCTTCGTCTCCTGCCAAACCCTTGTGTTCATCCTCAGCCACCTCTGCCACCAGGACTCCGTTGTCCCGCGGCGCTAACGGACTTGGGAGCGCCACGCTGGCACCGTGTGAGCCGGGGCTGTCTCTGCCAGAGGCTCAGACTTGACCACTCCAGGCTCAAAGGTTCATGGGTGGGTGCTTGCTGCTAGCAAAAAGATCCCTGAGCAGGCTACGCTCTGCTGCTGCTGCTGCTACAGGTGCTGCTGGCACTTTGAATGTATCCCGGCAATCAACCACTGTAAAGAAGAGAGGGATGTTCAGCCGAAATGCAACAGAATTGCGCATCACGACCGTGATGAGTCTAAAGACATAAACTAAACTAAAGATAGGCTAAGTAGTAGGCCATCCATAGGGTGTTGAATCAAAGCAATTATATTACTACTGGACCAAATTAAATTGAACTTTTTTGCAACAGTGTTCGATATGGCACTGTTGTATAATTGTAAATGTAGCTTAAAACAGTTTTTGGCCACATTGGTTCCAGTAAAAGTATTTTTGCTATATTATCAATTGTTTGTTAAAATCGTATTTTCTAAAAGGTGGCAATGTCTTCTTTTAGACTGACCATTGCCTATGATTGGAAGGTGACTGGAAGATGAAAAACGTTTTGAAAATTGTCAATGTCTTAATACTATTTAATAATGTTAAATTAAGCTGTGTGTGTGTGTGGGTGTGTGTGTGTGTGTGTGTGTGTGTGTGTGTGTGTGTGTGTGTGTGTGTGTGTGGCAAATTAATCTGATGGATTTTTAAAAGGATCACTTTTTACGGACTTGTCAGGAATGTGGGTTATTTTTTGGACTTTGGTTTTGGAGCACTTCAAATAGAAACACTGGACTGTGTACTGTGCGTGTACATTTATGTTCTTTTTTTGTTAGTCAGAAAGTTATGTTATAATGTGTACCAGTTGCTTCACGCATTAAACCACAATGTCCTGTCCTCTTTTCTCTGTTTCAGTTCTCATGTCTTTGGTTATCATGTCTCGTGTGCAGTAATCAAAATAAACATGGATGTGCATTATTCTTTTTGTTTGTCATATAAAGCTCACATGCATCATGCCAGAAAAAGTGAAGCACAAACAGTATTTTGTATATACTGTGTTATCAGACATGTACAACTAACCCATCGCATGCTAGTTATTAATATGGTTATTAATGTCTGCAGCAGATCTTTTAGGGATAAAAAAAAGAGTTCACTACGCTTGGATACAGTCTAAAGAGAGTTACTCCTGGGTGTGATTTTGAAGATATGGTCAAGACACGAATCTGAAAAGCATCAGTAAATAATGAATTAATAAATCATTCAGAGGGGGTCAGCGCTCGCGCACACACACACACACACACACACACACACACACACACACACACACACACACACACACACACACACACAC
>JAOPJH010000097.1:896966-916826 GCA_027122575.1 Merluccius polylepis
GCTGGCTCTGAGTGAAAACGCGTTTCGCCTCACCTGTACCACGCGGTGCTTTTTGTCCCTCTCGGCAGTTCATAGACAGGAAGCCTCCATGAGCTTACCCGTCCTAGGTAAATTCAGATAAGTGATTCTTCACTCAGTAGGATAAGTGAGATTGTTGACAGAGATAATTTTACACCAATGGGGACTTATTTATGAATGAAGATGTTGATTTGAAGTAATAAATTACTTAAACTACACAGTGTACCTTTAACATGTAATTTCTTCAAACATTAAGAATGGGATTGCAAGTAAAGGAAAAATAATATAAGATATATTCACCTTGAATGTTAACTTTCAGTAATCCTTCACACGCTCTCCATTATGTTGGGTTGTTGGCCTATACCCACACACCCCCACACATTTTTCCCACATATTTAAAAGGCATTTTCTGTGAACAGTACAGGTGGGAATTATGAAAAGTAGTGCTGAAGATGATGGATAGCACGCTATAATGCTTCTCAACTGGACGGCTTTCAGTATTACTGAAGACCTATGAAATGAATGGGACTCATCGTAGTATGGCTAAATGCCAGCTTCCTTTAATTAGTGACAAGCAACAATTAAGTGCAATTGAGAACTGCTTTTCCATTGTATTAACATGTTGTCCTACCCTGTTGATTACGTTCGGGGACAAAGCATAATGCTTTGCCATCACAAAAACCCAAGTTATGAGGTAAGAATACGGCCAAGATATGGAAACTGTGAAAGTCCCCAGGCTGGGTTGGACAGCAGCCTGCTGCTTCTTACCGGCTCTGCGGTCCAAGAGATTCCTAAAGACTCGTTCCGTCAGTTGTGCAGACTCGACCGGGTATTTCCAATGTGTTCAGCTTGTTTCTTCACTAGGCTAACTATGTTTTTTCCTGTTCTTGAATCTTTTTATTCTAAATAACTTTTTGATTTTATATTTATTTTATGTATTTTAAGAACAAACCTGTTGCCTTTTCCAACTTCCTTTGACCCACTCTTGTTCTCCCAGGTTCCTCTCACAGCTGACCTGCGTCTCACTCCTCTCCACAACTGGATCCCCTGTCCTCCTCCCCCTCCCCCTCCTCTCAAGGTTGTCCAACCCAACCGGTTAGACAGGTGTACCTGCTCAGGTGAACCTGTCAGAAATATCTCACCACCTCTTTCCTCATCTCAGGCATGTTCTTATGCTTTGTTGTTGCCTTTCTCTTGCTCTCTCTCGTTAACAAAGTAGGCTACTATTACCAAAAGGAACAAAAAAATATGTATGCGGTAAAATATAACAGCTTACTATACAAAGGTATGAAATAACAAATTAAAAAGGTATTAAAAGTAAAATATAAAATAATAAAAATATATACAGACAGTTGTATTGTGCAGTTGCAGTATGTTGTCATACAGTACAAGGCTATGTAGGCTAACATTAGTCATGCAGTAGACAGGTGAAGATTAGGAGCAGGTATAGTAGAAATGTCTTAGATTTAGTCAGCTTGAAAGTGTTTGTACACACAACTCATGACCATGAGCAGAAGGCATCACGAGGAAAACAGATAAGAGTAAAGGAATGCCGGGACATGACTGTCCCATTGTTGCATTGACAGAAGCATTAGCTTGTCACTGTTTCCAGCCGGTTGCGCAACCATGAACCAACGCAGTTCAATCGGCAAACTGGAATTACCTAATAATTACATTATTAATTTCTGACATCTGACCGTGCATTAAAAGTTCTCCTTTGCACATGAAAACATTGTCCACCTTTTGATGTTTACATATAAGGATCATGGGCGGTACACACATCGTTTCTCTGAAGATGATCACATCCCATGATCACATCATTACATAAATACTTTGCAGTCAACAGTCTTGGGAGAATGTTTTTTCATCAATAGTTGTAAAGAGAGAGCAGAAGAGAAAGATTTTAAAAGTAACCACCAAAAAAGTGACCCCTCCCCCTCTGCTTTCTATACTACGTTTCTCCACCATTGAGAAGTGTTGCAGTCACACACCTGTGATTGATGGGCTAGATGAACCAATCAGGAAAGAGATGCCCTGATTGGTCAGAAATGAGCCGGGAGCGGCCTAAAATCTATTTAAAAGCTTGGCGTATGTTGATAATTAATAGATTAGTGTTCGATTACGGTGTAATTACACAACTTAATAACTTAGTAATTACACAACACAACTAGTACTGTGTAATAAACAATGTAAAATTGTAACAGCATGTACTTAATATGCAATAACGTTATGGAACAGCATGTAACTAAGTAAACAGTGTAGTTTGAGGTTAAGGTTAGGAATAGGCATGTAATGCAAGTGTCCAGCCTTCTCATGTGGTTAAACATACTTTTAAACAAAGCATAAAAGTAACAAACATCTACAAAAAGCTGTTGACATGAAGACAATGGGAAGAAGTAGAACAATGTTTCTGCTGCTGGTCAACAACAATAACAGTATACTGTATTGCAATTGTTCCATGGTACTGCTTTACATTGTATACACCAGACCAAATAATTTTCAGAATCTCCTCGTGTAGAGTCCCACCCACCAGGAGACAAACCTGGTGATTCTAGTGTCGACTGGTGGCCCGGTGACATGTGATCGGCATTGGCAAATTTAATTCAACATCGACCCATTGGTCCGCCAGTACTTACTGAATGTCAATTGTCCAATCACATGGCCGAACGCCAAGTTGAACCGAAGTTGCAACATGTGTCACCCCTTCAATGGGCCACGTGGCAACTGATCCGGTTGGGCCGGGCCCATAGTGATAACCCTGGCAACAGCCAATGGGATTTGAGCTTGCTACTCCAGCCATGCATGTGTTCTGTGCCTGCATTGTTTCATCGCAGAGAGACAAAGATCATGAGAATGGTATTACTCTAACTTATGACTTCAGATTTTATCAAGGCATTTCTTGTTTCAGTTGATGAGGTGAAGTTGCTGGTGCTCCATGTGCATGGTGCTCCTCTTCTTATATCGATGACCTCGTAGTCGCCGTCTTCCATTTCCTGTCTGCATGAGTTGCGGTGTTCGCACGAGATTTGGCGAGTTTTCAGAGGATAATCTGAAAGTAGTCTTCATATGTGTACCCCCGCATGTTCCCACTCACCTAGTGACCGGGACAAGACTGATCGTCAAGACCAGTCACGTAGTGTGTACTGCCGAAGTCTGCCCCGACTTTAAAATTTGCCTAGTGGGTAGGAAGCTATAGCTGTAAGTTTGCCATTTATACATCATAGTATCTTATCGTTTAATAAAACTATTGGGGTCTCACTATTGAGGCCTCACTACTGAGTCCCCGGATGCCAACATCATTCTGTTGCCAACCTTGTTTGACTTAGTGTAGAAAATATACATGTGCATGAAGTCTTTGCTTCGGCAATTATGCTACAAACTTCAAGCATAAGGCAGCATGGAAATATACTATGATCAAAACTCAAAGGGCTTGAACAATTTTGGAAGTTATAATAAATAATGACCATGAAAGTAACATTCATAAAATCTTCTTTTATTAGGCAGCATTCATAGCAACCTAATTCCACTTTGAATAAATGACGTTATATCTTGTACCTAGCAAATCAACAACACAATAAAAGGAACGAAAACAGAAATTACAAAATGAAGAGACTGGACCCTCTTCTCCCATCAAGTCGTTTAAGAGGGAGACTGTTAGGCAAGGAATGATTTAATTTTCAGCTTTGTCGTGGTCAGACTTAGCTGGGGTTGGGTTTGCCAGGTAGTTTTGCCAACTTCTTCGATTGCAAAAATTTCTGAAAATAAGTACAGAAAAAATGGGGATGTTAGTTTTTTTTGTGAACATGTTTTCCTTTTTCATATATTGATTTTTTTTTAATTTAAAATTGTATGAATCAATCTTAAGAGTTCTACCTGGAGGCTTTCATAATGTTTGAGGGTCTTGCAGTGGCTGATTTGTGCCTCCTGGCTTCCAGTAAAGAAACGGTTGCACACTTTGCAAAAGAATCCAGTCTTCGGAACCAGGAACTCCAGACCTGAAACACATCGAGGAAATCAAACCACAAAACATTACTACACAATGAACTGTCGATGGACAACAAATGTTTTGCATTAGACAAAGTTAAGCTTCAATCATAAAACAATTACACAAATCCAAATCCTGTAACAAAAACCACAAATATTTTCAAAGAAAATACATTTCTTTAACATGTTTAGCATTTTTGTGTACGGATGCGGCCGTCTTGCCAAAAGTCACGCATGACGTCATGGCAATGGTTTGGACTGGTCCAAATTAAGGTCATGATGCCACTGTTTTTAAAATTATCTGTTTAACATGTCCACATGTTTACACAAAACGGAGTTTAAAAAAAATCTCCACTGAAACGGCGTTTGTGGACAGGAGGCCAAATGCATAGAAAATACACGTCAGTTGCAGTTTAATGATACTAATGCGAGAGATCAATGGGGTCTTACCAACAGGACTATTGGGGTCAAAGGGCATGAGGGAGTCATCTTCTGGAGACTTCTTCATGCACTCCACCTCATTCTTCGCCTGGTCCTCCGAGCCCTGGTGCTTCACTGAGAGTCAAGAGAGGAAATGTGATCATTCAAATAAAAGATGAAATGAATTGTGCATGATCATGTTAGAGGTAGGGCTGCATGATATAAGGAAAACATGCAATATGCGATAACATTGTTGGATATTGCGATGACAATACAACTTGCGAAAAAAAAAATATTGAAGTGTGCACAGTTCTAATGTATTTACCATTAATATAATATTTAATGATATTTACATTGTCAACCATTTTACAAATGAACACTGAGAAAGAAACCCCATTAACACTTCAATACCTTACTTTAAAAAGTGTCAACATTTTTCTAAAATACATTTTCTTTTAAAAACATTGTAAATAATTCACTGTAAACTGTAACAGCTGTATCCAAAATAAGTTAAATCCAGCAATAAATAAAATAGCACTCAACATTTCCTGGTAGATCTGGCAAGTAGGCCTACTAACAAACTACTTTTAAATACAGAAAATGTTAAATACCAAAAGGAAATTATAATTAAGTGTATGGAAATTATATTTCCATAAGAAACTATAGAATATGTAGAATATTTAATGGCATAATGCAGTTTAATAATAAGAATAAATGTCCAGACATGCAGCCATATGAACATAGTAATTGAACATTGGGTCAAAGTATTCATTCCTCGAGCAAATTGGACGTACCTTCCCCTGCGTCGGACAGCACCACGTCCTTCCCTCCCTCACTCTGAGCCTGGCCCTCTGGCTCTCCTGAAATGATCAGCTCCGTCTCCTCTTTGACCTGGGCATGGTCAGACGAAAGCTCAACCTTTTCTTCTTCTTCTTCTTCTTCGGTGATTTCATCTGGGGAACAGGCGGCAGAGGAGGAAGCTGTTGTCATGACACTGTGGATGTCGCCAACCTCAGGCAGTTTTGCTGTCGTGGCCATGATGCATGCTGGGAGGGAGTCGACCGCAGTGATAGAATTGGACATGCTCCCCTCCGCTAGTGAAGCAATAGGAACAAGAGTAAAAAAGGATAATGTTTACAGTGCTCACTTAACTAAACTTATTTCTTATATGCATCTTCATAAACTTTTGTAACATACGTCTTATGTTACCAGGCTGGTTGGCCTGGTAATATATTTCACAAGCAATGTTTACCCGTTCGGTGTTTACAATACCACCTGCCTTAGTTTTACTACCAACCTTTTTGTACCTACTACTGTCTCTGAAAATAGTTACAGCTATTCCTATTTTTATAGTCACAAAACAATAACACAGTATGTTTAACATGCAAAGCCCAGGCAGGAGTAACCTGGCTACTGCCATTATCCAGTTGAGGGATTAACATAGTGTACAATTGGTTTTCCATTGTGCATGTAAACTCACTAATATATAATACACATTGCCTGCCCATCATTACAGTGCATGCAATTTCTTTATGGTCAGTGAAAGTATCAAACTGAATCAAGGAGTCACGACGCGTACATGTCAACTTATCAAACTGAATCAAAGTGAGCTGGTACGTACTGCTCAATGGTGGTGTAGTACTTGCTGGTTCAATCGTGGCATCTGCTGCCGTCTCTGGGGTGACAACCTTTTGTCTCGGGGAGCTGGGGACTTGGGGATCGGAGACGTCGGCTGCGGTCGGGGCCGTGAGCAGTGCAGGGTCGACCTGGGAGGCAGGGTCCACCTGCCGAACCATGGGCTCGGAGTCGAGCCCTTGTGGCGGGTCTTCGACAGCCACAGTCTCCATTGAGGCGGTGGGTGCAGGTGTGGCCTATGTAGACAGCACAGAAACACACATGATCCATTTGGAGTCTTCTATGCCGTTTGGCTTGTATGGAAATTCTACTTTAACACACAAAGGAATGAAACAACACATTTCACCTAATTTATCCATCACCTAATGTATCTTGTATTTCATTACTTTATTATGTCTCTGTAATTGAGAGAGGTCCAAAGGGAGAATCAAGAATGCATTTGAGCAATGTCTGAATTGTTGTGCTTTACTTATTTATCATTCAATTTGAGTTGCAGTTTGGAAGTTGGAGAACAGATTTAGTAGCATAATACCACTAGCTCGCTGTTTTAGCCATGTTATTCTCTCCAATTTAGAATTACGTTCAGGCAGAAGTAAAATTTGCGATTTTTCATGTGTGATGGTTAAACAACAAATGTACATCCTGTATCTACATTCTGGCAGGCATTATATCCTTAGAGCCCTAGATTATGCATCTTATATTTCTGCAGCTATTTAATGTGCCATTATTGATTGATTTTGGAATAGCATAGCTATACAATATATACTTATAGGCCAGAGGTCCCTAATAGGTGAACCGCAGTCCGGGTCCTGACCCAGACAGCATCCAATTTGGAACACGGATCTATAAATAATTCTCTATTGTAACTTTTTATTCATGTCATCATAGATATTCCCGTTTGTCTTTTTGCATTTGTTGAAGTGATTCGTTAAAAAAAAACTTGTGGCATTTGTGACTTAAAAACACTGCAGTACCTGTGGCGTGTCCTCCTCTGAGACGGCTGTAGGAGTGTTTTCTGACACTGCAGTGCTCGCTACCGCCTCCAGTACGTCCTCCACTACCTCCTCGTCGGTCTCGATGGCATTGGGAAGACAGGATATGTCTGGAAGGTCAGCCACGTCCCCCACCTCGTCCACCGTCACAAAGTTTTCCAGGTTGAATGGGAAGCTGTCCATCTCCTCCTCCTCCTCCTCCCCCACCACCTCAGGTTAACAAAGGAATGAACAACTGAAGTTGGCACTTCAAAGTGTGGTCATTCCTTGGAGCCGTTACCGTGAGGCAAAGTCTAAGACAAGTGTATACAACTATGCAGAATGTAGAAGAACCTTGTTGTTGTTCAAGTCTACACTAGGGGGCAAATTGTGTTCATGAAAACAATTATTTATGTAAAGGGTGCTTTGGTGGCTTATAACAGATATCCTCCAGTGTAGTTACTCTATAATGTATATATTTTCCTAACCTTTTTGACCTTCCCAGCCACGGTAGTCCTCTCCGAGCCGTCTCTCCTGGAGCTCCGCCGGCTCCCCTCCGATATCCCAGACGACTTGGAACCGGAGGAGCCCTCCCGTTGGGCTCTCCATCTCTCATAACGCTCCCGGTCCCTCTTCTCCCTCTCGTCCTCCATCCTCCAGCCCCGGTCCCGCTCCCTCTTCCTCCTGTCCTCCCTCTCCCACTCCCGCTTCTGAACCCGCTCCCGGTCTCTGCGCTCTCTCCTCTCTTTATCGCGTTCCCGCCGGGCCTCCCTCTCCTTCAGCTCCTTCTTTCTCTCCTCTTCTCGGTTTCGCTCCTTCTTCTCCGGAGCCAGGCCCTCAGCTTTTTTTCCGCCTGCATCCCCTGCGGACGGAGAAGAGGTCTGTGGTTCTCCGGTGTCAGTGATGGAGGAGGGGGGTGCTGCTGCTTCCAACTGGCCCTGCCGGCTCAGGCTCCTCGTCCTGCATTCCTCCAAGAGTGCCTCCACCATTGCTGGGGTGACCTGAAGAAAATGTTGTAGAGAGGATTTGCAGATAGACACTAGACTTCTTGGTAGACAGTAGAAACAATGATTAATTCATTTAACAGCAACAGTCTGCCATTACATGGTCATCAGGCATGGTGTTTTTTGGCATGATTTAAGTACCTTAGGCAGTTCAGGTGTCACACCATCGGCAGCATCAGTGTGAGGTGTCTTGGTCTCTTGTGGAAGAAGAGGAGCTGTGGCGATGTCCGACACCTGTGGTTCCAACGACGCCTGTGGCTCCAATGCAGCCTGCTTTTCCAACACAGCCTTCGGCTCCTCTGCACCCCGAGGTTCCTCTGCTCCCCGAGGTTCCTCTGCACCCCGAGGTTCCTCTGCACCCCGAGGTTCCTCTGCACCCCGAGGTTCCTCTGCTCCCCGAGGTTCCTCTGCTCCCCGAGGTTCCTCTGCTCCCCGAGGTTCCTCTGCTCCCCGAGGTTCCTCTGCTCCCTGAGGTTCCTCTGTGTTCAGGTGGAGGTCTTGGGTGCAGGCGGGCTCAGGAACATGGCCTTCACCCTCTGCTTCGTTTATCTTGCTTTCTGCTGTTTGGTCCATGGCGTCCATGGTTACACTGCCTACTGTCCTCTTACCATCCTTGTCGTCTGGTGCCTCTTGCTTCGTCTCCTCCGTCGAGTCTGGCTTGACCGCTGCAGGCTTCTTCTGGCTATCGTCACCATTTGAAGGCGAACACTTTTGAGTGGGGAAAAACAACATTAGACATGTTCCATTTTGAATAGAAATGTTTTCTTTGCCCATGGGCGCCGTCTAATTAGATACCCCAAATCACAGAGCCACAGAAAAACCATTAAAAACACCCTAACCACGGCTAGTCAGTCTGAAAGGCGTACCTTGGCCCCATGGAGGTAGGCAGTGGAAGCCTTGTTTTGTGTGCCCTGCTTTGGGTCGGCCTTGCGGGAAAAGCACAGGGGATTGTTCTGGATGATGCACGGGAACTTCTGGAAGCGCTTTAAAACGAACAGGGCGCTCGCTGCCGTCTCCATCTCACAGATGGTCTGGTGATTCAAATTTTTGGGGAGGAGAGTTGAGTTGAGTGGAAAATATTGACAAATATCACAATAACCAAAAGTCTCTAGTAATAATCAAATGTTAAAGGTGCTGTAAGTGAGATTTAAGAGCTATTTTTTGAGTGTAATTTGTTAGAAATTCCATAGCCATGCGCCAGCTATTTGTACGTGAAGTGCGCTGTGAGAATATCTGGTTCGAGTTGACTGTGTCTGCCTCTGTATGAGACTATTTAGATTTTAGACTCCTGGCTCATTTCTGACCAATCAGGGTATCACTTCTGTGATTGGTTCAGGGAATCCATCTTGTCTGTCAATCACAGACATGTGAAATGCAACAAAACACTAGAAATATGTGGCGAGGGAGGGAAGGGAATTTTTTTGGTTGTCTAGTTTCAAAATCTTGCTCTCTTCGGCTCTTTTCTGTCCTCAAATCTTACCTAAAATGCCTTTAAGATATTGATCATGATAAATATACAATTCCACATATAACAGTATATAATAGTGTCTTACCATATTGTTATCGAGAACTAAATAATTTCGTATAGTTCCAAATCGCCGGACTAATCTGAGGACTTCATTGGGGCCTGTGGGCGTGGCAGGTACATTGGTGATCACCAATACCTTGCTCCAGCCTACATGAATGGGCGGCTCCTGCAGGATGAGAACAGACATTGCATCATCCTTTTTTGTAAAGAAGGGGATCAAGGCCATGTTTGCCATTGATGTCATAAACATAATTCATCACAAACTAGCATCTGTAAAAAATCTCTTCTCTCCACACTATTGATCACCATTTTAATTAGAGCCCGACCGATATATCGATTGGCTGATAATATCTGCCAATATTTGGGTTCCAGAGTTATATGGGTATCAGTGGAATTTCTACCAATATAGGGCCGATAATAGCACATGAGAAACAACGTAATTTGCTGCCTTAATGCCACCAGATGATCTGAAAATGTATCAGGGTTCTCCCCAAATAATGTAATAGTGGCGCTGCACCACCATGCCCCTAGGCAAATAGGGCTGTCTGTCGCGATGGAGACATTTAGTTGATCGTCATTTTTCCCCATTTGATTTCTGAAACTGTTCAATTCGTTAACAGGTTTTATTTGAATAAGGCCTCAAAAAGCAAAACTACAATATCACGAGTAAGTGCTGTGTGGATCCAAGCGCATTCGAAGAAAAAACACGCACTATTCTGGATGACCATCTTTGTGTCCTCGCATAAGGAGACTTCGCTACTGCTTCTCCAAATCCATAGATCTGAAGTATCTGATTAACTTACAAAAGTTTATAAAATCATGACAAAAAGTCTACAAACGACTCATGTATCATAGTCCAAGTACTCCACGGCAAAACGATTTCACATGAAGTACAAAACATCATAATTTGCAACAAGTTAGAGCAAAAAGAGTATTCCATGCGATATGCTGTATATTGTAATAGGAGCGCGGCCACGTGGCAGCTGCTACCTAAGTGCATTCACCTGAGACACAGTGGGACACTGTGTGCATCGCTAGGTCGGGTGGTGTGTTCTCAAGCACAGCAAGTTTAAAAACGCACAAAAATCCAAAATAAATTCACAAAGCTTATAACATTCTGGCTTTTTGGACTGTACTGCAAATCTATAGAAATAGAAGTTGAAATAATTTAAACTTTGAGGCGAGTTCCCTCTGCAGTGTGTGTACATTCTCACTCAATACTTAGCAGATACCAATGGAACAGATGGGACAGAACAGTGAGTCAAACTCACCGTGTTCTGTGGTCCCCTGGTCTTCAACAGGTTGTACAAGGCCACCTGCACAACAGAAAGACGAAAAGAAAATTGATTTAACAGTTTTTTGGGGAAAAAATAAAAATAAAAAGGTTTAAAAGGTGCTGTATGTAAGATTTAAAAGCTATAATTTTAGTGTAATTTGTTAGATTTGGATTCCTTTGTCTATCAAAAAACATTGACATAAAATCGTCTTGAGACATACATGGCTCACAGTACAAAACACAAAACCAATAAAAATAACAGTTTTTAAAAGGAGATGTTGATGGCAGTGGGAATAAAGGTATTTTGATAGGGGTTCTTTTTGCCAGGGGGACTTTGTACTGACGACCAGATGGGAGTAGCTGAAATGATTTGTGGAGGGGGTGGGTAATGTGTGTAATATATGGGGTTGTCAGAAACAGATTCTGCATATTGGGAGAAAGGCTGTCTATCTCCACCCCCAGGTACTTGTAGGCCCCGACCTGCTCCACCGCCTGCCCTGGAAGCCTCAAGGGGTCCAGAAGGGGGTGGGGGTACAGGGAATCAAAGGTTTTCCTCCCCCCACAGCAAAGCTCCTTATGGCCTGTATATGCTCAAGCAACTGCATCAAGTAAGCAACACAACCAGGGCAGGGTCTGCAACATCAACATGACCTAGCGACATGGTTGTAGGGCCCCATCGGGTATATTTCCATCAAATCAAGGCGCATTAGCAACCAGACGTCCACCTAAATGTTGCAGACGACTGATACTCTGAGTTGATTGTGGCTGCCTCTGTTTGAGCCAATTTAGATTAATTTAAATCAATTTAGACCGCTCCCAGCTTATTTCATGGATTCCCCGAACCAATCGGGGAAGAGATGCCCTGATTGGTTCAGGGAATCCATCTCGCCTGTCATTCACAGGGGCGTGAATGCAAAATGTGTGAATGCAATGGCAGAGAAACCAGGGATGCAAACACATGCAGGGTGAAAAAGAGTGCTACCCAAAGTCTAAAAAACTAAAATGGCAACGGTGCAGGCAGTATCATAACCACTAGGGGGGCAGCAGCAAGGAGGAGGAAGAGGAGAGAGGAAGACACTCTTACAGGGGTTTTGAGGGTAACAGGCAGTTTGAGGCTGATCATCTTCAGCTGAGAATTGTCCATGATGACTGGGGTGACGGTATGGACCTTCACCATCTCTTCTGCAGTCTCCACGTCCGGCAGCCACAGCAGCACCTGGCACAACAACAAACAAACAAAGGTTTCACGTTTATAGCAAGCGACAGCCATGACTTTCTGTTTGGGAGGATCATGCGGAAGAGAACACCAGCATGTAGTTAATCCAATGGCCTTTAGGTGGCAGAAGGACCCATCACCATTATAGGTCAAGGGAAAGAAATGTGATTTAATTCTTGTAAACAAAGCCAATACATTTTTGGGTCGTTCGGTTAGGATCTCAGTGGCTAGTTAATCTTCATATTGTGCATTTTGCAAAGTCCTGGTTGACAATTATATTAAATTCAAAAGTTATTAAGAATTGACTATTAATCAGTTTTGAACACTGACCGGTGCAAGGCAGCCATTCAAGTCCCACCCTCAGTGTCACACTGTGCCAAATATGTATTGTTGCCATTGCTGGTTGAAAATCTAACAAAATGGCGACCCTATGTCAAAAGGCAACACCTTTGCCACAGAGTGGATGCAATCGTCTGCAAATACCTTTTTCCTCCCCCCGTTCTTGTTTCATATATAATAAACCCACAAACATTCCTAGAAGCCTTATACTGGATTTGTTAGAGTAATAGACTAGAAATGAATTATGACCTTTATAAGCTTGCTATTTGTAACTTTGTGTAAGTAAGCTAGGCTCGGCCTAAAAGCTGAAAGGAATTATTAAATCAGCATTAAATCTGGCTATCGGTTGTCTCAAATGGGGTGATTTTGACAAGCAGTTTCACCAGGAGAGTGACCTTGCCAGTCAGCTTGACAACAGCAATAACATTGTATTTCATGTTTTTTCTCCATATTCTGCATGTATGCCAATATAGTTTAAGACATAATTTTACCTTACTCATTCGCGCTCATCTTACCTGCTTTTTAAGGTTGTGGGGTAAAAATACATTTTACAGCACTTCATACGTTACTTTCATCAATATTTATATAGCCTAAGCTTTGCGCACATATCAACTTGCTTTATTCTATGACACACGCAACATGCTGGGTGCATGTTGTGTGTGTGGGAGAATAAAGCAAGTTTTCCAATCATAATCTTATGCTTATAATGAGACATATGTTGAGACGGTATTGATATGGACACCGTCATGATTTTATACAACTGTGATATACCATTCTATTGGTAAATCACCCAACACTACACCTCACCTACGTCCTCATATCGGTTGTGCATAAACCAAGGGGTGACATCACGGAAGCTATATCCATATTTTTGTGTATAGAGGTTATAGCGTATTCATTTTAAAAAGGATATTAGAAATCTTCATTAATGTTCAGCCCACAGAAGACAGGGTCAGATTGAGTGATTGCCATATTTCATACCAGAGCCTTTTCGGCAAGCAAGTTTTTCCGGTAACCCACCTTTCGGCGGTCCCTCGCCATGACGATATCTGAGGGAGTTCCAAAAGGCTCGGCCAGATTGATGATGTCTGCCTCTGTCCAACCGGACCTAGGAAGTCCCAAGATCAACACCATTCCCTTCTGTGGCTGAAACGTTAGACAAGACACTTGTTTTGAAGAGAATGCACCAACCAAAAAAACAACAACACACCTATCAATAACATTGCATCAATTGCCTCCATTAAAAATGTAATTTAATCCAAGCAGAACGCTTGATAAGGTAGTCGTCGTGATGTTGAAAATAATTTATTACAAGCATACCTCTTTGGAAGCCTTCTGTGGAGCTTTGCCTGGTAGAGCAAAAAATACATGAATAAATAAATCAAAATTAGGCTACAAAGTACAAATGATGTTGAAATCAACACTGTTAATGCCAGTCTAATAACCATGGTGTTAAATTAACCTTTTCATGCACTAGCTACTATGTCTGGTGGACTTCTACCAGCCACTCACGCTTTTTCCAGCCACTTTTTGTCTAAAAATTTAAGTGCTAATATGATAAAAAATGAACCATAAAAACACATAAGAGGCGATAAAGTATTGTATGTTCAACACTTCAAGCTGAAAAAAGGAGTGATCTACAAATCCAAAAACAACAACAATTATTATTATTATTTTTTTCCCTTAAAATGTAATGCATTTGTAGCACCCGCAACAATGCATAATGTTCAGGAGAGGAGAGCGGATGTGACTGGTTAAAGTTAGTTTCATATTCACCATTGAGTTGACGTGTCACTGAATGTCGTAAGCTATAGGAAATAATTGTTTCCAAATATGAAACTAACTTCACTTTGATGGAAAAAAACACTCCAGTCATCCATTACTAGTCAAGGTGAGTGTTTACAATATGTTTCAGTGAGCGTTCTTTTAATAGAGTTCGACGAATCTGTCATGCAGGTTTACAAACTCAACACAAACAAATAGCGGACAAAGTTTGAGTTTACAACCAGTTAACAACACAGTTGAGGGCTTGCTGTGCCTAGATGTAATGACTTAGAAATAGTTATCACAAAAAATGTAATTAGACGCTAGACATTTTACCTTTGCCACTGACAGCAGGTTTCTTTGGTTCACCACTGGGCTTTCTGTAAGGGGAGAATAACAAAAACTTTAGAAGCAGCCAGTTATGCAGAGAGCGTGTAAGGTGAGATCAAATTACAGTTACCACATACCCTTTTAGGTCGGGGGTTGCTGTCGCTCCTACAGGTTTCTAGAGTAAGAAAAAAAAGTGCATACTCCAAAATGGGGAAATACAAATACCATACTATATTTTGTCTCATGAAAGGGTAACCAATCAGTAACCAGCAATAGGAAGAAATAGGAACAGCATGAAATAATACAGCATGAAATAATATGTGTAAGTGTTAATACTAATTGCATGTCATGTTACATGTGATGCTGGCACTAACATGCTATAGTCGAGTGTTTCAGTACCTTGGCTAACATGGCGGTGACCGACTGCTGCCTGATGCTGAGGCTGGTGCAGTCCACAAGAGCCTGGGCTTCCTCAGCTTTTGTCATATACACTGATGCCTTGGGGGTGGCATGGTGTAGGGAGGAGTGAGGGAGGGGGGGGGAGAGAAAGATGAAAAACATCTGTTCATTGTTTCCAGTATTGGTTTGGGTTTCACTTTATTACATTTAAAATATTCTAGAGACTTCAGAGGTAGGGCTGTCGCGGTGAAGGAATTTGGTGAATATTTTCCTTTCCGAACGCTGTAACCACCCAGAGAACGTCTCTCTCCGTCTACGCATCTCTGATTGTCAGCAGAACGACGAGGTACCGGAGGGGTAGAGCGAGGGGACTAGTTAAATTGATCGCGGATGGCGTTGTTCTCTCGGACGGATGCCAAATATACTTTGGAGGCCGTTAATATACCATGGGCGGCCCACCCAAGTAAAGTCTATGTGTGGGAGTATATGGGCTCCTCCTGTAGCGTGTGAGTTTGGTAAATGCTCGAGCTCTCTTAGGTATGGACGTGGAGGTAGTTGTCCGTGACAGTTTGTGAGAAAAAAACCTACAGCCTCATGAAAAAAAACGTGAGCATAGCGGTTGTGGTGGTTGCTTCCCATCCCCTATTGAATATTGCAACTGACTTTTGCTGAACTGAGGTAGGAGCAATGTTAAGTAGCAAATGTTAAGTTTAAACAGTCAAGTACCTTCCGTTCTGTGGGGGCCCTGCCCCTTTCCTCAGAGGAAGGAGGCATTAGGTTAATGGTGTTCTTGCCAAATGTCCCCACTAGGTCTGCCACCTCCTGTATGGTGGCGTCGACGGGGAGGCTGGTGAGGTGAACAAGATGCCCCTGAGCCGCGGAGCCCTGGGGGGGCCAGTTGGGCCCCTTCTTCTTCTTCTTAGCTGGGGGGCCTTTGGACGCCTGAGAAACCAGTGTAAACTTTATTATGCATGCTCTGCAGCACAGATAGACATAACAATATTAATCATAGATTCATGTGGCCACTCAGTATTATAGTCAACCATCATTTCAATCTGGATATACTTCTTGCACACCAGCATATTTCAGAAAAGAAAGATGACGACTTGCCATGGCACATTAAGTTGGACAGATGCAGAGTACAGTGTTTGCTAAGTTTATCGTGTACTTTTAGCAGGTACTTTTATCCACAACGACTTACAAGTGAGGCTGAAAACAATCCAAGCATATCATTGGAGAAGCTAGCTACACAAAACATTAGTGATGCACAACCTAGTTTGAGAAAAACAACTGGACAGAGTTGAACAGCAGAATCAATTTTTTCATACCATCGTGATATTTCACTAGAGATGCACCAATTGACCGGCTCGTGACAGGAATCGGACTGTTTCCCCCGGCCATGACTGGTGACCGGCCGGTCAGTCTCATATATCCGATTCTGTGCTGGTCACATTTATACGCATGCGCCGCACGATTGTTCACAGCGCGATGCTTCCTATGTGTGCTAGGGGCGGCACTTGTGCCATAGATGCGCTGCGGCGGCAGTGTGTTTTGCACTTGATATTTATACAAAAATAGGCTCACATACATACATACACACATACACACATACACACATATCATGATTTATTGGGAGAAATAAACTATATGTAAAATCAGACATTCAGCACCGCCTATAGCCCGACTGGAATGATCCTGTGTTTTGCCGACGATTCGACTACAAGATTGGCAGTCGAATCAGACTCCTTCGATCGAATCGTCGAATCAGTCAACTATTCGGGGTCACCCCTAGTGCACTCTAATTTGAGTTGTTGCATTTTTGCAGTGGAATTCATTCATTCAGAAGTTACGGCCGTGTTCAGAGCTACTGGCAGTCTTTATTGTTGAACCCTGTACCCTATATAGCAGGGATGAATGCGTATTTTGTGCTAAACAGTTAGCGTCCCTTAGCGTAAAGTATTAGCTCGTAATGTGCCAGTTTCAGTGCAATATACTGCTTTGGCCAGCTCTAGTGCTTAATGTAAACGCTATTGTTTTTTTTTCTTTGTATTTTTATTTAGTCCCGCACTCCAGCATTGGTATTTGAACATGTCAACAACACAGACTTCAAGGTGAGAGCCAGTCTTTTCAAGTATTCTTACTTGTGGGTTGTTAGGGGTGGGAGTATAAAACAAAGACATTTAAAGTCATGACTAAGCAGCAATGTTGGGCCTGCTCAGTGTGTAGTGTATAAAGATTTTGGCCAGATCGCACAGCCCTATATTGTTATATTATTAAAAATGATTACTGCTTAATTAAATGACGAAAAAGCTTATTCGCTTGTTTTTTCACCAGCAACTGTACCAGACCTTGACAGACTATGACATCCGATTCTACATGTATGAGATCCTCAAGGTGAGTCAGTCATTAACACCAGTCACTGATCAGATGAGCTCTGGTGCTGCTCACAGCTGCTATCTTGTACCCAGATATTTGCCTGCCTGAGAAGGATTGCAGCGGTCACAAATCTTCAGTGACCTCTTCTCAATTTCACTGCCTGACCAATGTGTAAATAACCATATAACAACTAGAAACAAGGGGATTTTTTTTTATTTTGTGCCTGTGCCTGTGTGTAGGCCCTGGACTACTGCCACAGCATGGGAATAATGCACCGGGACGTGAAGCCACACAACGTGATGATTGACCACGAGCATCGCAAGGTGAGTCCAACACAAGCTATTCTAGGGTTTGAGTATTTGCCCATGATTTCACATGTAACTGTTGACTCCATTTGTCATGTTAACTTCTTCAAAACAGGAATACTCAGTCCTGTTTTGCATGCAACTGATTGGCGTGACTGTATGCAACACAAAGATGTAAATCAATACAATTATCCATCGTGTACTCTCGTCACAGAGCCACCCTGTTGTTTTGGTCATCAGAACCCATCTTTATGATGTACTGAGTCTTCTAAAACAGCTTTACGTCACAGAGGCACCCTGTTGTTTTGGTCATCAGAACCTCAAAATCTTTACCAGTAAGTTTGCGCGATTTCCAGTTTTACTGGTGCGGTGTGCAAGCTAATAGCTAGGGCTGAACGTTTAATTTAATTTAAACCGACATTGCAATGTGATAGAACGCGATTTTCGAATCGCAAAGGCAGCGATTAAAGTATATATATTTTTTTAAATAAATACAAACAAACATTTACACAATCTAACCAATCAGAGGGTGGCCACGCGGGGTTCACGTACACACGACGCTACCATATGTGACATGACATGCGAGTGAGAGCAGTAGATGAAGAAAACAACTTGCCACACTTTGATTTGTTATCTTGAAAGAACCGAACACTGAAGAGGTGACTTGTCAAAGAGGATCAGTATGTTGGTTGTCTGGACCTATTTAGAATTAAGGAAAGAAGATGCTGCACAGTCAGGTATTGTGCAGAACGTGCCTTGCTACCTTCGCTACAATACGGGGCAACACTAACGTTTAGTAGCTGGCCAGGTGGGCGGAGTTCCCCACACGTTCAACAAGTTTTACCATAATATCCGCCCGCCAGGGACGTCCCGACATCAAAACTGAAATGTATAGCAGCATAGCGCTACTGCGGTGGTGTATTAAAAAAAATAGGAGCTTATACAGTTTGAACGTCGTTTTTTTTCAGTTAGAAATGCCATACCGGAGCTATAGAAAACATGCAGACAGATAGTCGCAACCGAGCTGAAAACAGCTGTTTTTCACTACAACGGACATGTGGTCAAGCTGTTACTGACTGGAGATCAGTAAGGTTAATATTGATTTTAATATTTATTATTTAATATATAAATATATATTATTTCTTTTTTCTTTTTAGATTTTATTAAAAAGTGCAATCCACATGTTTATGTATTACATATTTATTACGATGACTTTGAGTTATCGAAATATTTTGTGGTAGAGCCACAGATTTGTTTACAAGGCTTGATGTGAAATCAGCCAATATTCTACTGTGATTGAAGGTCTTTTTACAATTCGATAGTTAAATAAAGATATGTTATCAATTCATGCATCAATTCATTTAATTTCATCATAACATGTACATAGGCCTGGCCTACTGGAAAGAGCAGTGTATATGTTGACTGCATCCAATGTTGTGTTGGCCATACTATAGAATGATTTGCTTGTATTTAGTGGATAATACAGTTTATATACAAGTAACTTCGCATACTAAATCGCAGTCGCAATATTGGTCCAAATAAAATCGCAATTAGATTATTTTCCCAAATTGTTCAGCCCTACTTATAACGGTTTAATTTTATGCAAACCAATTGTACCGGCATTTGTCATTATAGCCTTTCTCTCATATGAACTGCAGACAATGTCCAGAATCAGGTCAGGGCGTGGTCCAGAGTTGCCTTTTCACACATGTAGCACACAACAGGCACTAGTGGCCTCAGAGCTTGCCTGATTGGTCACAGGCTACAGGGAGCGGCCTGATAATTAAGAGCTTTTTTCTTGCCCTTTAGGGGGCTAGGGTTAGGAGGTGTTGTAAATATGTGGCCTGTGAAGCCCTTTGAGACTGTAACTGTGATTAACACCACTTGACTCACTCATACCTGACAGAGTATAGGGACAATTTTTGCATATTTGACCATAAAAAAGTTACCTAGCCTAGCTTTAAAGGGGCTATAGACAAGTTTTGTCTAGCGTTTCAAAGTGGTATTGTTTTTGCGCCTGACTGGATCGCCTGTCGAGTCGCAACATGAGCAACAAATTATCAGGTAGCATACTCAAAAAAAAGTAGCGTATGCAGATATAAGTAATGTCATCAGATTTGCTTTACTTCGTTTGTTCCACCGTCCCCCATCTATTGTTTAGGGCCATGCCAGGTCAAAGTTGAAATAAGTTCAACTTCGAAGCAAGTTCCCTCACCGGCAACGTGTGTGTGTGTGTGTGTGTGTGTGTGTGTGTGTGTGTGTGTGTGTGTGTGTGTGTGTGTGTGTGTGTGTGTG
>JAOPJH010000097.1:980323-991339 GCA_027122575.1 Merluccius polylepis
GTTTTTGTCAGGTAAGGTCTAGAGAGGAAGGGGTCTTTAGTTTTGTGAGAGCAGAGAGGAGATGGAGGTCAGATGGGGAAAAAAACAAAATGTTTTCAGAATATCTCGGAGTCTGCGCCGGTTCACTCTCACGTCACTCTCAGTCGTCTCTGTCTCTCTCACTCTCTGTCTCCGTCTGTGTGTGCGTCTCTCTCACTCTCTGTCCCCATCTGTCTCTGGGTCTCTCTCTCACTCTGTCCCCATATGTGTGTGTCTCTCTCACTCTCTCTCCGTCTGTCTCTCTCTCTCACTCTGTCCCCATCTGTCTCTCTCTTTCCTAAAGGTGTCCCGTAGCCAATAGGACATGCCCACCAAGCCAGGTCTGGAGTGGCAGGCTGTGCCGATGCGTCGCCAAGACGCCTACTTGGCAACAAAACCACCCTCCGCCACCTCCACCGCCCCCTCCGAGGCCAGCCCCGCAGCACATAGGTAAATGCAGGCCGTGCACATCCATGCATCCATATTTACACACATGCCCTCACACACTCTCATAGTGTGAGTAGTGAAGACTAAAAACAGACCCAGAAAACATGTAACAATCATGCATTCAAAGGTACAATATCATTATATATTTCATAATATTTCAATCTAGCTCCAAAAACAAGACTCGCTAAAACGTAACATGAGATTTATCTATGCTGATGCAGTCAGGGCAATTAACCTAAAGTTATCGTCTAAATGACACAATGTTTTATTGCACATTTCAGAAATTGTGCATATTATTCCTATACCATATTACCTAAGGTAATATGCTAATATTGTCATAGACCTGCTACGCAAAAGTTTTTTTTTGTCTGCAATATGACTTCATGTTTATAATACGTGTTTGTTATTGTATTTACCTGTTGTATTACTTTGGCATATTTTTGGGGAAAGGATTCATTTGAACTGTCAAGAATAAAAGACAGTATTATCTTACATGGGAATGCAGTGGAATGTCCTCTGCTACTGTTTACATTTCCTTGGTTTGCATGTGCTGGGTTGCATGTGCATGTGTCCACAGTGGAATATGATCACAGTGGATTTATTATGAGTGTGTGTGTCCCAATAATAACATTCTGTGGACACAGTATAAACAGATGCATGAAAGAATGCAGTGAGACCCCAGAGTAGTGAAATCCATAACACACACGAACACACACATACATGCACACACACACACACACACACACACACACACACACACACACGCATGCGCGCACACACAGGCACACACACGTTATTCCACACTGAATCAGCTCTACACACTCTATTAAAGCTGTTACCATAACACAACTGGCTCATTCGAATTCTCTGGTTATGCCCATAAGTCACAATGGCACTGGTGCGGCCCTAATAGCCCTTAAAACAATGAACCAGATGGCTGCATTAAGGTGGATCACAGTTCTGTCGACTGCACGTTTGCCAAGATCTACGTCACGACTCAGAGAAACAACGCGGACCTTTGCAGAGCTTCCTGCATTTATACTTCCACGTGACATTAACGTGTACACGTGTACACAGAGGGGCAGTATAGTGTTTCTGACCCTAAATGAACCAACAAGCAAATCTGAAAACAAAATTGCTTGAGTCTGCTCCATTGAAGGCATGTTGAAAAAGCAATGTATCCGTGTGAAAAAAAGATGATGCACAATCATACAAATGCTGCTGAAAATACAGTGTTTTGATACGCTGGGTTCATTAATTTTGTTCTCGTGCCTGGCTGTCGTAAACAAAACAAAACACTGTCGGTTCCCTGCTCCACCAACCAGCGTATAGTTGACGTGAACCTCCACAGAGACAGGCGACACGTGTTGCTAACGTCTGGGAGGACTGCACATCTGCGAGTACATGTAGGTCTACAAACGGCAAAAGGGGCCTGTACAGGTCTCTGAGTAGCAATGTGGATCTTAACCCGTTTTCGCATCCACGCAGAAGTGTAATTTGGCCACACTAGTACACAGAACCATTGCCAGGAGGAGGGATCCCTCTTTCTGTGTTCCTTAGAGGGCTTACTGTTAGAGGGTGTCATATAATGTGACCTTTAAATCCCTTTGAAAGTGTAACTGTATAGGGTGAAAGTGTAACTGTATAGGGTGATACAAATGAAATTGACGTGATTGACTTGACGCATTGGTACCAGGACAAGGCACATCTGAAACACCAACCTCAATCACTTTCCGCAACACCAACCTCAACTACTTGACCCAGCGTACGCACACATAAGTACATCTATTGCATATGTATTAGATGCCGTCACCCACTCGCCACCCCGCCCTAATCACGTTCCAACACGACTACCTATTAAAGGGCATTTTAATTGATCTGGGGGCCAGATGAGGTTGCAAGACGTGCATATTGTTATGTAGAGCCTGTGTGTCACGGCAGAGGAATGCTGGGGGTGGGAGGTGGTGGTTGGACATGAGAGGGGGAAGGCAAAGAAAAACAACTCCACTTTGTAGTGTTACAAATCCAAACAATGTGCATCAATTTACATAAACCTGTTGGAGAGTTGGAACCTAAAAAATAAAGAAAGAAAAGTACGATAAGTCATAACCCTATCCCCCCTTTTTATTTGACATTTTGATAGCGCAACACCCCCAGATTGTGAAACAATTCCTGTCAGTTTGGGCTCACAACACAGCATGGTTAGTCATGTCTTCCCTCCTACATCTGTGTTATGAAGAACTAGAAAGAAACAGAGCAAAGTGAAGAACAAAAAGGGAGGTGGGGTGGGTTGTATAGTATGCTCTTAGGGGTCAGTCTTTTGGCTGCCTATACTCTCCAACCACTCCAGGGAAATGCACTCTTGTAGTTTCTGATTTTTAGTCAGGACAGCATTAGACCAATTGACCCATGGAATGAATGAATATGCATGGGAATATGACTTGGATTTGGCAGTGACATCTGATTTGATGTACTCCACCTGCTTGCCTTATAACCCTGAAGAGGAGACACACACAGGTGGATGGTTGTTGAAGTGGAGCTCAAACAAGAATGTGATTGGTCAAGTGACTCTTGATTATAGTGGTCTTTTAAAAGATGTTATTGGAGCATCCCCCCATTACATTTCAATTATATATAATTACTTTTATTATATATTATTAGCAAGTTAGCTTTCGAAATGTGCAGGGCAATGTAGAGGACTTCCCTGTAAACATAGCAGTGCCACTAATAATCAACATATGCATGCATCATGCTTACTTGGATTTTGGATCATTTGTGGACAAAAAACAGCCATTGGGCAACGATTTGATGTGATCTCATGTTGCTTTGTTATAAAATGTTCCAACTTGTGCAAACAGTTGCAGCAGTTGCCTGTTAACGTTACCTAGACAAATAACAATGGCCTATTATTCATAATCCACAAACCACATTACAATCACCACCACATGTGACAGATTTTATGTTTTCACGTGGATTTTGGAAAATATGAATATCTGCAATCTATAAACAATCTATATGGGTTTCATTATCAATTTGCTATAGGAAATCTGTTTTACCTCGCTTCACTTTTCTTGTTTTATCCTTTTTTGAAAATCTATCAAATTCTTCAAATATATATTTTCAACTACATTACTGCTAAAATTGGCTTGCGTATGAAAATATTAAATATTAAACAGACAAAACAGACAAGTTTCCACACATTTTTTAAAATGCTTTTATACCATTTGTTTTATAGAGCTCTATTCCTTAACTTGTTGGCATGTATGACATGTAAGAGTAAAGAATGGGGCTAGTTGTTTCCGCAGTAGTATCTGCCATACATCTGTTTGTCTATCAGTACACACATGCATGCAACAAGCTGTGACAACAAACACACAGACACAAACACACACACACACACTGGCTGCTGGGTGTTCTCTGCTAAGGCATGATTTGCCAGTAAGAAAGAGAGAGCGTGAGATTGCCAGTACTTCCTGTCTCTGTACTTTGCATTTCTGAAGTGCCTATAGCTCAACATTTTTCACTGGCAGCGAACGACAAAGTAGAACATTTAACAGTTCAGTTCAACGGTTATTTAAGAATTGAACAAAAATCGACATGACGTCAGCCAGTTGAAGCTTGTCATGTATTGTATTATGGGATTGATGTTTTTATTTTTTTTTACAACACAATGAATATGTATATATGCACACCTATAAAGCAACGTTGAGGATCTTTATCTGTATATTGATCTACAAAGAGCTATACCTCTACATAGTGACATATGAGACAACTCAACAAACTAGGTCAACTTTGCAAGTTGTGACCTAGTTTGGTCACCTCATGTGACCTATCTTCCAATAGGTCACGTGACATATCTTCCGATAGGTCATGTGACCTATCTTCCGATAGGTCACATGACATGGACGTGCACAGGAGGTTCCCTGGTTAAGTGAACAATTACACCGTTCACAACCGTTGTAGGGAGACGCGTCAGTGAGGGTCTCCCAGTCGGGCGGTTCTGGGTTCCATCCCCAATGTCTGCAGTCTACCTACAGGTGTCCTTGAGCAAGATGCCCTACTTAACCCCTACCTGCTCCTCCATGACTTGTCAGAAAAAAAATCACTGTAAAGCATAGGTTTACGCCGAGCTTGAGAATTTCAGAGGTACGTGGCACACAACAAATCACCCTGTGAACCGCGCTTGAGGACCGTGATTACAGCACGGCTGTCGCCTTGCTTTGCAACAATGTTGCTTCCTATACTGCTAGGCAAATACAATGTTTCACTGTTTGACTAAACGTATCCTATGCCATCGTTTCCTCTCTCGCTTGCTCCCCACAGACATATTTGCCACAGATGTGTGTGGCCCGGACAAGGAGCTGGACGTGGAGACCTGCCAGTGTGTGTGTCGCCACGGGGACGGTGCCACAGCTACCTGCGCGCCCCACCAACACCTCGACCGCAACACATGTCAATGCACATGCAACGTCCGCCCCCCCGCCTCGGCCTGTCCAGCCAATTACGTCTTCAACAGGGACACCTGCCAGTGCACGTGTGACAAGACTTGTCCCAGGCACCAGCCGCTCAACAGGGACAAGTGCTCTTGCGAGTGCAGCGAGTCGCCCAACAAGTGCTTCCTCAAAGGACGGCGGTTTAACCACGCGACCTGCAGGTGAGGCTTCCACCCTTCACAGGGCCACTCAAATATAACAATGATAAGGCAACAGTCATGCGATTTCCAGGACAGCAAAACCATTTCTGTCCACACTATAGCAACCATTGCCAAAAGAACCCACACCCTTAACCTCATCCATGAAAATATTTGCTGCATGACCACTACCAATATTTACATTAACACCGATTAGCAGACACTCTGATCTGTGGCTCAGAGTGGATCAGAGGCTAGTGTAAGGAAGGCTGAGTTCCTATTGGCGGTGCCAATAAGAACTCAGTCACAGCTTCAGCAAAGATACAGGACGGCGTGATCAGAGTTTGTTTGTTATGTGTCGTGGCTTTCATGTTGATAAAGTAGTTGGAAAGGTGCAAATTTAAAACACGCAATTGAAAGAGCAATTCGGGTGGGGTCGTTCAACCAATCACCGGTCAGTTACGTCGCTCACAGTTCCTCTTGTGCTAGGAGAGCACCTACACTCAAGCAGGTGCTAAAACAGCCTAAGAGCAACGGTCCGGCTGACACTAAACAATGGGGCAGTTCCTCCAACGGTCCTTAGAAATGTGAAAAAGCTCCTCAAGTTTCAAAGCGCCTCATACTACAATGGTAATCGTTGGTTTAGTGCTACAGCTGCCCCATCTGCATGAACCTGGACTGCATTAATAAGATCCATGTTGATAAGGCTCACATTTTACAAAATGTATATTTCCTAAACAGTGTTGTTATGTCATTATCTGCGCATGTTAAAACAAGTTTCCTCACCTCAGCTGCCACCGGCCGCCATGTGAGCCCAGGAGGCGGTGGTGCGAGCCGGGTTTGTCCTTCAGCGAAGAGGTGTGTCGCTGCGTGCCCTCCCACTGGAGACGGCTGGACTGACCAAACAAGCACCCCTGCCTACCCTCATACACCTGCTCCCCTTTTTTTTTTACAGTGGCCAATAAACGAACCACACAATGTACTTAACCAATCACACCCAAGCCCCCCACCCCCCACAACATGTGCTTAACCAATCACACCCAAGCCCCCCACCGCCCACACAATCCAAACGTGACAAAAAATGAAAATGAAAAAGTAGGACTTTTTTTTTTGACAGTCTGAATTAATCCCTTTGAAAACGATTGTGTGTGTCTGATGGATGGGGGGTTGATGTGGTGTTTGGGGATGAACTTTTGTTGAATGACATGCAAAAGGAAGAAGGTTCATGTGGTGGTTTTGTGCTGGTCTTAGTTACACAGACATTTCCAGTGAAAGAGCCACCTCAGAGACCACAAGCCACAACCAAACAGGGCCAGAGGACTGACAAAACAAGTCGTACGTTTTTAGATTTGTTAATATTGTCCGAATATCAAAGTATTGAAGGTTAAAATATTTCTTCAAATGTTTGATCTTTTTTTGTATTAATTTCCGTATTATTCTTATGTCAGATATTGATTATATAATTTATTAAAATTTCTTTTTTTCAACATCTTTGTTTTTTTTTGAAATTTTTCATGAAAATACACTGTGATCAATATTTTCTTTTGTTTCAAGTATATGTTGTAAAATAAACAGTACATGTGTATATTGTTAACTTATTAGATTACCGGCTCTATTGTGTTGCCATAACATGAGGAAAGTCAATATTACTAGCATATACAGTACATAGCAAATACATTATGTACATGCTACTTGGGTTGGCAGACCAAGACAACATATTAGACAATAAAGGAGATATGACAGTAATTTTTTATCCTATTATTTCAGAATTCATCAGTTTTGCGCTGACTCAAGTTCAACAAATTGAAAAAAGTGTATGTGTGTGTGTGTGTACATGGATCAATCTTTCCCTGTAGTGTGGCCAACTGCATTGGATTGGTTGCACATGTGTGTGTATGTGTGTGTGTGTGTGTGTGTGTGTGTGTGTGTGTGTGTGTGTGTGTGTGTGTCTGCTTGTGGTTGGCAAACAAACAACCTGCATACAACTGCAACAAAACAGCGCAGTACATTTATGACTTTCCAGGTCATTCTGTTGGACACAGAGAAGAGCAACGAGAAAGCCGAGCTGGAGCTGAGGGCTGTTGTGAGGCAGACGTTAGCTCTGGAAGACGACCATGACCAACGCCAGTGCCATTCCCGGGCGCTGTGGTCCCGCTGCATGTCCGCCAACAACCACACGGTAGCGTTGCGGCTCTGCATCGACGAGGAAGAGGAGGATGCCCGCACTGTGCTAGCGGGGTACAATGAGTACCGCAACAAGATGGAGGGCCACCGGGCAGCCGTGGCGCTTGCTGAGAGCCAGACAGAGAGCCACAGGGTTCTGGAGGAGAAGAGGAAACTGGTCAGAGCGCTGAACCAGAGGAAAGAGGAGCGTAGACAAGATCTGGAGAATCCCAATGGAAAGGCCATACAGGAAGCAAAGGTTAACAATTAAGATGTTTTTTGCGTTACTACTCCTGTACAGACAGTATAAAGTTTGAACTATTTGGTATTTTGGTCTTGTTGGTCAAATGTTGGTCTTGATCACAACCCTGTTCTGTCCACACTAGTGCTTTGTTCTGTCTCTCACACTGTTTTCATTGTGTTCTGCAATAAAAGAGAGGGAAGGAGAACCTGGAGAAGCAGATCGTTGTCCTGAGGGACACCATCGTCTCCAAGAGGGAGCAGCTCCTCAAAGAGTTTGACACTCACACCCAAATAAAGAAAGACATAGAGGTATCTCATAGAGTGTTGCCATGGACACATCCAGCTTTACTACTTACTACTACTACTACTACACATACTATTTACTATGTAGCGGAAGATTCAACCCAAGCGACTTGAGAATTCAGATACATGTAATTAAGGAGCAGGGAAGGAGTTGGGGCATCTTGCTCATGCCAGGTTAGGCTGTGGACATTGAGGATGTAATTCTGTACTTTTCTGATGGGAGTTGAACACCCTAGCCACTAGACTACAAACGACCCTACACTACACACTATGTGCTATACTACACCGGTGTTTCTCAAACGTTTCTCGTTTGCTTAATTCGTAAAAATAGTTTGAGAACCACTGTACTACACACTACACACGAATACATTATACTATGTCCACTACATGCAGGTTCACTAGGCACATAGATGCTAACCATCAGTGTTGTATTGCTATGTCTCCATTGTGTGTAATAGATCCAAAACAGAAGGTATGAAGCCATTCTGAAGCGTCTTCGCTGTCAACTGAACAAGGCTCAGGCCAACCACAGGTACCGAACTTCAGTTTACTCTGCTTTAACGTTTAGCTGGCTGTGCTGTTCATTCCAAGATTTAGATGAAAAACCAATCAATGATATAAATAAAGATTAAAAGCAACATTATTCTACATTTACATATGTTTGTATAAAACAAACCAAACTATTTGTTTTTAAATTGTCATTTATCATTCATATTCATCAGCTCAGGAACGGGATAATTTTCCCTGTATTTAAAAATAAAAGTTATATTATGAATGTGGGGTTGTGTGAAATGACGTTTAATCTTCATCTGTTCTACTGATTGTGTCTCTACTATTGTGTCTCAATGATGCGAGAGGCATGCACGTACGTTTGTGAAGTCACCCTATGCTTGCTTCTGTGTGCTTCATGCAGAAACCTTTCTGGAGATATCCACCACATGGAGAGGCAGGTGTCCGAGCTCAGGGGACAGCTGAATTCACCAGGACTGTTAGTTCAGAGGTCAGGAGAAAGCACCATCAGTTGAACAGCAAAACATGGGATGAGGATTTAGAGCCTCACTCGCCTTTAATTGTTATAGATTTAGTCAAAGCCAAATGTTGTGCCCCTCTTTGCCAACAGGGGGCAGTAGTAGCCGGCTTTTTCTGAGTTCACTACAATTACCAGTGTTTACCATCATTGCCTATGAAAGCAATTTTCAAAGTAAATTCCTCCCCAGTTTCTAAGGTTGCATTTTATTTGACTGCACAGCTCTGTGATTAATTTCAGCACAAATAACAAGTATATCATAATAATCATAATAATCATAATAATAATGTATAAATAAGTATACAATTATTATTATTATTATAATTATAATAATTATAATAATAATAAACTACATCATAATTAAGTTTACACTGAGCAGCAGGTGTATGTTACCAGACCATATTTATACATTTAAAAAAAAAATTGCACCAGCAGTGGGCACACAAGGATCTGGTTTTATTTTTCAAACCATACCAAAACTAACACAGGTTGCGGTGGTTCTGAGCCAGTAAGTCCATTATACTGGACTTACTGGTCTATAAGAATGTCCAGTTGGTGTCCTCGATACTCATTTGTGGCGAACAAGGCCTGGGCGCCGTGTTTATCTGGCACACAATGTTCCTGCTTCTGCTCCGCCGGGCGACAGCTGACGAGATGTGAGGTGACAGCCACTCTATCGACTAACGAGGGCGTGACTCCAGCACGCCAACCGCTATGAATCCAAGACCATGTTCGCCGCGCCTTAAACTCGTTAAGAGAAAAGCTGAAAACAACATCGAAAAATTATCAGAATTATCAGCAACATTTATCTCAATTTGTTAAGAGAAATAAAACTCTGAGTCTGAGGTGTGGAATCAAAATCGGATGTGATCCAGAAAGCGGGAAATCTATTTTCTTTTTCTATTTGGTGTCTGTCTGGAGGAAGATGTAAACAAGAAAACAGGAAGTGAAGCTTGGCTTTGAGGAGTCCATGCATGTTAGTTGTTTAATTGATGTTTTGTAACAGTTCTGTGGCTGGACATCTTACTTACATCTTCTGCTCTGCTATGTCTCCTCCCTCAGCCTCCAGGGTTCTTCTGCACACATCAACCTGTCATACTCAGTAATACACACAAGCACGCATGCACACACACACTCACACACACAGAAATACACAAACACATGGACACACACAGACATACACAACCCTGTCGCTCATTACCACAAAGACGCACGCACATGCGTATTATTTTCCCCCAACCCCCAACATAACACCATCTGTGATCCAGAGAGATCTCCTTCGTTTCTCCACATCAAGTTGAGTGGATTAAGCCATGGGTGGATGGGTTTTATTATTTAGAACGACGCTTATAATTCAGCAATTGGCTGCAGTGAAAGTTACAGAGGGCTATAGTTTACAATTAAGTAAAAGTGAGATTTGGGCTACAGGTAGCTAACGGCAAAGAAATTATGAAACAAAAAATTACCTGTTTAAAATGAGCGATGAAACAATATAGTTTGGGAGAAAAGCTCAGTGCAGTTTGTTTGCAGCAGTTTTATTGGATTATGAACTACCAAAGCCAACACTTGACTCAGGAATTGCTTACTATTACTATTATTATTATTGTTTCTAAGAAAATAGTTCACATTTAAATAAGACGTTGTTTGCCTTGTGATGGCCAGTTATTACGAGCATGTTGTTCAGTGTGTTGGTAACGTTATCATTCTCCCAGTCTGTTCCAGGAAACCGCTTATTATTCAGCTGATCACTAAGGTGTAGCTTGGCAGTCAGCCTCAGGCCTTCTGATGACTTCAGCTCCACTTGTTACAAGTTATCCTATGGCTTGAGTGTCTACTGAAAGCCATTAAATGGCAACAGACCACAGCGTTATGAGACATGAGATGACCACAGTCAGCCGTTTGTCTTGAGAATTGTAGAGGAAACCCGACGGTCTCTGAGAAAAGACAGAAACACCGAATACACTGAAACATGTTGTAGAGTGTGTGTGGTTGATAGCTGGTTTACAGCCTCACCTGGCCCGAGTCAGACTGATTGGACTCTGGGGCTGCTCGGACACTCCAGTGAGTGTCCGAGCAGCCCCAGAGTCCAATCAGGGGAGGCGGCTTTGAGCAACCGTCTGCGGCTAGCCGCCCCCGGATCCAGCCCAGGTCCAGCCGCACCTCTGCTAACAAGATGGGGATCTTG
>JAOPJH010000097.1:1274988-1285450 GCA_027122575.1 Merluccius polylepis
TCAGCCGCCCCCTTTCTCTCGCTCTCTCTCACTCACTCACCCACCCTCACACACACACACACACACACTCACACACACACACACACACACACACACACACACACACACACAAGCCAAGTTCAATGGATGCAGTTTATGGCTAACTTTAGGAAAGTGACAGTTGGAAAAACTGTTAACATTAAAGGAAAGTTGCCTCTACAAACCTTAAAATATGTTGGATCACACAAACATAGTCCCTCTTTAAAGATTAAACATTGTTGTTGTTTTTTTAAAGATAACCTTTAGCAAAACAGCACCTTTGGGATCTTGTGTTATTGCCTGGCATTTGGAACATACCTGCGGGGGCAAGCTCCAGCATGCAGGCGCCTCATATCAATTGCTAAATATGTCAATTTAGCCAATCACCACCAAGGGGCCATGCTTTCTCAGCAAATGAACAACGGCAATGCATTGTGATGAGTGCCCCCAAAAAAGTGTGTGTGCGTGTGTCAAAGAACAATTAAATGTTGCCAATGTAGGCTCTGCCGAAAGAAGTTGGCTCCAGCCTAGTTTAATCGTTTGTTTTTGTCATTACCAGTATCATATACTACATTTTAGAGTCAATAAGATATGAAAGTGTACTTTTCCCACACAATAATTAAACACAACCATAAAGGCACAAGCTTCCAATCATTAGATACTTTAAATGTATTGTACAAGAGAATAATTAGTTTTTTATTTGTGCATACGTAAACCATTTCTTATCAGATTTATGTTCATATTCTTCCTCATTCACCATCTACTTTATTGCCAGTGTCTGCCTCTCTTCACTCCTCTCGTTAGGCAGAGTGTAGATGTAAGGTTTTGCTTCTTCCATGGAGGTTTGTGGGTTGTCTCAATAGGAGGAATGAAAGAGAATCCCCCAGATCATGTTTTTGTTGACTGAGACGATTACCCCAAGGCATCATGTTGCCGATTTTTCAACTGACTTGCTCCTTGGAATCACAAACTGTCAGCATGGTGATTTAATATGTGTGCTCTATCTGGAGCTCAACAGAATGCTCCAATGCCATGGCATGTTATGCCAAGGACACCATCCATTGCTATTATTAACATGAGTACAAATTGCCAGTTCCATACCTCAAATGAACTTACTGTTTTATGGTCACGTTATGGTCACGCTGTGTCATTTTTCCAGGAATCTTCAAATTTTCTTGTATTCATAGTTTGGGGAAATCCAAACAATGCAGGCTAGTTCTGACCCATTGCCACCACTTCTCAACATACAAAACATCAGAGGATGGCAAACATGTTTGTTGATTCTATTGACCTCAAGGCACCATGCTATGAGCTCAGTTTCCTTGAGCTGGCCACATCTTAGCATGAGTCACATACATATTTGTAAATCAATCCTCAAAAAAGATTGTCAGAGTGCAGCCAAAGCTGTTTACAATGGAATGCCAAAAGACGCACAAGTTCTTGGTCACACAGTTGCTTGCATAGGCAGATGAAACAATGGCTGCTATTTTGCACATACCCACAGCTACAAGAAACGGGTCAAAATCATTCCACCGATTCAATGTTTAGTGAACTAACAATGTTTAAATGTATGACTTGTAAAAATGTTTGACAGAAGATGGAGGTGGAAATGTTATGCTTTCAGAAATGGAGGATTTAAAATATTTAAAATATTCCCAGACTTGAGCAAGTATGGGTAACAGAAAGACGAGTTGCAATTTGTGAGTATAAATTGTAAAAAAAAACTGCTTTGAACGTTGTTTAAAAAGTTACTTTTTGTTTACAAAATGTACCCCTCCCAAAGGGACTTTCTGTGCGCTTGCTGTACCAAAATCATATTGACAGACTAGAATGCAAGGTGAAGATGTGAGTTTAAACATTCATTTGAAAAATCAGTTAGTGCTGTTTTTACTGGTTGAAACTGCTCTACTGAGCTAACCACAACTAGTGTTTGGACAGTGGATGTGTTGTGCATGTGGATCCTTTAGCTGGACCGTCTTGGCCTTTTGGAATGATTCTCATCACGTTTGTCTTTGGTGGTTGGTTTTTACATGTATATATAATGTAAAACATAACAAATGTTTTATCTTTATACGTTTACATACATCATGCAAGATGCACTGTGTTTGCCCTTTTCTAGTTTGCCTTCATTCCTCAAAATACAAAAAATATCTGGTAATTTTAGGTAATTGCAAAGCTAGCTAACGTAAAGGCATGCCTTTGTTCTGTGTGTGTGTGTGTGTGTGTGCGTGGGTGCCACGTGCATGCATGTGTGTGTGTTGCCACATGTGGCTGTGTTTGCGTATATGCATGCATACAAAGCACGTGGTTCCAACAGCTGGTTGAAATCAAGACTGATGAGCAATTACAGAGGAAGGCTTCTGAGCGACGTGACAATCAGCCCTCTATTATCGTAATCATCTTCAGACAAGGGGAACGCACCTTGGGCAAGATTGCGCAGAGTGGGAGTCAAGATATGGGCAGTGCATGGAGGAGAGAGGACAGTTTAGACACACTTAGAAATCCAGATTAGTAATGTTTGTATGTACATCCTGCATCCTGAGTGAGATACATCACACTTTTTATTTGTTGAGTGCAAAAGTATTGTGCAAAGCCGACATGTTTTTGGTTAGCTGTCAAATAATTGGACAATGGTTTTTTATTTTTTTTTATTTTTTCAATTCGGACACAGGGAAATCAGCATTATTATTATTATTATTATTATTATGGATTATTCAGAGCATGAAATGTGTGATTTATCTTTGTGTTTTATATACCAGTAGTATTCCTCTTAGTGTATATACCAGTAGTATTCCTCTTAGTGTATACCAGTAGTATTCCTCTTAGTGTATACAGTAGTATTCCTCTTAGTGTATACAGTAGTATTCCTAGACTAATACTTGGCCCGTGCATCCCATAAATATCACAGCAGTCAAAATGTGTCTCTTTTCTCTAAAACCTTGGCTGGCTCTTTGGCAGTGAATGTTTTGTTTAAGGGTAACTATTATTTGAACTCATCCCATTGTCTTACTGTCACCCCTCTGGCGTTAAAGTTTACTGTCTTTCTCAGAGAGTTCACACTCTCTTAAGACATGTTTTTCTCTCCCTTTGTCTCTCAGCATGGTTATGTAAATCTGTCCAACTTCCAAGGATTTAACTTGGTCGAATTTGCAGTTACATGCCTCATCTACATACACCCTGGTCTTGTATGCATCAGGAGCCACGTAGGGGGCTTTACTAATGAGTCATATCAAAGTAGAAGAGGGGATGTGCATTCAGTACAGTGGCAACACTAGTTAGCATAGATGGGGGAACCCATTGAAGCCTGCTGGTAAATGTACTTACCAAAGTTTAGTTTCCACAGAAAGGACCTTAAACTGGATAAAACATGGACATAGTCAACAGCACAGTTCTGAGGTGCAAGTATTGAAAGAAATGTAGTGATTGAGTGATTCTATCAGCAATACATTTTATTGCACTTCAGAAATGGCTTCTCAGTCATGCAGTCAGGGCTGCTGTTTGCAAAGAATTTGCTACACCCTTGACTTTGTGACCCCTTACCCTACTATGAAAAAAAGTTGAAAATGCTGCAGCCTTATTCGCAATTTATGTGCCAATTAATGGGTTGAAGCCCAAACAATCCATAGACGGAGAAAAAGAGAGGGCCGGGTTAGGTGGGAGGATGTTCATGGCTCTCTCTCTCTTTCTCATACACCGCTCACTGTCATGAATATGGAAGAGGCACAGCAAGCCTGAGCCAGCCCTCCTACGAGCAGCATGTTGCCTCTTGTATCTGCCAAGCAGGCCAGAACCCGCAGCGGAGAGAGACAAACCATCGAATTAGGACTCATCAACTCACATGAATAGCTTCAACACAATCTATAGGGAAGAGTTGGTGAGAGATGCTGGAACTTCTCCTACATTACTTTCCTAAATCATCTGCTTGGAGTGCGGATATCGAATATCAAAGGGTTTTGTGTGTGTGTCTGTGTGTGTATGTGTGTGTATTTATGTGTGTGTTGTACGCCTGTGTGTGTTGTGTGCCTGTGTCTGCGTGTTTGTATGTGTGTGTATGTGTGTTGTGTGCCTGTGTGTGTGTGTTTGTGTGTATGTGAACATGTTAGCCCGGCTCACCATTGGACACAATGTGCGGATGAATACGTGAACGTGTTTGGGAGGCGAGGGGGTAGCGGCAGGCAGGCTCCTGTGTAGGCGAAGGCTGTAAGGTGCTCTAAGTGCCACATGCTAACGGGGTAGAGAGGTGACGGCAACGGCATCTGTCTCATTATCGCCTCTAGCCTGCCAAACCAAATGCTCTACAGCGTCACCTCTCATCGAGCTCTCTTTCTAGAACTGGTCTACAGCTTTATCCTGATGCCCTCTCCTCTTTTCTCCTCTCCGTGTCCTCTGCTCGCCTCAGCTCTCAACCCACTCCTCACGCTCGCTCTCCACTTTCCACTACATATTTATGTATTTACCGGTTGTTGTTTTTTTCCTTCCAGACTTATTTCTTTATACAGAACATTTTTTTAAATAAGAAGATTCAGTATTTGAATGCTTCGTTTTTTCTTTTTTTTGTAAACCGCAGGTAGAAGGTTAGCTTACACAAATATCCTAGTGATATCCCAGGGATAAAATAAAAACAAATATGTAAGGCACGGGACATCCTACAGGCCGAGAACGCTTCACGTCAACACTTCAGTTGAAGTAACGATAGCCATCATCAAAATGGCCGGGCCAAACGTGGGATGACAGAATTACCCTTTGTTAGTTTTGTATTCAGATATTAGAACATTATATGTACAGCATACTTGGGTAGCACTTTGACACCTGCCGTCAAGTGTTCTCCCCAGGATGTTGTTTTCCATGATGGCGCTCCCATTTAGTTGCGGCCATAGAAAGAGGTGGGGGGGGTTAATGGTTTTAGAGTGGGTTTTTTATTAATGTATTTAGCAGCTATTTCAAAGTTTGAACAAGGCCTAAAGATATCAAAGAGCTCTACCTACTAATTATAAGGTTGGTAATTTAATAAATATGAATAGAACAGGTAGTGACTTTTTTTCCTTTCATGGTGTGTTTTTGCCGTGCAATTTAATCACAATGTTCAAACCACCTATTTGCTTTGCGATAATTGGAAGTAGGCCTGCTCATACTATGGAAGCCGTGTGTCTTTGGAAAATTTTAGGCAAATTGAAGCTCTGCCTTAACCTAGTCGGACTCGGACCGATGAGTGCATCAGAAAGCCATTGACGTCCACAAAGCCATCCTATGTGATATTGTAGTTTTGCTTTTTGCGTTATTAAAATATCACTGTAGAAATTAAAAGGAAAAATGATCAGTTGGAATACTTGTTGGAAAAACAATGATTTTTTTGAATTATTTACATGTTGTGTAGGACAGAATTCGGATGAAATTATATATATATATATATATATATTATTGATTTATTGATTTATTTAGGGGTAAAGCTGTTTACCCATCATCACTGAAATAATTTGGCCCTTGACATGAATTAGATAATAAATATGAATCCCTCTCCATGCTGAAAAAAAACCTCTTCCACTGATTGGTGAGCAATTAAGAGAGAGAGAGAGAGAGAGAGAGAGAGGGGGGAGAGGGGGTGTGTATGTGCATGTGTGTTTCATGTTTGTAGTGGTGATTTGTTTATCAAACACTTTTCTCTCAAATCTGATTAACTCAATGTCACATTGGCGAGTTGGACCTCCTGGCGTGTGTGTGTGAGAGAGAGAGGGAGAGAGAGAGAGAGAGAGAGAGAGAGAGAGAGAGAGAGAGAGAGGGAGAGGGAGGACAGACAGAGAGACTTGGTCATTTGATGGCAGAATAAGGAATAAGGAACACTTATACTTTTGATACAATTACTGACTACCTCCACGTCTACTATGTACACATGCAGATACAAAGTTAGCATTAAATAAAAGGAAAAATCAGAGAAGGCTTATGCGATGCACATTTAACGTGCTTACAATAAATATTTCCTGATGTTCTCTCTATGGATTTTTCTCATTTATCTCCATTTGCCCTTCCTTTATTCTTCCCCCTCTGATGTGGTCTTAGCTTTTATTTATTTATTTTCTCCTTTTTCTGTGCCAGAACGCTATTAGCCTTGTCAACATCTTTAGCATTACACTAATCCTCCAAACAAAATGGCTGCCCTTTCGCCTCGCAGCAGCGACCTTAACCTGAAGCCCAAAGCTGTTCCACATACAAATAACCCCTAGGATCACCTTAAGGCTTTTATTCATAAATTATTACAATCACAACAGAAGGCAACTCAAACACTGTCAAAAATTGATAATTGTGAAATTACCATAGCTTTAGCATAATCCCTGCATTTTCCTTGCATTTTGCCTTCAATTAAAAGTTAGAAAAAACTGTTTTATGGTGACCCTAAATCCCGTTTTTGCTGCTTCAGGAATTCTAATATAATTGTTAGCAATTCAAATTATGTAATGACTCATAATGTGTCTCCATTGTGCAGAGTATTCCACCAGGTTTGTTAGTGGCCAGACAATTGAGAAGTGGTTTCCGTCCAGGATATTGCGGAGTTGCGGAGGGGGCTCCGATTTATATTCAAATATTTGTATATTCAAATCCACACATAACTGGGATTTCTTTCAATCTCGAGCCAAGACTTTATGTGAAGGAGAGCTAAACATGAATGACAGAGAATAGCTTTCGTAATGTTTATTTATTTTTGTAAATAAATCAATACTGATGCACATGTTTGGATTGACATGCTTTTTGCATCAGTGCTATCAAATATGGTATTTTGACAACCTTCTACCTTTTGCTTCATTTTCTGCTGCCTAGTCGTCATCTTTGTGATACTTTTCTTGGTCTTCTGACTAGGACTCGCTTCTCTCTTCCTTTTGGGAGGCATTCTTCCTTAATGATGCCCACTCTGAGATGAAATGTAATGTTCTTTAATGTATGGACACCCTAACAAAGAGATACACTAGCAATTGCCACATAGGCTTAAGTCCATGAGCTGTCATTATGTTGAACCCACTTTAAAACCTCTCAGATTGATGACTATTTTGCCGTTTTTGTTATAGTCTACTTGTCATTTTGCCTTTATATACCACATAACTTTGCCATTACAATGCCTGATATACTTTCTTCAAGCACAACCTCACCTATATGACCTGACCATTTTTAGTCACTTTAAGATACTGTATCAACACACTCAAAATATCAAATCTCTTTTAAAAAACAATATTTATTAACATTGTTTTTATGACAACCAATGGCAGATATACCATACCATAAAGTGCATCAACTGCACTTATATATTATTGTTGGTGTAAAGATGATTTTCATGTAAGATCCTGCAACCTTGTTTCCCTGTCTCTTTGCAATCGGGATTCGGTAGTTGGTAGCTGGTTGGTAAATTGGTAATGCTGCCATTTTAAGTACAGTAAATACACCCAATCTAATCATGTAGCCTAGCCTAGTAAGCCTACTGTTATGTTGGAAACAAATCTGTCATTGGCACAAACACTGCTCCTCCCTACCATCTCACTCCCTCACTAACTTTACGAGATGAGTGAGGGGAGTGGACCGCAGCCTCGCACACTGATTTAAATAAGAGCATGTGCGCATACACACAGACACACAAACAATACAGCAGCACGTTGTGGCAAATTACTACAGGGCTTAAGGAAATCTGTTGTGTTCGGCTATCTAGCAATGTCTATCTGACAATTGGACTCAAATGAACTTATCACTGGATGAACTAAAACATGGGTCCTAACCTGAGATAATTTATACCAACTGAAATGAGTCACAGAGAAGACCTCAGACCATATCGGACTAACGTATACAATATGTAATTTAATCTATCGAATCTCTTCTGTTTTAGCTTATCCATAATGCATTTTGAAAAAAACATGTATAAAGGAATAGTGGCCACAGTTGACAGCAGAGTAAAACTTTTAAACACTAGGTGTCAGTACTATATGCCTTTCCACCTGTTTTCCCTCCCCTATTATTTTGTTTAAAATAATGACCTGGATAAATATGTTCAAGACATACTAACATGTTCAATAACAAAGATAACATCATTAAGGTTATTATCCTTGAAGAAGTCCATGCATTTTATATTCTGTCCAATGGGAGGCAGTCTGTGAATGAATAAAATATAAAACGACCCCATTCACTGAAATATTCATTTTTTTCTCATCTCTGTCTTGTCTTTCACTCTCTCTGCAGTCAAAACAGAGGAGAGATTTGGACGACTCGTTGGCAGAGTGATCTGGGGGAACGGGCCAAACGGAGACTCCGGTAGGTTCCGCTCAGTGTGCCGTCCCCGGCTCGTAATGCCCGTCCCTAATCCATGTCTCGCTGTCACTCTCTTTATCTCTACTTCTGTCTCTCTCCGCTCCTCACTCGCCATACCCTTCCCCTGTTAGTGGAGCTTGTGTGTGTGTGTGTGTGTGTGTGTGTGTCTTGTTTCGCTGCTACTGCATCTTTTAGACGTACTACTAGACTCCCTCACAGTTTCTTCCCCTCGCTCAGTGGATTGATTAGTGACAATTTTTCCTGATTAGGGTTCTCTTGCAGTCTGAGTCAGGGAGGGACAGAAAGGGAAAAAATGATCTACAATTTGAACATGTGCTGGGAACAAGTGATTGTAATGAATAAGACGCAAACTGCTGTGAACTAAATGTAAGTAACAAATGAACGAGGGAAAGGAGGAATTGCCAATTCCTGTTCTTGTCAAGTGCCATGCAAGCGCTCAAGCAGAAGCTATTTCAGTCAGTCTCTAACAGCTCTGCTTTCGTTACACACATTTCTATGTGAGCACACCAATTGACATGTAAAACACTTATCCACACTTAACACTCCCCTATATATATATATATATATATATACGTCTCCTTATACATCAAGAGAGACCTACTGCACCAAACGGATAACATTTTATTAGATAATGTTTTACTGGGTAGTCTCTCTCCGAGGTGTCATTGTTGTGCTTAGTTACATCAAGTTTAACTTTGTTGAACTACTAGATGTATTTGATGGGCATTTAGGTTCTGGAAGACGGCACTGTTCTGCAACCGGCATCTGAACAATGGAAAATTCCCAAGTAACTACTTGTTTTCAAAAAGGCAGAATTGGACTAATAAACTTCAGAATGCAAGCTTTCTTGTGAAAGAACTAGTAGCAACTATTATATTATATGACCGTTTACCATATTTAATGTTTAATGTAATGAAAGTTTTATGTGGTAATCTGCCATTGACTTCAGACAACGGGAGTCTGAAGTTAAGGTTAAGGGCCCTCTCTAATCTAACTATGCTTTTAGAGTAACTGCTTTCACCATAAATGTCTCTTCAAACACAGTGCTTTTGGTGACTGGAGCGCCATGAAAGTCCACATGTGAGAGTGCCGGTTTGTTAATGGCAAATAAAAGGACAGCTTTGCTCATTTCCTCTGCGTCCTCCAATATTACCCTGATTCCGCAGTAGACCTATTACTTTTTACTTTTTCTAAAATGACGTTAACCTGTTGCCACTGCAATTGAAATGCTGTGCTTTACGTAACAGACAGCATTTGTTTGTACTCACAGTTCAAAAGACAACGTACCATTATTTTGTGTAAGAATGCTGCTCACTGCATTAACTAGTCAGTTATACGTACTCAGGAACTTGCACATGCATAAATCAGTATCACACATATTCAAGGGGTCACCTTCACCCAGTGATTTAGATTTTGTTCTTTTTTTCTGTAATAAAAAGAGAAAGTCATTGCAAAAAAAATTGAATAATGTCAATTTTCTCTGAAATGTCCTCTAAATGTAAATGGAAGTAAAGTGTTCAAACTTGATTTGGGTGTGCACTATACTTGACTGTTTACTGGAGTTGACTATGTTTTATCATGGGTGTTTTCTATATCCTTAGGGTCCCTTGTAGAAATGGACAAACTATAATCCAAGGTATCAAGCGGAACAAAGGGGGATCCAATGAGAGTGCAGTCCTGAATTGTAATGTGTGGCTCTGGCGTTGTTGGATGTCGATCCTAGCACCGTTTCTTCTGCAAGGGCTCCAAATATCCTATCTTTCCACATTCCTTCACTTCTTGTCCCCCATATCTCTTTTCTATACTCTTTTAATGTCCTTGCCAATCTTGTCTGAACGAAAGTCGTGCACTTCTTCTCAGATTTCTGCATGTTTTTTCTATTTATATCTTCTATCTCGCTTTCTCTCTCTCTCTCTGTCTCTCTCTCTGCCTCGCTGTCTCTCTCCCTGTTTATCTTAACAGCAGAGATAAGAGCAAAGGGCCTCTCCCAAAGTAAACACGCAGCACATCTTAGAGGGAGGCAGCCTGCTTTAACATCAAACATACCCTGAACATAACACTCACTCCACACACAACACACACACACACACACACACACACACACACACACACACACACACACACACACACACACACACACACA
>JAOPJH010000097.1:1508504-1519031 GCA_027122575.1 Merluccius polylepis
TTGATTAAGAATAAACTACCTTAGCTTATTCCAGCTTATTTCTCTTTATTTCATCCTACCTCAGTTTATCTCTTAATTCATTTTTCTTTATTTTCTGAGACCTACAGGGTCCGCGCCGTTGTAGCTTAGTACAGGCCTAATTTTATTTTTCCTCCCAACAAGAGCCATTGAAAGAGATGGCAGTCTCTGCCCCTCAATGGCTCTGCCCCTGGTGGTCTATCACTGAGGGTCGGTCAGCGGTAACGATGCGTGCGTCCTCCCGCTAGAGGGCGCAGCGTTGCCAGTGTGGTTCCAACTCCAACGGCCCTCTGACGTGCTCTCTTCTGATTGGCTCATAGGTATCCAAAACAAGTGACGGTTTACCCGGAAATGAATGATTGCGTCGGTTGCCTCTGAAATTAAAACCGAAAGACTATTTAGAAAAAGGTCTTGGTGTATTTCTAATATAAGCTACAAAACCAGTAGCGATTTAGCCAGACTGTGACCTCCAAAAGCGAACATGATCAGGTTCACACTGCTTGTGTTACATTGTCTCTTCGTGGTACGAGTCACAAGCTGGAATGAAGGTTGGTTGGCGACTACATTATTCACGTATACCAAAAAATGCGTTTATAATGTCACAAACACAGTTCGCCCATGCGTTTGAGTCCACCATTGTACGTGCGTCCATCACTATTCTGTTGTTGTTGTTGTAGTAGTGATGGGTGTGTGTGTGTCCCTCCGCCAGGCCCAGGTAGCGTGCTGCTGCGGGACGTCCAGGTGCTGACCCTGCAGAAGGATCGCTTCACCGCGGGCGGCCGCTCCGCCCCGGTGCCGCAGCTCCGGTGCCTGGGCGGCTCGGCGGGATGCGGGGCGTTTGTCCCGGAGGCGGTCCAGTGTCACAACAAAGGCTGGGATGGAGTCGACGTGCAGGTGAGGCACTTCAGGCCAAAAAAAAATAATATATATATATATTTATATATCTGGCCGTAATAATAATGCCTTAAGCGCGACGACGCCGGGTGAACCAGAACTGAACCGAACCGAACAGCACCAGAAACGGAGGCGCGAGACGAATTAGAGACGGGCAATAGAGTTCATTTTAAAGTCATTTAAAAGATGACATCGTTTTATTGTTATGTTTACGTCGTTGTTTTTTGTCGTCTTTCTTCTTCCTCATTGTCTTGCTTGCATGTCTACAAGTGGGAATGCAAGACCGATATGGACAACTCCTACCGGTTTGGTCGCATTGAGGTGAGCTGCGAGGGCTACAGCCACCCAGGAGATGACTACATCCTGAGGGGCTCCTGCGGCCTGGAGTACACCCTGGAGCTGACTGCAGAAGGGAGGGCGAGAGGGTCCGGGTCCCACCATGGATCCAAGCAGTCTGGTGGTAAGGAGACCCTGGGAGTGTATTTGCAACCGTGTGGATGATGAGCAGGGCCATACATATCTCAGCGCCTTTTATTATACGATACGACGGCTGAGTGAAATGTGTTTCGCAAACCATGTTGCTGAAGTCTTCCTAGTATGCCTTGTGATGCCACAGGTACATGCAAGTACGTTTGGAGCGGATAGAGACACTGCCTTGTGTTGGACACGATGCATTGAAAGTGCCATGTGTAACATAGTGTAGCTTTAAATAAATTGAAAGAATAAAAACTTTTTTTTTAAAGATATATTGATTTCTGATTAGAATATATTATTTGTGTGTTTTTACGAAATTTAAAATGAAAACCTTTGTTCTTAGGCTTTGGGGATTTCGCCTCCAACTTTTTTAGCGGCTTCTCTGGCAACAAGCGTCAACACCATGGCAACCATCAGCAGCATCAGAGCTCGTCGACACCTGGCAGTGAGGGATCAGGTAGCATGCTGGGAGTCGGCATCCTGCTACTGCTAGCCTACGGTGTCTACAAGCTCTTCCTCAGTGGAAACTCGGCCCAGGGTGGCCAGCAGCAACCGGGCACAGGTTTTCCCACAGGGCATGATGACAGTCACTATGCCAACGGACCCCCGCCTCCAGGCTTTAAACCCAACTTTGCAGGTAAGTAGTACCTACAGAACTCTGTGTAGACTGATTGTTTTAATATGATTGTCTTTTGTACAACCTATTTTTTTATGAAACGATGTTAAGGAGTGGGAGTGGGAGTGGTGGTGGTGGTGGTGGTGGTGGTGGTGTAAATCTTTAATGTTCCCTCGAATCTGTAAATGATTCTCTAAGGATGCCTTATCTCCACCTGAGCATTGTTTGAATGTGACAAGGATCCTGGTATCTGCTTTAGGTTCCTCTGCAGGCTACCCGGGTGCACCTCCTCCAAGCTATGGCTTCCAGAGTGATTACAGCTCTGGGAGACAGCATTATCCACGGCAGCACAACGGCACACCAGGAACAGGTGGAGGCAGCTTCTGGACTGGGCTTGGAACAGGAGGAGCACTTGGATACCTTTTTGGAAGTCAAAGGTTAGTGGAAGGCTATTGACAAAAAACATATACGAGCCACATATATGAAGGTTATCATTTCCCAGATCTAATTGCTCTCTACAGGTATCTTTTGTTCAGTTTTAGCCTCATTTGATTAGACTGGTATATGTTTGGAGAGTTAAGAGCATCAGTTTGATTGTGTTCATTTCCCAATTACACATCTCAACTGTGGCTTAGTATTTGGCTTTCTGACTTTATTGGTGTCCCATGAATAAATAAAACACCAAATAGAACAGTGTGGTGGCTGAGTAAAGGCAAGGCACATCAATCCACTTGGAAAGGTCAACATGGCTGTGGATGAGGCAAGAGAAGGCCCTTTATGGGTCAGGTACATTTTATTACTATAGCCCTTAATCACAGTTGGTATCAAAGGTCTCATTGCGGATGCTACCATGGATCCCAAATGTATGTTAGTAAATTAGTCTAAATCTTTATTTAGTTTTTAAATTATAATCAATTCCACAATTTTAATTGAATATGTGGTTGAATATGTCTCTGGTTTCTGTCAGTGCAAAATGAAATCCATTTAAAAATTAACTTGTATCAATAATACATAATATAAAAGCATATATTACTGCAGTCCATGATATGGGGTTTCTTGAAATGACAAGAGAAGAAGCCACATATTAGAAGTGAAGTTATTTGTGAAAAAAATGAACCTCAATTTTCCATAGAGGGTTTTTCTTCTGCATATCTGATCTGAGTTGTTTGTTCTATGCAATAGGAACCGACCTAACAGTTACAACTGCAGCCCACCCACCCACTTCCCACCTCCCACACAAGCCCCAAGTTTTAGCAGTGGGACCCGCACTGCATCAGGTACAACAGATGACAATGTTCAAATGCACTGATGCATTGGTGAAGTTAGTTACTTGTACTACTTATAATACAGTAGTATGCAGGAGGATGTCTGACAATATTACTTTATTGCAGTACTGTAATGGAACCCTGTGGATAGTGATGGTTTTCCACATAGTAGTAAAATAATGTACATGTTAATGCATTTTACAGTAATAACTATTCTTCCCAGGTGTATTTTCTTTACCCACTACTAGTCCATTTGTGATAGTATTTACTTGGTCACATACTAGAAAAGTTGTATACAAGAACACTTTTTCACATGTCTAAAAGCAGGAGCAGAAACCTTTTTTTTGTGTTTTCTTGTTTCCAGGTTTCGGAGGAACCAAGAGACGATAATGGTCCTGTGGGCATGTGATCTCCTGTCTGCCGGCTGAGCTGCACATCAAGATAAGAAGCCAGAACCAGCTGGAACTTCAGCAAAACATCAGCAAAACAAACATATTCTTTGAGCTTGGTCAACAAATTACCATAAACATAAGGCTCCAGTGCAATTTGATTAATCAGAAGTCTAGGCAAAATTAGATGTGTTTTAATGTGATGCGTTGAACTTTCGGTTCAATACATCTCTAAATCTCTTTTTTGATTCTCGGGTTCTTGGTTAGTCTTTAATCTAGTGGTGGGTGTCAGTTATAAGACCGTATTAATTATTTATACCACATTTATACTAGATTATTTATACCACAAATCATAATGCTTTTGAGGAAACAATTGAGTGAAAATTAAGAAATAATGAGATTGACAGATAAAAAAACTTTATTTTAATAGATATATTTTGGATTAGTCTTTGAATATATAGTTTTTAATTAAATAACAAACTCTTGTGTTTACAGATTCTTGAAAACGGTGATTTGTTTTCTGAAAAATATGTATTTTAAATGAAAATGTGATCTATGAAAACTGAATGTCACAATGGCCTACAACAAAACATGTAGAAATGGTTTGTTTTGCATTTTCATTTAATTTATATTTGTGGTTTCTTGTATTTTCCTGTTGTGAATGTGAACAAAGCTTATAAAGCTTTGTTGTTTATAAGACATTAAGACTAAGACATTCTCTTATATTCAGTTGGGACAACTCAATGATTGTAAGCTTTTATTTACAAATATATGCATACAAAAGCTGTCATCTGCCGTTATTATTATTATGATGTAGTTTATACAGGTAGCGCTGGGGTGAAGGATGTCGTCTTACGTGATGAGGAATTATCAATATGACATACAAAATGGAATCAACAGTGAGATGGTTTAGGAGCTAAGATGTGCATGTGTATTGTGTAATTAAAATGCAGGATGGGCTAAACATAAGGGGAAAAAAATATGAATATATATATTTCATTTTGGAAAATACAATACTTGCTGAAAAAAATAATGAAGTCAGTAGTTCAACATGTACAATCACCCCATTGTAGTAGTCCAAAATAAAAGGTACAAAGTATAAAAGTATAAATATCTAAGTACTGAGTTGATAGAGGCAGTGTTTTATCAAAATAATTAAGTTTCCTCCAGCCTGGCTATCCCTAACTGGTAAAGAACACTGTCAAGGAAATCTCCCTTCAGTTCCTCATTGTTATGCTGATTGTTATGGCCAGTGAATAGTTGCAGAACCAACAGCAAAATATCATGTAATGGCACCTGACAATGTGATTTGTTTGTCAAAAGAAAAATGTCTGGCCTGCTCTTAGATACTTTGGATACATCTTCGTCCTGATCTGTGCATTATGATATGATTACAAGACTTTTCGTACACAAAAGTGTTACCCATTTGCATTTCCTCCTATACAACTTGGAAACCGCTGTGCTAAATTATACCCAGTGTTTCATAGATGACATCAGAAAGGGCCTCATCGCTAGTGTTTACCGTAGCTGTCCCAGCAGCCCCTGAAGATGGGAAAGGGATTGTTTTCTCGGAGGAAGGAGTGAGTTTGCAGACTTCCGCATAAAGATGTGCAAACTGGTCTTGTTTGTCATCATTCTCTTTTGCTGCTCCCATAGCTGCTCTCACAGGCTCGGCGTATATCGGTTCATTGTCCATTTCCCCTTTTTGGCTCTGAGTTGGGTGAGCTCTCCCTTGGCCTGGACTTATGTTGTCGTACACCTCTGAGTAGATAGGCTCTGAATGATTACCATGGACTGTAGAGGGCGCAAAAGATGGGTAGAAAGGATCCGGTGTTTCTGTCATGCTGGAGGTGGCAGCGGGTTTAAAAGGAAGCACACTTGCTGGGTCGACGTACACACTTGTGACTTCCAGATGTGGATTTGAAATGATTTTATCGAGAGGCTGAGTGTACAAGCTCTCTTCTGAGTTCGAAAGAGTATTCGATTTGATTTTGAGACTGTTTTCCAAAGTAGTAGGTATGGAGGTCACATCGGGTATCTTGGGCAGAGGGGAACAGGGACGCCTACTGGGCAATGTTGCTGCCCCATCTGGGTTTTGAAAGACTGTGTGGATGGCAAGACTGTTGGTAACATTAGGGGAAGGTGTTTGGTGTTTGATGGCATTCTCAATGAGGCCAAACAGGACACTGGCTTGCCCAGTCTCAAATGTAAAGGTTCCTGGTCCAGAGTCGCACCGCCTACCAGCTTCGATGGTTAAGGTGAGCTGAAGGAGGGAACATTAGAGGAAAATGTCACTGTTTCAGCAATGGCATAATGGTGGCTACTTCCTTTTTCCTTTACATGTTTCTTCTTATACCTCTATATTAACTATGTTTAAATTAGAATACTATAAAATACTATACTTAGCATAAAATACTATACTTAGTCCCACCCCTAAATATCATTACAAATTATAAAATAACAATATTTACTAATAACTAAAACCTGAACACAGGATTGGCCATTCAGTATACCCCACCCCCCCTCCTGCTTTCAACTTGTCAAAGTGAAATTTAAGCACTAGATAAAACTACAGAACAGATGACATGGTAAGTAGGTGATTCATATTCCTTAACCCTCTTGTATTACTGTCTTTTTTCTTTGTAGCCTTTGTAACAAACTCTTGCCACACGAAAAATCAAATCATGATAAGACTGATATGACATTGATTTGTTCAGTGTGGGCCAATGAACTCATTTTGATGAACACAACATTTCTGCTCTGGAAAACCTCTGCCATCAGTGCATTTCTCCCTTACGTGATCTTTTCCATAGCGTCTCAGAAGTCGGTATGGCCAGCTCCAGATGGTCCTTGGATTCTCTGACTCCCTCAATGATAGATCTTCCTCGCCCACCTGTAACCGGTACGCCCCTTGCAGGCCGCAACGTGCTGCTGCATCAGTCTGCTGCACCACCACCGAGAACCCACCAGCTGGATGAAAAAGCGTGAGGAATATAAAACCTTTACAAAAAATGTAAGTGGCAACAAATCTGTACATTTCGTTAACTGAATTTGCCATGGGAGGGGCTGTTGGGAGGTGAAGATGTATGTGAAATCACCCCCTTCTGAAGAGGCATATATCAGATTTTCTTCCATTTGAGGCTTTGAGTTGGTATCACACACACTTTGATTCTACAAGAAAGAGAAAACAGAATAAGGTAGGTAAAAACATTGATAAATATAAATACATACAGACATCATACATCACATCATGATGTACGTAAATCACATTATATTTTAAGGAGTTTTGAATTTGCAGGTTTTTCTAAAGTAAAGACCAATGCCAAATATTACAACCACTACTAGCCTTGTTAAAATCTACATCATGAAAGAGACTGTTTACAAAAAACTAGTTAGAATTACAGTTTTTACTAGTAATTAGTGTAGTATGTAAGTAGGCATTAGTTACAACAATACAGCATATTGTTATCAATCGAATCATCACTTGAGAGGCTAAATGTACTGCATCTGATGCAGAAAGAAAGCACACATCCGGAAAAAAAGCACTTAACCATTGTGAAGAAATCAATGCTGGACTAGTTTTCTTAAATACCTAGGGTCTTGACTGAATGGAACCAACCAGTGTTGTGTCTCACCTGAAAGGCAATTTCGCACACCTTATCCACCCACTCTGTACCCTCATCTTTCATGGCAGCAAACACCAGGTTTCTCTCCTCTGTCTTCACACAGAATGCTGTCATGTTGTCCTACAACAAGAATAATTAGTTTATGGTTTCAGAAAACTCTTATTAACAGCACTCGCAGTCAGGTGTGAATATTATATGCATCGTTAAATGTATGCTATAACTAAGATGTTATACAGGCCACTCATTTCAAGGATTAAGTCTGCATTGTTTATTTAATGTGATATGCTGCATAAATGCGCAGCTGGCATAACTGAAACTTGTACGTTAAAATTTGCACAGAAAAAGTGATACTTTACCACTGCATAAACATATGTATGTATTTGTGCATATGCATGTGCACGCATGTACGTGCATATATTTACATATATGACTCAACAGAAGACATGCAAATCTGAAAACAACAATGGAATGAACTACTGCAAATAAGTCTGTGACCTTGGGACCTAAACTCAGCTTGTAAACAAACCTAACCCCAACCCAAAGCTACTGGACCCTGCTGAAGAGAAAGGATCCCCCCAGCAGGATGGGTCAAATCATGCAGCTGGCAGTGCACCTGGGACACAAGAGGTCACCGTTGTGCCTTCCGGAGAGGGCACAATCTCCCTCATAGACATGAAGGAGCATGCCCACCGGATGAGGCAATAACCCCTCCTTACCCCCTCTCTAGAGTAGACATCATGACTCTGCTGATTGATTACCATAAAAGGGATTGTAAAAACCAATGGTGATGCTAGCACTTGCATAGTCCATGGATAGTGTCAAAACAGTCAACACTGACGCCTGTGCATCATCACGTTAATCAAGTATGGATTGCATAGTAGCACAAACCATTGATCTACAATAAGCTTGAGTATAAATGGTTTACCTTGGGCAGGGCCTCAGCATGCGGGGGCAGTTTGCGTACACTGATGATATCCGATAATCTGACCACTTTCAGCTTTCGATCCTTGTGTCTCTTTGTGTCCCCTCCAAGCACTGTGCTGGGCCTCTCACCTCCAACACCTGCCCCTGTTGGATCACGTAATGACATTTACAACCAGGGCCAGGAATAATGATCCTCATCATCATGATAAGATATCATGATATCTTATCATGATGAAAATCACATTTATTACACAACGGCCAGTGAAAATTCTAGCGTTGAGAGGGGTGCAATTATTTTCAGATAACAGCACAGCACAGCTAGAGTCTCATATCGGATTGTAAATATTGAGCATGTTTAATATGCGCGAGGTAGGTTCCAACCAAGCAATCTGATTGGTCAACTGGACGCCTGGGAACAGGCGGAGGTGACATTAGTTTATGGTCCAGCCGCCCAGCTCAGTCCACGTGGTGCGGAGGAGGCGTGGCCGCGTCTGGGGGACATTACCTGGCCATGAACTGATCTCCAACCGGCCCATGCTACACAGACTGGCGGGGTACAGGGACAGCCACACCTCCGCCCATTTCTGCCAGGAACAGGAAAAGAGAGATTTTCATAATCGATTTGTTTGAACAACAATTGCTTCGATTAAACGACGCATCATTTAGTCTAGAACAAATGTCATAAATAAAAGCAATAACCATCACACATTGCGTTGTTCAGTGAGTCCAAAGTGATATCTTACATGTGATTTTCTGATCGACTAATCGTTTCAGCCCTACTACGAGGCTAATATTCCCCTTGGGGATGAAGGAAGTCAGAAAACGTAAGTAGTAGGGTAGGTATTAATTTTCTAGGGATTTTAATATTGGAGGAAAACGACATGTTGTAATAACAGAACAATAGTGTTTCATAAGCTGATGAAGAAATACAAAAAAATGTGAGGGAGAGTGTCACGTTCCTAGGAATGCGTGACAGGGATTCGTCTGAACTTGTGGATGTGCCTCAACACATTTAACCTTCGCACACACCTGGGAGAGAGAGACGGACAGAGACAGAGAGAGACAGGTACGCAGTGACCTCACTTCCCCCTAACTTTTCATGGCTATCCACTGCCAGTCCACCACCCAGACGGTGTAACGCAATGTTTACTCACTTTGCCGATCTTCCGCGGTTGGAGGTAAACCTGTCCGGCTTTAACGTGCGCATCCATTCTGCTCATGTGTGTATCACGCTGGATAAATAAACCGACGTGTCTAATGTCTTAAAGCTTTAGCCGTAGCCCTCAGTTCTCAGCAGTCCTCGTTAAGAGACCTCCGACGTGTAGCAGTGAGACCAGCAGGCGAGGCGCGCCCCTTGCAAGTACGTGGGCTGGAGGTAGAGCAGATATTACAGGAGGGAGCTGATGACGTAGAAACAGCCGCCCAGCCCCAGCAGTTACCTAACACGCTGCTACTCCTGCAGGTGCACCCAGGCTGCCTAGGTCTACCCTGCCCTAGGTGCACCCTGCCTGGGTGCACCCTGCTAGATGCAACCCTGCCTGGGCAACCCAGTCACCGGCCTCCGTAGCAAACCACCTTCCTTTTTCCCCAGGCCGTCATATAATAAACAAGGAGCAATGACATGTTTTAATGTTTTTAGTGTTTTGTTGTTTGAAAAAGGTAAATAAAGATTGTCTTCTTCATACAACAATCTAATGAAAACATCTTATCCTTACAATGTAGGATGTTGTTCAGTGGTTTTAGACAGTGTTGTGATCTTCTTCTCAGCTGTCTATTTGGATGGAGTCATTTAATCTTTCTCCAACCCCGGGAAGTTTACGGACGTCCGGGAAATAAAGTGAGCCGAGACAGTGGGTACTGTGTGTAATGGGTGAAGTGGGTACAAGGCCTACACAAGAGGTACAAGTTTATACAGTAGTTCACATTGGGCTGGAGAAACCTTACAGGCGTCTGAAGGATAACAGATCTGCCCTCGCACATTTAGTCTAAACATGACAAATTGGTACACAGTGAAGTGGACCATTATCAACACACAAATATAATGAAGAATAATATCAAGTTTATATTGACATACCATACAAAACTCCTAACAGACAGCTACACAAAAGCCCAAGAATCCCATCTGCGGCTAAAAAGGGGGAAAGCCTGGACACTGAGCCGGAGGATGGCCAAAGAAAGCGGCAAAGAAAGTAAGTATTCATTGAATTCAATTCTGATGGTCTTGAGTATTCCCTATTTAAATTAAATCTATCTCTCTCTCTCTCTCTCTCTCTCTCTCTCTCTCTCTCTCTCTCTCTCTCTCTCTCTCTCTCTCTCTCTCT
>JAOPJH010000097.1:1606473-1617808 GCA_027122575.1 Merluccius polylepis
GTATATTGTTTATATTTATTTGTTTTTATGCACAGAATATGCATTTCCAGTTAATGAGGAAAACAGGTCCAAGCGTGAGACTCAATCAAGACTCCAGCAATACACTAATTCTGCTATTGATCAGAAAGTCTTAATGGAGGCTGGCGGACGGAGAATCAATCAACAGTGATTAGTTCATCACTTCATATTCCCGTCCTTGAGTAAAACACAGAGGATAACTTGGATCCCCTGGGGATCGCAAGGGCGGCTTCTTCTCACCGCCAGAAGTGGCGGGTGTGCAGGGCCGTGTGCAGGGGGGGGGGTCTGGGTGGCACAGGTCCCCACACTAATGTGATTGGCTGAGTGCCTAGTCGGGGAGACCATCCTAATACTAAGTTTGTGTTTCCCAATGAATATCCGTCTGGCCTTGGCTGGCCAGCAACTGATTTCCACATTTAGGCGCGGCCCATATGTCAAAAAACTCTGGCCAATCAATAAGTGACGCTTGTTGCTCTCCTTGCTCTTGCCAAATCCGGTTGGAAGTAAAGCAAAAACATCCTGTCGTCTGAGAAAAGCCATCCCTGCACATTTCTCTTGATCTTTCAACATTGGTATTCAGTGTGCTTGTAAATCGTTTCGTGCTCTGATTAACGTCGATATCACCGCTGATTGTGAATTTGCCGTTCTGTCCTCACAGTTACAATCGTGGTTGAATTTCGTTTCACGATATTTATTTATTTTACAATTTTTACTATTTTGACTCTCCTCCTGTGTGTTCCTGGAGGTCTGGTCCCTCTGGGTTTAGGGAGTTTGTCCTTGGCTCTGTATAAAGCCCAGGGTTGGGGGGTCTGGTCCCTCTGGGCTCGGGGAGCTTGTCCTTGGTTCTTTATAAGGCCCAGGGTCGGAGAGGTTTAGTCTAAGGGCCCGTTTACACGACAACGCTCCCGGGTGAAACCGACAAAATATTTGATCAGATGTGCCTGATTGTTTTTGGGGCTTAAAAACGCAAAAAAATGAACCCACCCTTCAGAGTGGAAATCTTAAAAACGCTCCACCGTCGCGTTCCCATCTAAAGGGTTGAAAACGCAAAAGTGTGCTCTGAGCCGCTCACGCCGGCTATCCTCGCGTACGCGTTGACGTCAAATCCATGTGGATTTGACGTCACACATGGATGTGTACTGAGAGAAAAAATCGATTCGGGGCATGTCACATGTGTGCGACGTGTGTGTTTGCTTGCTCGTGGCATTTGACGCACCTCTCACCTTGCCTCTCGGCGACGAGCACCTGGCGCCGGGCCTTGGTGTCGGCGCTCAGGTTCTGCACCATGCCGTCGATGAAGTTGTCGAGCGGCAGGCAGCGCGTCTGTGTGCGGATGGTCTGCCTGCAGATGGGACACTCGTCTTTACGCTTGCGCCACTCGCCGATGCAGTACAGGCAGAAGATGTGGGCGCAGTTCAGCACGTACGCCTATCACAAAAAATAGACACAAAAAAACATTGTGAATGCAATGTTTGCGTTTGGTGGACGCTTTTTGATTCGATTCCGTATATTTACATATTTCCGGTAACAAACACAAAGCTAGGGTGGGGCTTGTCTTGGATATTGATTGGCGTTTACATCATCCAATAGCGCCGAATGTGCCGCCAGATTGACAGTAGCTAACAGCTCAACATGGAAAGCCGTGACGACAGCCTGCTCACTGTTGTGGAACGCCTTAAACTCGAGAAAGCATTTTCATTGGACCTAAATTAGTAAACCCCCCTGAGCGCAGGACGAGTCATCAAACCGTTACAGGAAGAGGATAGTCAGGGATTTTGATGTAAATATACAAAAACATATTTGGACATATTTGGCATATAACAATGATGAGATACATGAGATAAATAATCCATTTCCACAGGGACACAGCTTTTTTCATTTCATGGGGCCTTTAACTTTAACTATCGAGAGGTGGTCTCACTTTGGACACATCATTAACAGCGGCTCCGGTTCATGAATACACAGCGGGACGGTCATTAATCGAGTCGCGACTCCCTCCCTACCTGAATGAAGAGCTCGGAGCAAATGATACACTGGAGCTCGTTCTCCATCACCTCGGTCATCTGCGTGACTACTTCCTCCTTCTCGGCCCTCTCCTTCTCCTTCTCCTCCTGTTTCAGGCGGACAGAGACAGCATAAATGTGAGTGGGTGCCGGATGCAGTCATCGCACAGTTCAAGTCCAAAACAAGGAAATGTACGGTCGATTGTCTGCAGTTAAGTGATTGTTTTGAACTGCACAGTTTGAAACAACAAATCGCTATCGCTCGTTTTGTCACGACGTCGTTTAGCACAGACAGAGTTGGGTGGAAATGTGACAATGATCCGACTTACCTTGGTCACTTCCAGCTCCTTGTTCTTCGCCAACAGTATCTCTTCGAAGCCTTGCCGAGAATGGGCCAGCTCCTCCATGACGTTCCTTTGCTGAGGACCGTCACAGAAGAGTTTGGAAGGCTTAGACGGAGTCAGAACTGGCTGATATTCACCAAGTCGCTGCATTGTATACTTTATATGCACGTAAGGTGAAATGACGATTTGGGTAGATAAAAAATAAAAAAAATAAACTAAAGATTAAGCTTTAATGCTTATTTAAAGAGCCTGTGTAATAGATTCCTGTTTTCCCTTTTAGTTTTGTGAGGGGGAAAAAAATAAAATTGTTCACCCGTCATCTACTGATGAAAGCACAATAAGCCAGAACACGTTTGTTATTTTAGCAAAAAATTGCTACAGCAACCTATCAAAATCTTTGATTGCAAAATGTAAAATCAGCCCTTACCTCCTGTAAGGCCTCTTCCAGTTGTTTCTTTAAGACCTCTTCTTCTTGCTTTGTTTTCTGTGCCTTTAAATCAAGAACCACATGGCAGACAGGTTACTGCAGCAACAAGGACATTGTTGAGAAAGTACACAACAAATTGCCTTATTGTCTATGTAAGCCCAACCGGAGCGCAACACTGATAAGACAGTGAAAGGTGGGGTTGTGAAAAAGCACACACGGAATATGGTTTTCTTGCGGATTTTATCGGAAATACAGCTTCTGGGAGTGGATTGGCTGAAGTTTATCCAATCGGCTGCAAAGCCAGGTTGACTGACCTTATATGGCCTTATAAGTCTGTTTAGAGCAAACGTTCCAACACATTGTGGGCCCAAGTAAGTGCTTTCCCATTTCTACAGTTTTGGAATTGGTGCTGCAGAGGGGTCACATGAGATGACTAGGGACGGGACGATATACGATTTTATCGCAAATCATGATCCTGATTTTAGCCTGATTTGAGTCATTCCAAAATCCTAAGCCTGTCACCGTGGCTGGAGGCTTGGACGGAGGCGGCTTGCCCGTTTGTTTGTCAATGAAAAGGATGTTCACAAAAAAAGATGTCCCATCAGTGCAAAAAAAAAATTGTTTTAACAAAATGTAAGGTAAAGTGATTCCAGAATGTTTTAGTGCCATTTTAAGAGTTTTAAACATATTTTTAGGATTATCATGATAACATTGTTTATCGCAAGTATTTTGGCCAGGAAAATCGTGACTTAAAACTTTCATATTGTCCCGTGCCTAGACACGACCACGGTGCTCCGCCCGGTGACTGACCAGGTGTGTTTTGGGCCGGTTGAATGTCTTCTCCAGCGTCTCCATGCGCTGCATCTTGGTGCGCAGCGCTCCCAGCTGACCCTGCAGCTCCCGGACCTGCGCCTCCTTGGCTGCGTCTCCCTGCTGGGAGGTGCCCTCCAGTGACGCCACCTGCTTCTGGGTGTCGTTGACGCGTGCCCGCAGCGTCAGAATGTTCTGGCTGAACCTGGTTGGAGAGGAGATGTGATATTTATTATTTGTCTTCTTCATGTCAGTGAATTCAGCTCAGGGTCATTGCAGCCCGGATGGATATCGGCGATTATGACCGCCACAACCTAGTAACATGCAAAGTAGGATATTGCTGTATGTGGATTGTGGACACGTACCATCCATGGTCTTTAGGCAAAAGGGAGACAGCATTCACATCCAGGGTCCAAAATGTACTTTTAGAATCGTGTCTTTTTACCTGCCAGAGTAAAAAAAATCTACAGGCCAAGCAACTGTTTTAATATGTAACCCTGCATTTACTTGCCAAATCGTCAAATCTACCAGCCATTGGCTGGTGGCAGGTGTGAATTTTGGACCCTGTTCATCTCCCTCACACACACACACACACACACACCCACACCCACACCCACACCCACACCCACACCCACACACACACACACACACACACACACACACACCTCTGGATTATGTGTGTAAAACATCTTAGTAACTTGATTGAACAAGTGGCTCGTCACAGATGTTATGTATGCATGTGCTTAGCGCCATTGTACGTCATCACCAAAGTGTGTGTAGATGGCGGGCAATAGGTCGTACACTACAGTAGACAAGAGGACCCCTCCGACATACATCTGCAGGTTGTCCAGGTCACTGGCACTGTTGGAGCCGTCGGAAATCAAGATCTCGTCCGGCTGTTTCCCAGCGTGAGCCGACAAGTCCTCCGAGGGCGGCCTGGGCTTCCTTTTATGTTCTACCGCCGGGCACGGCTGGGCGGCGGACGTGTTCGGCGCGGAGCCGCGATAAAGCTTGGGCTTCGAGGAGGTAGACGGCTCCGTTTCGTCCATGCTGAATTTCCTTTTGCTCGTGGCTTTGGCCACGGGGGCCGCCTTAGCCATCATCCAATTGCACACCTGCGCCAAGTGCGGTTTGATATCTTTGAGGGGCCGCCGCACGAATACGTAGTCATGCTCCGCTCTGGTGCCGGCCGCGGCCACGCCGAGCTGTATGGAGTCCCCTAGTCGAAGTGGATGGGCTCTTTCTGCAGGTATGCGCATCCCGTTCACCCACACGCCATTCAGACTCTAGGAAGGGGGGGGGGGAACAGACACCTTTAACAAGTTATAGTGATGACAAGCAAACAACCATGTTATTATTACCATGTAAACCATAGTCCAGTCAAGTCACTATTATTTGTACAGCCCTTTATCACAGTTCCAGTCTCAAAGGAGTCCTTAGGAGTCCTCTTAGGAGTTCGGTCTAGACCTGCTCCATTTGAAAAGTGCCCTGAGATAACTTCTGTTATGAATTGGCGCTATACAAATAAAATTGAAATTGAAATTGAAAGTGTTACGTACCTTGCTCCGCCTACCAAGGGTGCAACAACAATATCAAGTTTATTTCTTAATATCTATATATTTATTTATTATAAAAAACTAATTAATGAAATCAATAATTCCTCGTCGTTCAGGCGGTCAGATAGGCGGGGCAAGCTGTCCCCCAATTTAATGGTAGGGGAAACATTTTATTCATAACAGCAAGATTCTAAAAGCCAGGATGACGTGTTTTTGGTGTGTGTTTGTGTGTGCGCAGGTCTCTTACGTCAAGGCCATTGACATCTGGATGGCGGTGTGTCTTCTCTTCGTCTTCTCAGCGCTATTAGAGTATGCTGCGGTGAACTTTGTCTCGAGGCAGCACAAAGAACTCCTCCGCTTCCGGCGACCACACAAGAGCAAGCAGAAGGTGAATAAGGAAGCACACGTCTCTTAACCATCTCCAAATGTAATGCAAATAGATTCTTTTTTGATATTGCTAATCATAAATAGGCACGACTAATGGTTCTGCAGAGTTTATTGAGCCAGTGTCTAAGATGTCCCCCTGTGGTTTTAATGGCATAACTGCAGTATCTGCTGCTAACCCTGTGTGGAAAACAAATGGTCCAGCTTTAGAGAAGAGAGAGTTCACACTCTTGTTTGCAAAGGTGTCTTGCTTCTCCCTTGTGTGCACTGTCTGGTGTCTTACTGCATGACACGGCGTGGCTGTAGCTATCTCCATCTGATTTCATTGTTCTTTTGTTCTTTATTTGATGGATGAACCATTACATATCAGGCTGGACAGCAGCAACTCATGATTCGGTCAACTCAACCAATTGACTTGACTTTAAAAGTTTTTTTTCCACCCCTTGCAAAAGTTAATATAATTATTGCAAACATGTTGCAATTTTTCTTTTACATAGACATTAAAGCTGCTATCAGCAATTCTTGATCGCCCCACTTTGTTTTGATTAAATTGTGATTTGATCAAGTCTCATGGTTCTCATGCATTCAGCTTTAGGACAATTGCAAGTTTAATCAAATGAATGCATGAGAACCATGAGACTCAATCAAAACACAATTTAATCAAAACAAAATAGAGTGAGCAAAAATAGCTGATTGCAGCTTTAAACCTTTTTTTTAAGGAACATTAACATTAATTGACTGAACCGACCACCCTTGTGTTTTATTTGGAAGCCATTGTTCTTTCTTTACATCTGTGTTTGTGTGTGTGTGTGTGTGTGTGTGTGTTTGTGTGTCTGCCCCCTCTGCTGTATCCACTATCCACTGCATGCATGCTGCCCTCTGGTGGTAGAATGGTAAAGGTGCAGTCGATCCTGTGGAGCTGGCTGCTTCCCTACACCGTATTAACACTGACAACGGCCTCAAGCCCCCTCGCCCCCAGTATGGGTCTATGACCAACATCTACACCAACAACCACAGGGTAATGACATACGTGCGTATGAACGGGAGATGGAACAGGGTTGTTGGCAGGAACATGTGCATGATGAGGGTTGCTGTAGGGAACACTTCTACACTGGTCAACCAGTCTGTTGTTTCTCAGTCAATTTCTCTAGAGCTATTTTCTCATTTTATAGCCGGTATTAAAAACATACATTTTAAAACATATGTATCCCCTAGTGTAGAGGATGTGTACCTTTGTACACACAAACACAAAGTAAAGCAATACAGACACCAGTGAGGTACATTCTTGGTATACATAAATTGTGCAATTTTTGATCCATAGATGGATCTTGGTTCCAAAGACTTAACTGTTTTATGCATGTGTTACTGATTATACACATGTATGGCAGACAAGCCCGGATCTACACACAGGCATTCTAGGCACATGCCTAGGGCCTCCTTGCCACTAGGGGGCCCAGACAGCAGGGTAAAGAACATAAACTACGTTAAATAATGTTTAACATATATTTTAAGAGACTAGGTAATGTGGCTGGACCGTGAATCCGCCCTTAGCACATCGATAGATTCAGAATGAACGGCAGTTAATAAACAGAGCGCTTGTAAACGCTCAAGGTACGTGTCCACAGGATCCATCATTTCCACGCCTCTCATTCATTGTCTATGTGAGCAGCCCTGCAAACATTCTAGTAGTGTGGGGTTGAGTTTCAAGAGATTGGGCGTTATGTTGGTGTGCTCCTCATTTGCATGAAGTTGAGTTCTCTTCTACTTTATGCAAATCCGGGGAGCCGGCGATACTCTCCACCTCTGGAAACTCCCGAAAAACTTTCAAACTAACTGTTGTCGATCTGAAATGAAGACAGATTCAGCAACTGCATGGCTTATTTCTCGCCTAAAATGTTTTCGGAAACACATTTTAGTGTACTATTTAGCTGTTAAATTAGATCCTTTGTGAGGCGGCCGTGTTGGTCCAGTTTGAAATCCGAAAGCGGCCAGTCCACAACTGAAAGCGCTTGTCCAATTAGGTACAGCCAGGAAGTGTTTGCGTGTTTGCCTAACTAACTTTTTGTAGACACAACATTTGCGCCAATGTGCGGGGGAAAGTATTTCCGGTTCAGTGGAGATCATGCTCATATGTTATCAGCAGTGACATTTAGTGACATTTGTCAACATTTAAAACAAATGTTGACAACTGGACAGGCAGGACAACAGGCTTATGACGTTGCTAATGGGTCAGGGTACTAAAGTATAATCCGTTTTCCCGCCAAAATGAAAAATGATGAAACAGTCCCATTTTCCGTTTTGAACCAAAAATGAGAAAATGGGTAACTTTTCAGTTTTTCCAATGTCCATGAACATTGAAAATCAAGTAAAACAAAGGGGAAACAATGGCTAGTTTTTTGGTTTGGTGTAATTTCCATTTTTCAAATTTCCCATGTGAATTGAAACCACAGGTGACTGAAATAAATGGAGAGGGTAAACCAGAAGTAAAATTAAGTTAAAAAAAAACCCAAAATAAAATTGAAATATGTGAAAACTTTATTGTCAGGAGAATGAGACACTGCAAATTAATTGGTTGCCTGTAGCTCAGATTAGGCTAGATTAGGCTAAAATTAGCTAGCAAGTGTGATATATAGTGATAATATTTTAGTTGAGTGTCATTAATTAATTGTTACTGTTACCCCTATTCCATATTCCCTACCCAAATAAAGAGTATCTATAAAGTCACCAGCAGAGGCCCCCATCACCCACTGTAAAAGTTATAACATTGCCATGGTTTTAAATATTAATAATAATAATAATAATAATAATAATAATAATAATTATTATTATTATTATTATTATTATTAATATTATTATTATTATTTCCCATTACATTTCAAATTAAATCTACATTCCTCTGTCATTAAATGTGGCGTTATTGACACATTTTACTCTACAGGTAAAATAGGCTACTACCAAATAAACCTTTTGGTAACACTTTAGATTAGGGACCACATTCACCATTAACTAGTTGCTAAGATCGTAATTTATGTACAACTACGTCCTTGCTTACTATCAATAAGCAGTAATTAGGAGGTTATTGAGGAAAAACTCTAATATTAAAGGTAATGGCCTAGTAGTTGTAGAATATGGTCATGCAGAATAATGCATTAATAAGTGCTTTATAATGACTAATAAAGAGCCAATAATTAATGGTGTTAATGGTGAATATTGGTCCCTAATCTAAAGTGGGTTTTTTTTAGATCAAAGGATAGATAGTGATATGTGACATGATAAACACCTTATCTCCCACTGAACATTTGAATGTGATGAGGATGGAAAAATCAAGTCTTGCAGATAAAATGGGGCCACATTGCAAATCTATATATCATTAGGCCAAGTGAAGTAGCTGCCATGTTGCTTTCAACGATCCTTTCCTGTGTTTTTTAATCTCAACCTCCCAACTTGGTTCAGTTTCCTCCTCTCTGCCCTGTGCGTTGAGGCCCTTGGGTCGAGCGAGGTTAGATTACTTCTAAACACTGACATTCTATGATTGTACGAGGTGATGATGTGTATGAATGCATTAATCACTTTTATAAAAGTACTTTGTTTACCCTCCTGAACATTTCCTCACTTAAGATGTTATTTCTGTCTTCCTGGTGCACAATACAAATATGTACTGCCATTATATTTTTGGTGCAGCAGACTCCACAGAATAAGGAGCAACATGCAAGCATTCACACATTGAATAGCAAACGTTGAGGGTTACAGTTAATTTAGTCTCTAGATAGGCTTTGGTTACAGTATCTAAACTTCCCCAAAGTCTGGTGCATGTTTATGGTATATTTTCAGATGCTGTGGACACCAATGTCAAATGTGATATTGTATTCTAAGAAAACCACCAACTGTTTGAGGAATGTAAGGCTGTCAGAATCATCCTATAACCCCTAGTAAAATAAATACAACACATATATTAATACAGTACAATACCAACCATCCAGGTCATAAATTGTATGGTATGGTTGTACTTTATAAATCCCAATTTTCATGAAGCGGATATTTGTTGTTCAGTATTGCAAGACTATATTATCCCAATATTGGTCAAATTTGTCCATAAACTTGTAATCCTTTAGCCCTTTTCAAATTGGCAAAAAGTAAGGTCTCGTTAGGGTCTGACATGGCCCCTCTTTATGTCAGGTTTAATCTATTTTTCATTGCCCCCTGGTAGATCATCTTTGTGAATGCGTTGTTACATGCAATATCACTAGCCTAGCTGGCCAGACCTCACAACCATATGGCTTTTCACAGGTCTGCATTCCTATCTTGAAAAGGTGTATGTGTCTGTGTACATGGGTAGTATGTGCCTCAGCTGGGGTCACTGACTCGGCAGAGAACCCCCCCCACCACTACCCGTCTGGAAGCCCTCAACGTACAGCAGGGCAGCGAGGAGGAAACCCAACCAGGTTGGGAGGTTAACAGTAGAATTAGCCAATAACGCTACATTAATGATAGAGGAATGTAGATTTAATTTAAAATGTAATTTTTAACATAATAATAATTATTATTATTATTATTATTATTATTATTATTATTATTATTATTATTACTATTATTATTATTATTATTATTATTATTATTATTTAGTGAGACACACACCTCTCTCTCTGATTAAACGCTCTTCAAAAGTACTCCAATTATATTTGAATTGCTTCTCCTACCTCATTTAAACACTTGAAAGCCGGGCTGGCAGAGATGTCCGTGTCAAGCGCCAAGGCCCTCACAGGTATCTCCTCCACCTCCTCCTCCTTGTCCCCCTCCTCCTTTTCCTCCTCCTTCTCCTTGTCCTCCTTGTCCTCCTCCATCTTGTCCTCCTCCTCCTCCTTCTCCTCCTCCTCCTCTGACCCAGACCTGTTCATGCTGGATTGAATAGCAAAGCAGGTGACTGGCTGGACATCTGGGATTCATCATTCATTATCAACATGGATATAAACTAACACACGTTAACCATCTCAACAACCGGTAACCTGACACATTAGTAGTATTATGTTTGTTTTATCTGATTATTATTTGGGCTATCATGTGTCAGTCCTTACCTTCAAGGCCTTATTTAGAGACGGGACGTAGAAAAGTGTCGTGTTGGTTGTCTTTAGTTTGGTCGCTAAGTAAATCACTGCTCGTCGTTAGGGGAGGGTCATCATGGTTGCCACAACAACGGCTTCCCGTGGAGGCTTTTCAAGCAAAACGAGTACTTTCCGTTACGGCCGTAATTTGTTTTTTTTGGTTCACACAATATCACGAAAGTGACGAAAACATCACAGTACCTACTAATCACCATCCACGTTATTATAAACCGGGCGTAAATAAGTAATGAACACACGGGAAACTTTTTATTTTTATTTGTTTTATCGCAGTTGCAGCGTTGCACCAGCTGGTGGCGACAAACTCTCATTGGCGGTAACGGTGTGTCGCTGCGTTTGGCCACACAGACTCAGGGGCCCATGGTCCAGCTCCCTGCACTGCACGTCTCTGTGATGATCATGTGTGAGGGGTTGAGAAATGGGAGCAGTGAAAACTAGAAATCAAAGCAGGGCCCCACTGTGGGCGTCTGGGAGCCAGGAGGCCAAGGTGAATAAGCGATGGAGACGATGATGTAATACTGAGAGTCCTCTGGGCGTCTTTCCCACCGTTAGACCCTGAGAGCTGGCATACCATTCGACAGCTGCAGACATTAGGTTTTACCAGTGTGTGTGTGTGTGTGTGTGTGTGTGTGTGTGTGTGTGTGTGTGTGTGTGTGTGTGTGTGTGTGTGTGTGTG
>JAOPJH010000097.1:1683060-1695857 GCA_027122575.1 Merluccius polylepis
TAATAATAATAATAATAATAATAATAATAATAATAATAATAATAATAATAATAATAATAATAATAATAATAATACGTATTATTAATAATAATAAGAATCATCATCATAATAATCATCCCTACAAAGAAATTAGGTATCTATATTTACACTGTGAATACTTATAATAAGGTTAGTATTTTAAATTACAAATTACTAATAATTAGTATTAAATGTTCTAAGGTTCTCCTCCGGATTTTGTTTTCCATGGTGAAATAAGAGCAGAAGTAGATGATGAAATAGAAAAACAATCAGTTGATAAAACGCTATTCTGAAGCAGTGAACTCCGAAAGATACGCACAATGAATAAAAAAAAAATGTTCTTACTTTTTTTCTCAGAATACATAAACAGGTCTAATCACCAACCGCTACTGACACCTTGTGGTCAAAGGTGTAATAACACATAATCATCACAGTGGGCGTGTCTGCAGCGCTGCTTGGACGACCCGCCTCCTGTGGACAGCTGGCAGCCAGAGCATTCATCTTTTAGCACAGTGACCTCATTTAAAGTCGCCGTGCTGAACTGTGTGAGCCGGCACGAAATTGCTGTAGCGTAATTACCTCCGTTTTGGTTCACGCCGGCTCGTGCATTTCACGCATGGCGACTGTAAATTATTTTAGAGAGAGGTAGGGACTTCCGATAGAGGGATATCCGTTTCAATGACACGTTTTGGATATTGTTTTGTCAAATTATTTGTAGAAATAACTTCATATTGATTCTCCTTGCCTTTGTTCTTCTTCTTCCAGGGACACATTTGATAGGTTACGTTTGAAATGTGTTACCTCGGTGGGACAGGCCAGAGCTCCCAGTGTAAAGCCCAGTTCATAGTCCAGCCATACCATACAAATAAAGGACTCCGCTAGGATCCGTGGCGGCAAAAGTAGAGACCAGGTTATGCTGAGGTTAGCGAGTGATTATTACACACTAAGCCTAAACAGTGACATATAGCCATATATCTGTGTGTTGGTTGTTACAGATGTGTGTGTTGGTTACAGATCGCTGATTGCCCATTGATTGGCTATTGAAACAACACCATTAATACCTAGCTATCATCTTAAATTTTCAGTATGTGTACTACCAGACAGAAAGACATTTGCCAAAGAGTTGTATAAGTCATATACTTTCTTGGAAAATGAGCTGAAGAAAACAATTGAAGCACAGCAGTATGTATCAACAACAGCAGCTATATGGTGTGCCAACAACAAAAGTTTTGGTGACGGTGCACTAGATCGATGCAGGTACTTTGAAATGAGAGAAGGCGGCCGACCCACGTACCCAATATAGACTGACCAACAATAAAGTGACTGCATGTGTAACGGACAATGGAAGTAACTTTGTGAATGCGTTCAAGGAGTATCAACAACAGCAAGTAAACTCTGAGTCTGATGAGGAGGAGGAGCTCAAGGATGATGGCGAGGTGACCTTTACAGACCTCAACAGTGTGCTCGTCACCACCAATAATGATGCCCAAAATGTTCCATGTGCACAGCCTCCCCAACATAGATGCACAGCCCATACACTTAAACTAATTGCGAAGAATGAGGTTGATAAATGGCTGGCATCTAATCCAGAATCGAGGGCTGTGTATCGTAGTGCTACAGGCAAATGTTCAGCACTGTGGACAAAGGCCAGCCGCTCCACAGTCGCATCAGAGTGCCTGGAAAAGGTCAGTGATAGAAAGCTAATTGGCCCCACAGTAACATGGTGGAACTCATTCCATGACTTCTATGGATCATAGAAATGCCCCTTGCCAACATCGAAAACCTCTGCACACAGCTTCAGATTAAATGTATGAACAACAGGGAATACCAGTTTCTCAAAGAATACTGTTCCATTATAAATCCTTTCAAAGTCGCACATTCTTTCAAAGTCGCACACAAAGTCGCACAAGTCGTGGACATTTGCAAATTACAACTGGACTGCCTGACATTATTGTGGGAGCAATCAAAGGTTGATCTGCTGCGACTCTCAACTCAAAGGATACGTTGCTGGCCGCTGTCTTGCTGCCCAAGTTCAAGCTGCACTGGGTAAGAGAAGAATCCAAAAGAGACCACATTGAGCTCCTGCTCACTATGGAGTGTTCCCTTACAGAAGAGCCTGCAGCCCCGATGCCTGATCCTACACCCACTGCTGCCACCTCCGGTGAGGATTTCTTTGTTTCCTTTGATATACAGCCTGATACCACCACTGACTTCAAAGTGCCCATGTCCATGGAAAAAGAGGTGATGGATTATCTCAAATCTGCCCCTACAGTGGAAAACAAATTGCACTCCGCTATACCGCCCCAAAACCATCTAGAGTCTTGTGCTTACCTGAAAACGAAACGGTGATGGACACATTCAGCGGCTTCTCCTGATGTACTTGTACCTGATGAACAGGTTGCCCTCCAGAGCCCTAAGTATAGGTCTAGGCTAAGTGCCTTCAAGTGCCTTTGTTTGGCAATAGGTTTTCCTCAGTTGTATATATAGCCTTTGTTTGGCTATAAGTTTCCTCTGTTTAGCTTGTTTTGAATTTTTAGGCTATGCTTAGCCTCCATATTAATATAGGCCGGGGGTCAGCAATAAGTTCAACCATGGGCCAATTATTTCATGATTTTTCAATGGGGGGCCATTACCCGGTGCAGTGTAAACGCAGGCCTTTATGTTAGATTTATTTATTATTTATTTATTTACTTCCATTTAATTCATTTAATAATTATGGTTCTATAGGCTTAAGTTGTAAGACACACATTCACACATTCAACTTTCATTTCTGGTAGGTTTAATTTCAGCATATGCACTGTTCAAATAGCAGCCATAGTTTTATGGTGTATAAATGTATAGCTGTAACAAAGTTATATTGCAATAAATGGGATTTACAGGAGCCTTGTGATTATTTTGTTATGTACAGTAGAATATGGTGTTGTATTGTACACTCTTCCATTGTCTAATGCCTAGTCGTACTTCTGTAGTTATTTTGGTGAAAGTAATGCAAAAGTAGTGTAATAATAATGAGTTACTCTACACAGACAGTAATATTGTAAAGTAGTTTATTACTTTCAAATGAAAGTACCTATATGTAATATATAACACTTTGAAAGTCACTTGCCCAAAACTGATAGTTGACACAATACTTAATTGATCTGATATAATGAATATAATCCGATATTGTTAAATTGTTAGTTTTAATGCTTTTTTAAATGTACATCTCTTCAGTTGCTAGCGATTGTAGCTAACAGTAGCAGCTATTTATTCCCTTATTAAGTTATAACATTCATATTGATAGGTTCATTGAATAGGCTATGATCCAATAACAAATATAGTTTGTATGCTTTTTTTAAATGTATCGATTTTATAAGTGGATATCAATCGTAGATTAAACAGTCTGTCAGCAGGGAGCAGTGGGATGCAGCAAGGCCCTAGCAAAGGTTTAAAGCACACACTGGGAGTAGTGATCAGATGCCGGGACTGTCTGCCAAAACAGTTGTTTTGTGAGGAATGTGATGTTGCTCATCACCAGCATCATGTCCTTCACAATCGCGACAGCATGTTGGAGGGCTTCATTAATGCCAATTATTTTAATGAAAACAGTTAGAGTGATGAGAGACTCCCTTGCAAACTGCTCTATTGTTTAACAAGGCAACATTACAATTATCAAATGTTAACTTATATAATCGGTTAATCACTTAAAATCTATGCAGAAATTTAATTACTGCACATTATTGACAATGAATAATGTTACAACTTCTGTGGGGAACAGCCTGCCTGCTTCCAGATGCCTTCCCACAATCCATTTGCCACTGTGAAGCTAATCACACACTCCATCACTATAACTAGACCTGTAGTCTTCATAAATATGAACGGTATGGACTCTTGTTTCTTTTGTAACTGGAGTAAGCATGTATGTTACTGGTCCCTTTTGCTTGCTGATTCAACTCTAATATCTGGAATTTAAACCCAGTAGGGTGTTGGCAGCACTTCCATATCATCAACTTTTTTATTTGAATTAAAGATGGTTGACCTCCGCATGGCCCACCAGAGTTGCTTGACTTGTGGTCAACAGTGGGGTTATACTTCTGTGAGGGATATTGTAATGAGTGGACTGTGGCCAGGCTCCAGGAACCTGCAGACTTGTTTGTTTAATGGATGGTTGCCTCCTTTGTTCAAATGTTGGATCAAAGGTCACTGCAATTTGGAAAAGGTAAACTATACATCAAATGTTCTTATTTTGAACACAATCTTTGAATTGTTTTATCCTTGCTAAAGCATGTATTGCTCTATGTATTGCAGGTTGTACTTATCAAATCATATATCTATAACTTAACATGTAATATGTTTGACAGATTGGTACAATCTTCCGGGACACCTTTTACCAGAGCTTCCGTCAACTACTCCTGCATTGAGGAATCAAAAGCAGCAAAGGAAGATCTGCATGTCATCCCAACATGTTGGCTGCATCTGCAGATGGGAATCGGAAGCATTACTGTTTCCTAGCTGCATCTATGAGATTGGGGGTGAAAAATAACATTTCTAAATGACAGCTGGGCTGCAGACGTAGCTCCGCGGAGGGCCTGGAAAAGCCTTCAGTTGGTCCCCCCCCTCCACCAGGGCAACGACGCAAGATCCCCATCTCCTCGTGGAGGATGGGGCCTTGGGCTGCTGTGCTGGCTGGCAGAGGTGCGGCTGACCTGGGCTGCTCTAGGCTGGCTAGCAGCAGACGGTTGTCGGTGGCGGGAGCTGCACTGCCTCTCCTCTCCTCCGCTGGCTGTCGCTGCCATTGAGAAAGGGCTGGTGCTGGGAGGTGGCTGTCCATAGACGCCGCTGGTGACTCCAGTGCGTGTCTGGGCAGCCCTTCCATATCCCTTTCTGGCCGGAGAAGCCCCACATTGGGCACCAGTGTAGCAAAGGTTTGCTGCCACACACAAAATAAGTGGCTTTTCTGGTTTCCTCCGACACAAGACACAGGTAAATGTTGACATATATATCCATTTATTTGGAGATGGTGAGATGTTATACACCAAGCAGATGGTACATGCTGCCATGACAGTGGCTCTCTCCTGAGTGTGAATGGTGATAGCTGGTTTATCCTGGGTGCCTTGATTCCTTATGCACCATAGGTGTGCAGCCCCACCCAGCCAGAGTCACCCATCTGACTCAGGCCAGGTGAGGCTGCAAACTACACACACTCCACACTAGCTTTTTATATTTAGGTTTTTTCATGTCCAGAACCACTTCACTGAGCAGTTGATTGCCATCCAGTTAATGTGTGTGTGTGTTGGCTTGTGGTGGAAAAGAGACAATAAACCCCATAAACGTACCCTCCGCCTCTTTGCCGAACACCTGCAGTGGTTCACCTTCCACCAGTAACCTACATCAGTAAGCCTTATCATACGGTCTACCCCTATTCTTCACCAACCTTCATCCAACGACAGATCACCAAAATCACCTTTTCCAGTACAGTGCAAGCTGTCCAGCCCACTGGCTGGACAGCTTGGGGGAGAGGCCCTTCTTTCTCTCTGGACATTAGACCCACACCTGGGTCCCCGGTGCAAAGTCTGTTCACCGGCAGCGGGAGTCATACTACTGCTTCTGTCAGGACCCGGCGTCCATTAAGGCTTGCCTGACCAACCTGCCGCTTCAGTGGGGATTCGGAGTCCATTAAGGGTCTCGATCAATCTGCGGCTTCTGTGGGGACACAGCGTCCGTTAACGCTTGCCTGGTCAACCCGTGCACCTCCTGCAGCCTTCCACGGATCGAGCGTCTCCAGGCTGTTGTTGACCGGGAAGAACTTGGGAGCCATGGACACTGCCAGGTGGAGGGGAGCCGCTTTCATCTGCTGATATGGTCCACAGGGACGACACCAGTGGAGTAGCCATCACCCGGTTTTTGACCCACTGGTAGTGTCGGCACACCTCCTCCTCGCAAGGGTTAGGGCCTCGTCGGGACAGGGCGTCTGCGATGGCATGGATACGACCAGCCTGGTGGCGGATCTCCAAGACGTAGTCCTGCAGGGCCTTGAGCCACCGGGCCAACTGGCCCTCCACCTCCTTAAAGTGTATAGGAGCCAGGCGTGGTGGAGCCGGGGCCGGGCAGTGGAATGTGATGTGGCCTGGGTGGACTGCTGGGTTAGCCTCTGCGCCCGTCGCCTAGGTCGCAGCAGGGGTTTGCCTGACGGGTCCCTCCCCGTCGCTGTCATGATGGTCTACGCGGCAAACCTGATGCTTTGCATCTGGAGAACGCTCTCCGGTAAACAGCATGTGCTCAACCCACTCTGCTTCAGATAGGACCGCTGTCAAGGTCCTAGGTGTGGGCATTCTGGACGTAGCCACCCAGACAAAGTTCCTCCTGCGTCACTGTATTAAAGGAAGGATACCCGTGCCGCGCTTAGAGGCGAAGGGCTGCAGCATAGGCACCTAGGCTCTCTCCCAGCCCCCTCCGGCAGTTCACAAACGGGGGGGGGGGTGGTGGCGGGAATATCTAAATCTTAACCGGATACAGCAATGCTATTTTTTGATTGGCTGTTCGGTAACTATATATATTTTATTTGATTAGCCGTTGTGTGACAGGCGGCTGGGGAGCCCACTTCATTCACCTGTTCCACTGTTATAAAACAAATAGCGGCGCAACTTGGTGAGCGTAGCGTTACCCTGGTACATTTTGCGTGAGAAATACAAGGTGTGGCGTGTGAGCGTGTGAACGGGTTGAAATGCGTGTGTCTCAGACGAGAGCCCTGTGAGTCATGTGTCATGTCAACACCACACGATGAATGATTTTTTCCCCCCGCAGTGACAGCGGAGGCCACATAAAACACTGCGGCCATTGCGCCATCACAATTACTGGGCTTTTAAAAGAAACTTCGGACACTCAGCTGCCGTGATATCAGCAATATCTTCTATCTGTTGATCTCGTCGAGCTGGGAGCGGGCGCAGCTGCCGTTCCGGCTGAGAGGCGGCCGCCGGAGTTTACAGACGGCCTCATTAACGTTATGCATTAAATCCAAAATATTGCCAAATAGGCGCTTTTGCTTTTCGCTTTGACACCAAATCCTCTGCCGTCGTCTTGTCGGTAAACTCTCCTGACTCCTGCTACTCTGTGCTGCGACTCTGCTGCTGCTGTAGTGCGGAGCAGACCCTTTCACTTTAACTGGACGGGGCGTGAATGACTTAAAGTTACGGTAGACATCGCCCTCGGTGTTGTAATCTGTCGAAATGACCGACGGCCTTTAGATTTTTCCGTCATTGTTAAAAATATTCGGTTAACGTGACCACTGTTTGTGAATGTGAGAGAGCTATGTGCCTGTTAAAACAGCTTTCAATAGCATATTAGGTCAATGACGTCATGTTGTCACGTTGCCATACCTTGGCTTTCTCTAAAATAACGCCCTTGGTGTGAAGGTGTTTTTATTGATGCACATTTGAACCTCTTCGTGAACATAACATACGAAATGCACATGATGGTGCATTAGATATTTACAAAAGAGTCTCGATGTGAAAGTCTCACGCCGAGCAATGCTTTGTGTGACACCGGTAAGCGAAGTCACGCGAGGTCACAAAGAGAGCCGACGTGAGATCCGCTGTTGCGCGTCTTGCGGCATTTTAGTCGGCGCGGACTCCAGCGGACTCCTCCTCTCTGGGTGGACTGTGAATCGGAGTTGACACCGACTGCACTGACTTCCTGACACTAAATTGCCATTACACATGCTCAATGTTTTTCAGTGTTTAGATATGATCAAATGTTATCGTTATGGTTAAACCAAACACACGTATTGCAAGTGGTGGGATATATTACTAAACACTTCCAAAAGACAAAAAGAGTAACAATTACTTATTTGGTAGATGAAACCAAATAAGTTAGTCACTTTCACTTTAAGCAATGTTTAGTGGTTTGTAAAGGCAAGGGGCTCATGTAGCTTTTCATAAAAAATGTTCAAGAACAACCAGTACGTTTCAATAATGTATATTTAGAGGGGGTAGAGCTATGCAAAGCCATGTTGACCAGAAGTTTAATTCAAGAGCGTGCGGGTTGTTGTTGTTTTCTCCAATAGACGGGCCCCCGTTTACAAGCATGGTTGGATGCGCGCGCAATAAACCGGTTTGTTACCATAAACTACTGCGGTCACATTAGTGACTTTGAAGTCAATGTATAAACGGCATTGTATTGCATGTTTCTTTGTAAAGCCTGATAATGGAATGATGAAACGCCATTTCTATGTGTTGGTTTGTCTTTCTTTTGTATGTGAACCTAATGTTTGTAGTGTCATCCTAATAGCACTGACTCGAAGACGAGGCCTTTACTGCATAAATAACATTTGCCCTCTTGTAATTCTAAGAAATGTTAGATGGGTAGCTGAAGTTAACCAAGTAACGATAATCGTAGATGTATGAACTTGGCTTTCGTGGTTTAGTTGTTAACGTAACTTTGACAATATCACAATGATAGCCTATTTTAAACAGTCAATGACACGTTTGACAGTTTGAGTTATACTTTTGTCTAGGCCTATTGATGGACGCAGCCTATGCTATCTCGATAAGCTACGTATTGGACATTCAAAAAGTAATTCTGTATAACTTTTAAACAACAAGTATTCACATAAAACCTCATTTAGATTAAGCCTATTTGTTTGGACCACAGAATCATGTCCGTGTTGTTCCCCCTATGTTGGTTATACTAGTAGGCTTATAGTGCAGTTAGCTTTTCCAATAACTTTTGAAAAATAAGACATGGACATCAAACCTTCTCTAGGTATATAGATTGTAAAATCTATAAATGCACTATAATGGGAGGGGATGGGTATAAGATTTGGCAGGTGACGTCACTTACGCCGGACGCCTCCACCACCGATTACAGAAACAAAACAGTTCTGTGATGGGGAATGTAATATGATTTCTGAAAATAAATGGAAATTACGATAGCCTATGTCCAACTATCGTATGGCCCGATATAGGATAACATAGCCCACACATATCTGCTAGAGAAGCCTAGTGTATCTACTAAAGAAAATCCATGTGCATTAAAATAATTTGATTACTTCAATCCGCCCTTTTAAACACTTGGACCCGTAGCTGTTTATTAAAGGGAGTGAACCCCACGGAAGGTTTTTTCCCCATTGGCACCTTGATTGATCTTGATTGTCTATGGTTTTTGCCACCAATATGCTGTGACGTTGTCCATCAACTCTGAGGAAGGTTAATGTAACCCAAAAACCATCAAGGATAGCCAGGCTAATGGATTTAAGCCCACATTAGAAATAGTCAATTTTTGATTGATATACAATTTAGCAGTACACGTGTTTATTTGGCTAGTTGCCCGGCAGGAATAGAAAACTACAAAAAAGGTAGGGATTTAGGGCATTATATTCTATCCAAACCGACACTTCCCAATTGAAGTGAAGTTTACAAGAAGAGTAAACATTTGCATAATCAAGGCAACCACATTTGAAGGACACATGGGGTCAAGACCCTGGCATAAACAGCCAACCCAATGAAGTTAATAGACAGCTAATGTTTATACAAAATTTTATTACAAAAACCCCTACATAATGCAAAGCTCCACATTAAGAAAAAAATTGGTACACTTTAAAGTCAACTACAGAATAATCCTGGTAGTAAAACGGCAGTGAAATGAATGAACACCACCATTAGATAAATGTTTAGCAGTGCTTTAAAGGAATAAACACCTTAAAAAATTATCTTCCAAAAAGTCAGTAAATGGAGGGTGATTTCGAAACTAGCGGGGGAACTCCAACAACTCAAAAAAAAGTTTTCCCTGAATCAAGTTACTCAAGAGCGGGTAACCCAACAAAAAAATTAATCAGGCCAAACGAAAACAACCGAGAGCATTACAAACTGAACATCATCAAAACATTGCCGGTTTCACATCCTTGTTTTGTAAATAACCCCCAAACCCCAGATCATTTAGTCATCGTCGTCGTCATCGTCATCATCCTCCTCGTCGTCATCCTCATCGTCGTCGTCGTCATCATCGTCGTCATCCTCCACTTGTGCAGCCTTCTTAGCAGATGGCCGACCGGGTCCAGTTTTTTTGCCAGGATCGCTCTTGGAATTCCCAGTTACGGCACGGTATGCAGCCACATCCTGGGGAAACAAATACTGGTTGGCAAAACAGTTTCCATCAGAAACCTAGTATGGGGGGGGGGAGGGGCAATATTACACACCCACCTTTTCATATTTTTCCTTGAATTTGGCTGCCTTTGCCTCAAAAGGGACCTTGTCTTTGGGGCTCTGCTTAGACCAAAGTTCACCTAGCTTCTTCGCGATGTCACCAATGGATATTCCAGGATGATCACCCTTAATCTTTGGGCGGTGCTCAGAGCAGAAGACGAAGAAGGCAGAGCTGCAGATAAAAATAGGATGATTAGTGTGATGTAACATTACAGTTACATGTCCAAAGCGACTTACAATTAGAATATTTGCGGGAAGCAAAATAGCTCATTGTAGGTACAGCAGATGTCAATAGAGCAAGTTTATAGGTGAACCATAACTGCTAGGTTTAGTCATCCTTTTTGGTATACAGCATGGATTGCTGGGTTAAGATGCCATATGATGCCAAGGACTTTTTAGTTGCCAGGTCAGAACATACAATAGGTGTAGCAGTGATTTTTAAATAGCTTACGGTGGCCTCTTGGGGGCGTTGGGATCCTTCTTTTTCTTCCCCGCCTTGGTACCTTTCGGGGGGACGTATGACTTCATCTCCCTGTCATAGCGTACTTTGTCAGTCTTGGCTAAGTCCTCAAACCTCACCTTCTCCTTGCCAGACATTGTCTGAATAATAAAACATTATGCAAAAGTGTTACAAAAAAGAACGAAACGGACACATTAGCACACGCAGCTAAGCTACAACCAGCCACTTCCGACCTACCCGCCATCTCTCTGAACATCTTTTGGAGAACTCGGAGAAGCCGACGGAGGTCCCGGGGTGGTTCTTTTTATGCTCCTCGCGACATTTCGAAACAAAATACGCATATGAAGAAGTCTTTCCTCTGGGCTTGTTCGGGTCTTTTCTCATGGCTGTAAATGATCTGGGGGAGAAAGAAAATATAAACTATTTAAAATCAATGTACATGCAATTGCGATAAACATTTAGGCCTAAATACATTATCCCCCCGTTGCGCGGGCTAACTGGGCGGCAACGGTTGTTTTAAATCTGTAATCGGATTTCCGATTTTCTGTGGGGCAAGAAGACAAGACTCCATTTTGTCTCTTCCCGCCCCAAGTACAAAAGCGCCAAAACATGTTAATAATCTCAAATTAAATTGCCTACATTGGCAAACAAATATAAAAGCAAATATATAACCAGGAGGATGAATAACCACGAGTCGCTCCGAGCAGCGCTGGGTGGAATAAAGGCGGTGTGAGCAGAGGGCTAGTGAAGGGGCCATGTTCACATGCTAAGCTAGCAGATCAAATGGCGTTTGCATTGGATGCGCACGAGTTGATCCTAGAAAACAAAATCGCAATGTCGTCGAAAAAAACAAGAATAAAACCGCATATGCGGTCAGGATTTCTCAAGATTGGAATAATGTTGATTCGGATACGGTGTAATAGCTTACGAACATGCCTTTACAATATCTAGTAGAAAACAACCGCAGGCTTAAAAAAGGTTACCAAATACCCGAAATATATACTGTTATTTGCCATTTACAAAGTCGTGTTCGTGACCATTTCTACATCAACGCACTACACCGAGCGTAAAATAAACAATGTAAAAAAGGACAGAAATTCTCGTACGCCAAAAGTACCAAGTAAATAAATAAATACCGTAACTTACCAGTTGGTCGTCTCAAACTTTCGACAAGTGAATGTCGGAGTAAACTTCCCACTGTTTTGTCAGCGAGTGCAAAGCCTACCTAACTTGAGCGGCGCGGCTCGTGACTCCAGCCCTCGCCACGCCATTGGTCCGCTCACTCTGTTTATATTTAAATGCGGACGGCAGGCTGAACGCCGCGATGCGATTGGACCAGAGACCAGATCTCTGCCCTACGGCCCGCCCCCGGAGTGATTGGTTCGGTTGGAGGGGGAGGAGGGGGGTTTAAACAGGACGGCGCGAAAAGCCCCTTTGTGGATATTTAAAAACAAATCCGCTGGTCGGAAACAAAAAGCATTTGTTTCTCTCCATGTTGACCACAGCAGGCCCAAGGAGGAGCAGGACGGATGTAAAACATCCAGCTATGAACCACTCAGAAATACGTCAGGGTTTGAACATGTAACGCGTTTTAGCAGACTTGTCTTAAAACCGTCTGCGACGTGACATTGAGACGACTTTCCTGGCGTTTTTAGAGGCGATTTATAATTTACCACAACGCCTAACTGTTGAGACTGAGTTTATAAATGTAACGTATGTATACCGTTACTAAAGTGTTGAAATGCTTGTATTGCTTAACAAGCACACACATCCAACACTCACACAGCAGACAATTGTGGCTGACACAGGAAAAAAAACAGTGTCACAACATATTTGTAGCACAAGTTTTATTTCTCGATTTCCACATTATTCAGCCCATAATTAAATAAAAATGATTTAATATTTACAACCTTCACATAATATGCTTAATCTATAGACACCAATGTATACTTCCTGGAAAGTATACATGTATGTATACTTACATGCATGTATACTTCCAGGGAAGTATACATGCAATCAATACAACTTCCATGTATGTATTGCATACATGATATTTATTCATTGCGCCCCCCACCACACACACACACACACACACACACACACACACACACACACACACACACACACACACACACACACAC
>JAOPJH010000097.1:1695957-1723148 GCA_027122575.1 Merluccius polylepis
CACACACACACACACACACACACACACACACACACACACACACACACACACACACACACACACACACACACACGAGTGGGCCATCGAGAGCGTTATAGAATCAATCATTTGATGATTTTGAATTTTTTTAAAGTTCAGCAGCTACATTAAAGGACAGTAGTAAGGACATATCCTATATCCCACAAACCCAATACAAAAAGGACAAACTGATTATACAAGTGATAGGCATCTGTATGCAACAAAATGTAAACTACCATGTCATTTGTTAAAATATGGAAAACTCTTTTGCATCAATACGTAACGGTTACCAGTTATGCAATATGCAACACTGACCGGTTCGGACCATTTAACAACGTTGGCACAATGTTTCATGTTAAGCAGTGCATCGTCATGTGAGGGTGATCTGTTTTGCTATGTAAATTCACCATAGTAGCCAAGTGGTGATTTATTCCTCTAATTACTGGAATTGATTGTATGGCTAAAGATTTTCAGATGAGGTCAAGTTATCTAAAGAATGTACCTATTTTAAACAAAATGAAAAATATGGAAAGTGACAGTTGCAGGTAAATGAAGGTTTAAGAAGGATAGACTTTTGAGATAATCTTGAAAAAGACAGGAGTGTGAATATTTTTTCAAATACTATTTAAGAGAGCGACTGATGGACGGTGAGTCAGTGTCAAAGATGTCGATTTGGAGTTTGATGCTGGCCAATGTTTCATCAGTTTGTACTTTTTTTTCCAGAACCATTAGCAGCCTTAGTCGATGTAGTGGTCCGGTAGCCATCACACAATCTAGCGAGAGTGTGCCTGGATGCATAGCAATGTCCATTGTTTGGCAATGCATATCCAATATACAAACCATTTTCAAAGATGATCTTAAACCAACCATATTGTCTCTCTGAATGTTATTTGTGAGTATTTGCTATCTGGTCATCATACGGCAACTATGTTGTTCATCTCCCATTTTTGAGTGGTCTTGCTGTTGTCACAGTCTGCTATGAAGACTTTGTGGAGAACATCGGAACGGTCCAAACATTTACCTGCAAAAACAAGGAGGTATGTAAAAACAAACAGGCAAACACAGACACACAGACACAGACACAGACAGACACAGACACACACACACACTACCTGTTGGCACATGAGTGAACCGGTGGAGATCCTGGAGTGGTAGTAACAATCAGAAAGGGAGAGAAATAGGTTAATGTGGGTTTTGGTAATGCACACCGCTAGGCAACAGATTACCAAAGACACATTTGATGACTATATAGAATATTGGCTTTTGTAAAGAGTGCAATACACTGAAAACTAGCCTACCCAGTACCAGAGACCAGGTCTCTGGTACTGTCCAATGTAGTTTATTGCAACAACATTGTGCCATGTGGGTATGAATGTTGCACATGTACCTTGAAGTATTTCCATTCTGTGTGTTGATTCATGTCACAATGGGTGATGATAACGGCAGAATTATCAGCTCCCCTGGTTAAGCACTGGTCATACTGCATCAGTTGGTTTGCCTCATTGATGCGAAACAGCTATACATTAACAAAACATACATACACAACATATTAACATGATGAAATCTGGAGGTTGTGGGCGACGGAGATGGGACAATTAGTAGAATGCTGTGCAATTGTAATAGGGTCACCAACAATCATCTCAGAAAATGTTTTACAGTTGCCATGAGCTGTGAGACAAATTCATTAAAAACGTATCTGTTAATGTTTAGCACACACACATACACACGAGTAGCAAAAGCTGTAAACATGACATGGTTTAAAATGTAGAGATTTGTAAATGCACAAGTGCAATGCAACTTATGCATGCAAATGCAATAACCTGGTTTCCTCCCATCCTGTGACATGGTCCAATCTCGAGAGTGCCTCCATTAGTGTGACCCATACTGTCGATACAGTAGCTGGTTTCAAAACCTCGAATCTACACAAAAACAGAATCTCTTAATATTTGCATTTGATAATTAGTTTGAATACATTGAAAATACGTACACATGAACTTACAAAATATTATGGTCAGTAATGTGACAGTTCTTTTCAGTTACATTTGGCTTGATTATCTGTTCCATCCATAAGACAGGAATGGTATTGGAAATGGTGTAGCAAAAAAAAGGAAAAAGAAATCTGCGTGTTCACACAGACAAAATTACAGGTTTGGGACCAAATTCGACGCCTACAGAATACACCAATTTCGATGTATTTCGAATAAAGTCTACCTACCTCACCCCATTCCACATTTTTTGGAGGCAGGGGATAATGCAGTGGAATGTCATAAGCAATTTCCTCCATGAACCATTTGAAGCTCTTGCAACGGTGCTCCTCTCTGACAAACAATTGAAACACATTTTCTGTTATGTCCCCAGTTGCTTGCTCGTTAAGTACTGTATAATTACTCATGTTACTCATAATCATGTTAATCCAATCATATTTTTCTTATCAAAACAAGAAAGGAGTTCCATGTTTATACCACACCGAACAAACAGCCTTTTGCATGCACCGGGTGTATTGGTGCAAGTGTGGGCGGACTGGCTCAGTGGAAATGGGTGTGTTGTAGAATATATTGAATTATTGGCTACTACATGATTTTCCCAGTTACCAGGAGTGGACCACCAAGAGGCGAGTCATGAAATCTCATTTACATCAGGGGCAGGGAGTTATTCCCATGTTATAGCTCAAATAATTTACAAACTCCACCAAAACAACCTCATTGCATTGCAAAATAGGTTGATGGGTCTTGGAGTCTCTCCCACAGATTTGGTCTTTACAGGAGTTAAACACAAGCGAGTGCAACCTTACTATTGAAAATATTGAAACAAAGCACCACTGTAGGTAATGTATGCCACATCCAATCTAGATGGACTAGAGATAAGTTCTAACGTCGTCTAGTCAGAATCTCTCATGGAGGTGTATATGAAGCAAGGGGGATGTCGTATGTACATTTCTCTGAAACATCTAAACTGTGCCTGCCTTTTTTTAAACGATTCTATGATTCCTAGCCCTTGCAACTCCATTATTAAACATGAGTCGCAATGTTATCCAAAGCAATGTAAACTGGTACACCTTAAACGCTACGTCTCGCATTCTGTGAGATTGTGGACACCTGAAACCTGTATTCGAGTGTGCATATCAAGCGGGGATCTCACGTCTAAACAGGCTGAGACGATTGTTGGCACGTTGTGCCCTTTGTGTCAACAGATTCGTTTTTGAATCTAGAAACAATATAGATTCAGAATCTAGATATTTCTCTCATGTAAACAGGGCCAACATTTCAATGGCATCCTATGCCTTCTCTTTCTGTTGAATGTCCTTGTAAAAAAGATCCTGCAGGTCATTTTTCCATTTTAAATATAAGCGTAAGCGTACCATATAAGTGTTGTGACATGATTGGGGTAATGAATCTCTAACATTACTGCAGTCAAATAAATGCTTTATGTCTATTCCTATTTCCAAACAATGTTGGTAAAGCGCTGCAGCAGTAAGGCACCAGCAACACTGGACATGTGTTTTTTTGGCACATCCTGCCTCGCGGTGTCTTTATGACCAAGATGGTCAAAAAACAGGTTACTGCTTGTTGGTGCAAGGAGTTTCAGCTTGAAACCTATTTTCCTGCAGTGAAAAAATACATTTTTCGAATAGACGTACATTTATGAAAGATGAGTATTAACATTAATGTGAGTTTCCATGGCATTGCCATTAATAAAGTGTTTTATAATAATAATCTAAAGTGTTTTGTAATAAAGATTTTCACTGTGCCTGTTCCATAGCTGTGGGTGTGACTTGGATTTTATTACTGTGTAATGTTTGTCTATATTCAAAAGTACTTGACGACAAGAACAATACAAATAATAGATGGACAAGTAGCCTGGAAGGGCAGAATGTCAGTTTGTTTGAACGGTGTATCCCAATCAAGTCAGATCAATGGCCGTTGTAAAACGTAACGGATGGAATGCACAAGAATGATCATTGAGATGGAAAAAGGTAGACAAAATCTGTATTTCTATGTTTCTATGTGTTTATCTGCAGGATGCACCAACACTATGAATCCTTTAAATAAGACATCTATGTGTATTGATGGTTTGATGGACACTGCGTTCCCTCTCTGATGTTGCACTGGGTTGTGTTTAAACCATGTAAAGCCCAAATGAGTTAAGCGGGAGAGCTGGGCGCAAACTGGAGAAATGTTTAATATGATGAACAAATTCCAAGACTTATCAGATTGGGAAGTTATTAATACTATATAATGCAATAACTCCTGCCACCTGATGTAAATGACATATCACGGCAAACCTTTAATAGCCCACTCAGTAAGAATCTTTCTTTTTTTAAATTAATGGCCATACATGCACCATTGCACCCATCTGGGATACTTATGCACCTTCCACTCAGGATGTTGGTTACACAAATTAAAACAATTCAGAGGCAGAGCACACAAATGGTGCACTTATTGATCTGAAATATTGTTAAGCTTTAAAGAGGAACAGATATAGGGATACTTTTGGACTGATTGACTGTAATCCGTTACCTGAAGCGTTTAAGATCACTGATGTCCCCGTAGGCTAGAGTCAGGGTTTCAGGACGACTTGCATAAAAGTAGTCCTTATAATCATCCCACCACACCTCCACCACTCGCACATAATTCTATACCCAAAGACAGATGGGAGAGACAATTTATTATTATTTCAAAAAAGCAAGAGACGTACTACTACTAGTATTGATTATACCTAGGGATTTTCACGATTAGTCGACTAGTTGTTGCTGCGCTTGCTAGTTGGCACCAGAAATACTAGTCAGTTAAACCCTTTCTTTTCTCACAGAGAACCGCATTTCTGCCAAGATATGAATCGCAAAAGCATACCATGCACTATTTCCTTGATAGAAATACACCTATAAGAATTAAAGATTTTAATAATATAATTAACAAATGTTAAACTATGTGTAGTTTCCCAAAACATGTGAATAATTTGACTCAATTTAATTTAATCTTGTTCACAATTCTCAACAGCGATCTTCACCCCAGTTAGAAACTGCGGTCAAGTGTGCTGTCGTTCGCAATCAGTTGGCCTGTAATGACTTCGTATTACCTTGTTTTAATTAGATATAGAATAACCACCATGGATGTTTTATTATAAGAATGATGGCTGAAAATACCAGTTTGAGTGAACGTTTTGTCCAAAACTAGACCCCTAACTGTTTTGTTCTCCAACCCAACAACAGTTCAACTGGTGCTATGAAGAACACATTCACTAGAGGAGAGCTGACTGCAGTGATGCGCGTTGCAAAAACGTGACTTTTCAGCAGCATTTTAAATAAGGTTGCGTTACAAAAAAATAGCATTTACTCTTATTATACACACAATATTTTCTTCAGACTATGTTTGGCCTCTTAGATTTTTGTTTTTCAATTTTGACTGATTTCTAAGCATTTACACTGATTTCAGCAGTTAGACTAGTCATTCATAAAACAGTGGAAATAGCAAACTAATCATACGGAACATCCCTATTAATAACTGCCAAATGTGTGTCATGTACCTTCAATGTAGGTGATGATCCTACATGTGCAGGGGGAGGATTGCCCTGCCATCCCTGGAGTCTGTAAATATGCCCAATACGGGAACATGGCACAAATAGCAGCTGACCACCGCACTGCCAAATCTATACACACACACACACACACACACACACACACACACACACACACAAAAACATTTTAGCAATATTATTTAGCATATTTTCTATTTTGTGTGGTGCCGTCTCTTCTAAAATTAACATTTTAGATTGCTTTTACGACACAGAATTGTATAAAACACACATACATATATAGACACACACTTTGTAAATATACCTACCTTGTATGAGATTTCAAAATTTTCTCCCCCCCAAATCTGCAGTCCAGGGTCGTAAAGACCTAGCTCAAAGAAATAATCTCTCTCTATGGCAAACAAACCACCTGCCATTGCTGGAGACCTGCAGATACAGACGTAACATTAAAGACACGACTGTTCACAACAAGTTGGACCAAGGAGGGCCCCAAGTTTTTTAAATGAAAATGAAACGAATTAAAATTTAAAACAATTAATAATATATACATTTTAATAGTCCAAAAGAAATCCCTATGGCATAAAATAAGGAGAATTAGTGAGGAGGAACAGGGAAAACAAGACAGGATTGATGAAGTTGTTCTGAATGGTGGGAAGAGGTGTTTTGGGGAAGGAAGACGAAAACTCCTAACTTTCACCAGAGGCTAAATATATTTTAGGGGTTGACCAATTAGTCTCAATATTCAACGGATTAGATATCCATTGTTACAATCAAGCCGATGTTGACCAAATCCTTTGCATGCAACTGAATAAAGAAGGATTTCACAAAACAGGAAAATAAAAATAAAATCTTTGAACAGGATTTTCCTTCACCAGCACAAGAATATAATTCAGTGCATTTGGCAGTATATAACTATGGCATTTGTGATGACGGCTTACTAAACAGAGTTTGGGGACAGGAGAATTAAAATGCATTATGCAAATATCTTCAATTAATATTATAATATTAAATATATTTCTCTTAACATTTTTTTCCATGGATCTGACTGAATGGGCCCAAGGCCGTGGGGGGTGGCCGACCCGTAGCGCCACGCCTGGGCTAGCCTCACAATGGCTTATGGGTAATGTAGGAAACAGTTGCTTGAGAAATTGTCTACTTTGAGCTCAATTTAATAACAATTAGTTTGTCATAACTATTTAAATAGCCTACCATGTTGCAGACAAGCTATGTGGCCATGTATCATTTGTTTAATAAAGTATTTGATGCTCTAGATAATTTGCAGTGACTTAAAGAAAAAGTGCTTCCATGTTATTCCAATCTCCTATTTTCAGCCATTTTAACTGTGAGCTGCTCACCCTACCCAAACATTTATTTTATTTATTTTACACATACTTACCACATACTAAGTTTTCACCCATAATTGATAGACATGTACTTTAAGAGTGAATTATTCCTTTAAACCCTTTCGAAACAGGCGAAGACAGATCCAGTGGGATGCAGTTGAAAGGAAAAATGTAGTCAACCCTATTTAAAAACATATTTTAGCACAATCAACTGGTAAGTTTCTAGGTGTGAACTTTCTAGATTTTGTAAAATAGTGTTGCAATACCTATATGGCTCAGTCCTAGAGTTTCTTAGCTTTTTTTCTCTGTCCCCAAGAGGAACTCTTTTCCAAAGCATGCTCCAATCCCATGCTCCTCTAGCAAAGCCATCTTGGTCTCCTCCCCCCTGTGGCTCAATGGTGAAAGTCTGCCCATGGATGGAGTCGATCAATGGCACGGTGCACACTGTTCTGGTGGGTGAGGTTTGGAGGGCACATGGAGGATAGTGTGCATGCATATAGGAGGAAGCAAGGAAGCGGCAGAAAGACCATGGGGGACATGGGGGATGAAAGTGGTAGAGGGACACATCATGTGCATGATGGGAATAAATGAAAGGAAAAACATTTAAACAGGATTAGTCACAAGATTTGTGATACGAGAGGGAGGGGCCATGCGCAACAAAATACAAACAGTGAGGAAAGGTTGCGCAGAAAAATACATAGGTGCAGTCAAGCAGATTGGATAAGGGGGGAGTTGGGGAAGGAAGATGGAGACACAAAAAAGAACAGAGTTAGATGATTGTGAGTAGACATGGGAGTGTGTACCGATAGGGTTCAGTGGTGTATTTTCTCTTTGTCTTCTCTCTGTCACTAAGTGGTACCCGCTTCCAGAGTAGACTCCAATCCCATGCTCCTCGAGCCAAACCGTCTTCATCTCCGCCCTGCTGGGCCTCCATAGTGTACTCATTACCGTCAATATAATCTATCAACGGCACTGTACATATAGTCCTACAGATAAAAATGTTCAAAATATGTAGACCTTCATCTGACATTTCACTTCGGATTAAAAGCAGTAAAACATGCGCTGGTATTGAGTAAAAGCAGTATTTAGATAATCAAGTTTAACATTTTTATAATAAAGTTGTTGGAATAATGGGCTGTAGTAATTACACAACCAATTTCACAAAAACAATGATTACACAAGTAGGTTACATTGTTGGCATAATTACTAAATTACCATGCATTATAAAAACTTGATAATGCAGACAACCATAACTAAGCAGACTATGGACCACAAAGTTTATTGTGGTCCATAGTCTGCTTAGCAAATTACCAAGATGAACCAGTTTTAAAATATGAACCCGATTTCACACACGATTCGATGTTAAATCTAGTTGACCACCTGTCTCACCACCACTTTTCTTGCAATCTCTATAAATTATAACAATGGTGTTAATTCAAATCATTGCAATTGATTTTGTACAATTACACTTCACTCTGTTCTGAATTGCTTTTATTTGCAGCACAGCAGCCAATGTTTTATCTTTTATCCATTTATTTATGGCATTTAGGCTGATTAAGACTAACCGAAAATGTGTCAGATAAGCAACCCAACTGGCCTAGATGGATATTGCTCTGCTCTAAATGTAACTTTCTTTCCTGTTCATTCGGCATAGGCGCTGTGAACAAATGCTTGGCAAATTCCACAATATTCTGCGTTTTACAGTTGATTCCATTAACTAACTTAACCATTTTATAAGTAAAGTGCAGCTGACAGCTCCTTTTCCCCAACATCCCTAATCAACACTGGAAATAGTAAGATCGCCATTAAGGGTTCCAGAAAGTAATCAAACTAAATTTTAAACAATGCAAATCTGCATTGTTTAAGAAAGGTTATTTTAATTTGTTAACAAAGAAAACAAAGAAAGAACATTTTTACTTCCGGGGGTAGAATATAACTTCATGGCACTTTGTTATGATTTCATGCAGACATTTTATATATGTGAAGTAAGGGCAGTTCCCTTTTGTGAACAAGCGTGTTACCTGTCTTTTGAAATGGGCGCAACCAGCGGTGCGTACCAGTTTACGCTGACCTCACAGTGGGCATCAAGGTAAATCAGAACCTGGACCATTCAGCCAAACATAGAAATTATTAAATTAGAAACAAAAAAGCTACACATATACCAATCTTTGCTGGGTAAAAGGACTGAGTGGGAAATCCAAAGGCATGCACCGGCATGGCAGACAAAGGAATGGTTGATAGAAAGTATTCAGACCCCTTAACTTTCCACAGCCTTATTATTTTTTGTTAAGCCGTAAAGAGCATACCTGTCCTATAGTGGCCTTCTGGGCTCCTATGCTTCTGGCTTGAATAAGTCCTTCTCTCTTCTCGTTTCTGAAAAGTTTGACCAGACCGTTCCATTGTTTGATGTATTCTTCCAAACGCTCCTTAAGATGGACTATATACACACAGTGAGGCATGCACATAGACACAAAGAAATGGACATAAGAAAACAAATAGACAATAAACTCAATGACATACAATGAACAACAAAATATATATCTCATTTTTGTAAATGGGTCTAGTATTTGCACTACAGCCATGCAGAAGACAAGGTCGAAATCCTTAATCCCCACTCACAAATTAGATATTAAAAAATACAATCACTAGTCATTATGTCTTTTTAAATAAATACAAATATTGAATATTTTTAGCTTTAGAGAGTTCACATTTAGAGAGTTCAATTGTTTGTGAACTCCATAGGTACATCATCCACATGCAAAACACATCAACAACAATAAATAAATAAATAAATAAATAAATAAATAATCAAGTCAATGTACAAAGGACCGGTACAATTCTCACTTACTGGGTGATATGGGTTAGTGTTTATGTCTTTGTTCTCATTGTAATTAAGGATGGTCTGTGTGTGCATGTTGCAATACAAAAACAAGTAGACCTACAGCTGTAATTCCAGAAATAAGATAAAATAGGCATTTTGCGTTTTGTTAGGTATTTCATTTACACAACTCAGTACTTCTCAGTTTTCTGATATTAATTTGGGGCCTACATTGTTAAGTACTGGGGGAAGACATGCTGACATGCAGCCAAAACAAAAGTACAAATATAATAAAAGGTACAAATGTGTACATCAACCTTACCTTTGTTGCTAAAGTCATCTATCATGACAATCTCAGCAAGGTATCTCCTGTGTGTCCTCTTAATGACACTGTGGACAGTTCTCATCAGTGTAGACCAGCCTTCATTATGAAAAACTATTATCACACTAGAAGTCAGCAGCCTGTCATCATAATGCCAGTGCTTACACCTGGAATAGAACAGAAAAGTTGAGGTTATGAGAATAAAACCAAAATAATAATAGTTGACATTGCCATCACTCCAAAAACACATCATAGGACATGATCCCAGCCAGCCGCTGTCTGGATCCCTGATCTGTAAGAGCTGTTTCAGATATTTACATATCACATTTCACACTGGAGCCCCCCAAGAGACTGTACTGGTTCCCTTCCTGTTCACTTGTATCCCTTTTCCACCAAGGCAGTTTGAGAGCCGGTGCCTAATCACAAACCAGTTCTTCGTGTTTCGGCAGCCATAGAACTTGGTGTGTGTGTGTGTGTGCGTGTGCGTGTGCGTGTGTGTGTGTGTGTGTGTGTGTGAGACAGAGAGAGAGAACTAGGTTGGTGGAAAAGGGGTATTATATACAGTATATAGTCTCTACAGTCTCTCGTCATGCCACCTGCAAAAGTTCTCGGATGACTGCAATAGTTGGATGTGTCGGGGGGGAGGGGCAGCAAGGGGAGTATAGCAGATTAGTGGGGGACTACCGAGTGGTGCAGACTACTACTGCACCTCTCAGACTACTGAGGGTCTGTCCTGGGGGCCACCATGCACCCAGTGACCGAGCATGCACAGCAGGAGACCTATCCCGCCTTAGTGTTCTACCGAGTTGTACCGCAGGACTCACATGCCGACCGCCATCAGACTTTATAATGCATTCCTGGTCTCAACACAACATAACCCCATCTGCACCAGATCCATTCCACACCCACCAAAGCAGTTGTAATTCAACATTTTTGCATACCACACCACTCCCACGCATAAAAGCAACTGCTGTTACAAACATAATTAAGTATGTATTAATCTGTTGTGTGTGTTTGTGTGTGTGTGTGTTTATGCAACAGATTTTATCTTGCTGTAACACTGAATGTGACAGACGGGACAGACTCTACAGCATCCATTTATGAATTATTTTCATACAAATCATTCAAAGGCTATATGCAGAAAGACAGGATCAGCAGGACAGATAGGTCTAAAAACAGGGAGTCAGAACACAAACAGGTCCACATTTCAGTTTTCAACTGTAAACCAAATGTGTTAGTACCAACAGTGGCAGTAGTATATGTAATAGTAATGAGTAAAAAACTTACTCCTCATGTCGTAGATCATTTACAGTCCTATCCAGGGAAATCATGTCACTAGCCACCATGTTGAAGCCAAACTCTTTGATAGAGGCCTGGACAGCCTCTTTGTAATCTGGTCCCAGGACAAATGCCTTACCAGCCTCACCTGGGCCATCTGGAACCCCAGGAGGTTCAGGCTGCTTCGGTTCAAAATTCCCTAAGATATCTTTCTTTAAGATGGGGCTTGTGTAGGCATTGGAGTGGGGCTTGAATGTTACGTATTGTTGCTGGATCGCCTGTTTCTGATTGGGGACCTCAGGATTGACGTCTCTGCCTGAAAAGATTAAAATAATAAGTTAACAAAACTCCAAAATGTCGATGCAGTGTTTGCAATCATTACATTAAGACTGTGGTGGCCCGCCAGTTTAATTTAAATAGCACAAATAATCTGTGTAGATATGAATATAATTCATGTTTTTTCAGATAATCTGCAAAAACAAGATTATTTTAAGATATATTTTTTATAGCATTTTTTATAGCACATAGCGGTTAATGACGGTCAGAAAAAAAAAAGAATTAGCATCCCTACAATGTAATATAATTGTATTTGTTCTGTCCGTAACAAACCACATATATTAAATGTCTCAAATTGTACAATAGGCTATATCTAACTATAAAGCGAGGAATCTCGGTCTGTACGTATGTACGTCCTTTGCATATCTCAGGAACCGTTTATCAGATCTACTCAACACCCAAGGACATGCAGTGTCCAACTTGGTACAATTTGGACACGCGACAAGTTCAAAATAATAAACTTTGAATAAACAAGCAACACTGTGCAGCAGTGGGAGCATCCAGGCTCTGCGGAGTGCAGACTACAGTCTACAGCCATGTTTTGAATGGAACTGCACTAGTAAAACTAAATACAAGAAATGTGTGCGTGACTGACACACATCGCACAACTATTGTGCGTGTGTTGTGTTATACAGTTGATTTCTTAACTGTGCGATTTGTTATTATTCATTTGTTCATTGATTATTAGCGGTGTACGAGATCCCGTCATCCCATACAGGATGAAACACACGGTTCAGTGAGCACAAAATGCCCTTTCAGGACAGAATACGGTACAGCAGAGAAAAAAAGCAGGCCTGATTGTAGCACGTTTTGGATACTTTATATTAGCGGGTTTTTATCTCTATCTCTATAGCCAGCGAGATGCCTTCTAACTGCATAGGAAATGGTTCTGACTTTTCTTCTAACGTTTGGTGAGAAATGGTAATGATCAGTCAATCTTTGGGTACTTGTCTACATGCAGATGGAAACTAACATTTCCATCTGCCTCCGTTTCAGATTTATACATACATTTCTGGGTGTAGCTCGATAAAAGTATCGATTGTAAGCAAATGGAGCACATCCCGCCCTATCCTGATGAGGTGTGTGTACCAGATGGGGCTATCTATCTATATATCAAAATATTACTTTTGTACACGTTAACCCCAAAAAGCTACTGGCTGACAATATCGGATATCACATGTTTTCATACATGGGTCAACATTTTCATATAGGTGGGGCCCTTAATATACAGACATGTTTTGTGAATTTCAACCTTGTTCCAGAAATCAATCAATCAAGAATGAATCAAGCCAGCAAGCCTCACCTTGTTTGAGTCTGATAGAGTTCAAGTCTACCTCCACTCCCTCCACATGAGGCCAGGGCACCACAGGTTTGAAAGGGTCCACTAGCTCCCCTTTATGTAGCTGACCATCAACCTGTAGAAATAATGGGTTTTTTTGCATTGGTAATAATTGGCATTCTTGCAATTCCCATTTACAATTCCAATGAATACAATCAGAACTAGCTAAAGTATTGCTATGAAAGCAATTAAAGAAAACTAATTTAAATTGAGTTGTAAATACGCTAGCTATGACATCACTTGACGCCTACCCTACAAGGCAGTTGAAACGGATGTAAGTCCCGGATCACATGTTTGTTTAACGATTACAGACTGGATACGCTGTCTTGATAAACTGACGACGTGTCAAGTCTACCTACTAATAACATGCCTTTAAGGTAATATTGTATAGGAATATGGTAGAACAAAAAAACAACAATTCCTGCTTGGAATCCATAACAATGAATGGAAACATACATTCATATCAGATTACAAAAATAAATAGTCAGGATGCACAACCCTTTACAATAACACCGTGGGCTCTTCTAAAACCCTTAGAAAGTTATATTTAAAGCTCATCAAGGTCTCTGACACAAAGTAACCATGAGACCGTGATTTAAACACGGTGATTTACTTCCGGGTTTAGCACCCATTTAGAACGGCAACTTCTGACGCCTGAAGTCAACCGTATAAACATTAACCTTATACACATTACCCATCAACACCGTGAGGGTTTCTGTGTGTGTGGCGGTCCCCCATGTCTGTGTGAGGACACGTTTCATAAACACATGATACTTAATCATACATCATTATAGATATGCGACAGCTAAAAACGATATCCACAAGGTTTCCGTAATCACCCAGTAAAAACAACGCGATTACCTAGACCGCTGCAGCGGCTACTGCGTTATGCACATGTTGGAAATGGCAGTGTAACTACAGAAAGGAGACGATAACCTGTGTGTGTTATATATAAGACGATAAGACGTGCGTGTATTATGGTGTCAGCGCGTTGTTTCTACTCACCTGTTTGGCGAAAGGGCTGTCTTCACTGGGCTTGGGCGAGAGGAACGACCAGAGCACCACCAGGCTGAGGAAAGCCCCCACCACCACACAACTCCGCAAAACAAACCCCACTTTGAGTCTCATGTTGGGCGCAAGGAGAGACGGCTGCAGCCGGTCAGTCTGCACCACTAAGGTGTGTGGCGGTGATTAGTGGCGGTGTCGTGGGATTTCAACTCACAGTTTGCCCAAGCCATGGAGTGCAGTGTAGCAAACGTCGGACTTCCTGTAGGAAAAAAAATACGTTCTTTCAAAATAAAAGCCATAAAACCGCTTCCAGAAGAACCCAAGTTATCAAATACAGTCATGCATTATATTCATTTAAATGTGTTTGTATAAACCCTTTATTATCGGAATATAAAATAACTTTATACATTATGTTACATTTCGACAAGGGCTCCGTTTATATTTGTTAGTTTTTATTTGTTTATTTTAATTTAATTAAAAACGCTTTTGACACTTGACCGTTTCCTATCATACCAGAGGCCTAAAATGATGGTATTTTGGGGAACATTCATTCATAACCAAGAGAACAAATAGGCGTAAACGTTTAATTTCAGAAAACACGTATTTAATGACTTACCCTTTTTAGGGGTAGCCACGTTGTTTCTTTAAAGACAGACTTGCTGACGTAGCTTTGTGACGCACGGAAGGAGGCAGACTTCGTCTTACAGGACATGGACATGCATGTTCACGTAGAGTTTGACCACGGGGTCAATGGTTAAAAGCTCCAGCAAACTGTTGGAGCGAGTTGAATGCATTATTCCTGGAAAAAATAGCCCTGTATCCTACAACACCTGAACCCTTGTGAACCATGTGATTCCTTTAAAGTGTAATTTTAAGTTTCTGTTTCTCTTGTTGTCCAGGACAGTATAAAATGACGTGCTCCACCATTTCCTGTAATCCTGTAGCTATGTTTAATGTACGTTGATTGTTTTGACTTCTATCCTAGCCGAATAGGTCGTGGAGCACACAAACAGATGCACCGATACCACAACCCCTCCAGACCTGTCTACAAGCTTGTGTACCTGACAAACACCTCCCTATGTAGATAGATCTACAGGAGACCCCAGGTAGTGAGAATCGGTGTCTGCACCTCCCCCACGGTGATCACCAACACAGACACCCCCAGGGCTTTGTGCTCCGCCCCCATTCTGTTCTCCTTGTTCACAAATGACTGTGCAGCAATCAGTACCAACCTCATTGTCAAGTTTTCTGACGACACGATTATTGTGGGCCCCATCGCTGACAACGATGAGTCAGCCTATAGAGAGGAGGTCGGTACCCTGACAGCATGGTGTCAAGACAACAACTTCACGGCATGACAATGGAGATGATTGTGGATTACAGGAGGGGGAGCATGCACCCATACATACAAATCAATGGAACTGTGGTGGAAAGGATCAGCTGCTCCAGGTTCCTTGGGGTGCACATCAGCAATGACCTTACCTGGTTTGCCCGCACAGACAAGGTGATCAAATCAGATCGGAATCGTTTCTTCTTCCTGAGGTGTAGTTTGGTATGGACCCAGTCATCCTCACAAACTTGTACAGGTGCACTATTGAGAGCATTCTGCTGCATCAGTGTGGTACGGGAGCTGCACAGCCAAGGACTGTAGGACCTTTCGCTATTTCCAAGTTTTAAAATTGAACTGACATTTTTGAAGTTGTCAGTTAATGCCACATAACATGTTTATTCTGCTTACCCAAGTGTGATTTGGGGACATTTCCCCTTGTTTACAACATTATGTATGGTAATCTAGTCTAGAAGGGTTGTCACTAAGAGAGACTGGTGCTTCAATTAACAACATAACATTTATTGGAATTGCAAATCATCAAAATCATTTTTCCACTTAAATGTGCAGTGTGTAGGATTAATGGCATCTACCGGTGAGGTTGCAGATTGCAGCCAACTGAATACATTTATATTTAGGGCATTTAGCAGACGCTTTTGTCCAAAGTGACTTAAAGTACATTTGTCAGACGAAAGTGCAACAGTATATCACTATAGGTACAGTAAGGATTTCACAAGAACAAGTTTCAAGCAGGCCCAATTGCTAGTTAACCCATTGCTAGTATACAACTCTGAACAGGTGGGTTTTGAGTCTCTTGCGGAAGCTGGTGAGCGACTCTGCAGTCCTCACATCAGCAGGGAGCTACGGTGGCCTGTAAGGTGCCAGTAGGTGCAAAATTATGTCAGTTAGTTATAAATAATCATAAATAAACATTGTACAAATTAAAAACACACACATGATTATATCTATTTATCAATACTATCTATTTATCAATTTATCTGTCTGTCTGTCTGACTGACCTTTGCTGTGGGTCTTCAGACAGGAGGTAGGAGGTGGTGGTGCTGTAGTCAGAGCTCTCTTCAAAGGAACTGGTAGCACTGAAGGAAAAGCAACTATACTGGGATCCAGCTGAAAACCCAGACATCCCTGAGTCTCCATCTCCATGTTTGAGTGGGTGGAGTCCTCCACCTTCTCTACCCCCACCTGGGGAAGATGTGAGCAGATCTTCTGCCTCTTGGTGGGCATTTGGCATATCTCAAAGTTGGCCTTTCTCTTGAGCTGCCTGGAATTCAAACCCTGAGCGTTTTCTGCCTGGCAGCTGCTGCTACCTTTAGTGGTGAAATAGAAGAAGCCTTAGGATGAAGTTGGATTTATGAGGCTTTGTATCAGGTTAGGAGTGGCCTCAGTTTAGAAAAAAAAATCTAAATAGCAAAGAGAACATATGTATGAAAATATAGAAACTCACCTAAATCTCTATTAGTCTCTCTTACAGAAGGCAGAGGCTCAGGCTCGGCTTGCAGGCCATGATACTGATGAAGCGTGCCAAGTGCAATTACTTCACACAATCAAATCCACAAATCCAAAAATAATTGAGTTAACTTATTTAACTCTGTCACACAGCACGGTTCATGCATGCATTCACCAGAAATGTAACTGACTGACTGACCTGGTTGACTTCTATGTTGGGCTGAGTGCCAGTGGTGATGTCATACAGCATGCAGACAATCAATGGAGCATCTACAACAATAATAATATAGTAATATAATGGAAACAAATCCTATCTTATATTATTCATATCGGAATACACGCAAATTGAAAATAGTAGTCAACATACACTACAAATACGTATTCACATTTTATTAGTTTATTGTATGTTTGTATGTGTTTAATTACAAACCAAAATGGTTTTGAACATCAATAAATGTGCTGGTAATGTTGTAAGTAGTGCTGAAATGACTTTAACATAGGCCTAACTGTTACATTAATTTTAATGAGTCAATAGACCCTTTTCACAGAAATATCATAATTGGACAGACACAGTTGTTGCTCATAACATTATGGTTCTGCTCCTTTTATGTACCAGGGCCCGGGTAGATTACAATAGTGAAGATACCTCTGTGAAAGTGGTCTATTGACAGAACATTTACCTAGTTGCACTCACCTAATAACCTACGAATAACAATAGCAATACAACAATATAAATCACAACGTGTGTGTTTTTAAATAGTTTGGCGTTATTACAAACCTAGAACGTGGTTGAAAATGAAGTGAGTAAAAAGTTATTTCTCCAAATTCGTTGTAGGAAAGTACTGCCACCTACTGACATAACAAAGAATCACATTCACGGCCAATAAAACAAAACAATAAACCAAAAATAAATACTTTTAAAATGAATAAATAAATAAAATATCTCCAACCCCTTTTGTGGTTATCACACTTTACCGACTTGGCTCCCTCACCTCCGTTTGCATTGGGATTCATGGTTGCAATCAGCCATTGGTCCATCAAGCTGCCTGTTCCACCCTTCGACTCGTGTCAAGACCAAGCCGCCCAATCGCAGCTCATGCACCACCCAATTGGCCTGCCCCTGAGTCTTCCTCCAGGCTCTCATGTACAATGAAAGTGTCACAAGAGAGACTGATGCTTCAATTAACAGCATAACATTTGTTGGAATTGCAAATCATCAAAATCATTTTTCAACCGGTGTAGACGCTACCATAGCCTCCCTTTCCCCGCCATTTCAGCTCCTCATATAGAGCTTTAAATTCAGCTAAAACACACACACGATTATGTTCTTTCTATCTGTCCGTCTGTGTCTGTCTGACTGGCCGTTCTTCAAACCCTGAGCACTCTTTGCCTGGAAGCTACTGGTGAAATAGAAGTAGCATTAGGATGAAGTTGGATTTATGAGGCTTTGTATCAGGTTGTCTGTCTGTCAGACCTTTGCTGTCTGTCTGTTATACCTTTGCTGTGGGTCTTCAGGCAGGAGGAGGAGGTGGTGGTGCTGTGGTTGCAGCTCTCTTTAATGGCAGATGAGCTAGTACCATCAGTCAGCTGATTATTCCAAATCTAAACCAGAGTGAGTTTTATTAGATAGCGCTGAAACGTTAATACTTGTAGGTTGTCCTGGCTAGACACAAAAAAAGAACGACAGTGTGGAGTGTATGTGGATTGTGTTGTTGTTAGCGGGTTTTTCTTCTTGGAGGTGCGTGCCATCTACATTGATGTGGTCTGTGACCTTCGTTCTTTTTCTGCTTCCTCTTTCATCTTTTGACTCGTCCTCATGCAGACATCCATAAACAAAGGCGAAGAGATAGCCATGCTTTCCATGTTCACTGTTGCCCATGCAGATTACACTAACTAGCCAACATGATTTGTTATATGTTCATGACTCATAAACACCTGGTGGACCTTACCGATGAGGTGAAGAGGCTAGGGAGAGTAGTGGAGCCAGATAAAGATGACTGAGGCTACATTCCAATTCTCAAACTTCTCTATCTTAAACTTGTTGCAGGCTTATACATAACATCTGCCACCATCATAGCATCTGCCACTATCTCTGCTTTTATAATCAATAATTAATGGTTATTTTGCTATCACGATTTTCATTTCATGAAATCGATATGAAACGTTTACATCTCTGGCAACTTACAGGATTTTTGAATAAACAAATTGCACCTCAGTTGTCCTCAAAGACTCGTCTGGTACATGTTTGCACTCACTATCCAACCTACTCAGTAGTTGTACAAGGAACAGACATTCCTGTGTAGTTGCAGGTTAATACTTGTTGAGATGTCCCTATATAATATCATTTAAAGGTGCTATTGATAACATTCAGCCACTAGATGTCGTATTCCTCTCCCCCTTCCCATTGCATTCACGTAATAACACCGCTGTTGCTCGAAGCACACGCTCCTTAAAGTGGTTGCCAGTTTGTTGCAAAACCTGCATATTTTGTGGAGTGAGACTTAGACAGACTCAGTCAGGTCAAATGATGAATCTTCATTGGTAGTAATGAGTAATGAATTCATTTTGCAACATGTAGCTATAGATTAGCTATAGATTTAGGTTACGTTGTGCAAAGTGATGCCGGGAGAGAAGGTCTGGGTGTTCTGCCCCTGAGGAAGAAGGGGGTTTCTCCAATGCTCAGCAACAAGTGGTGTACTGGGTGAGGATGTACGTCAGGGGGAGGGTGGTGGTGTTGCACCAGGATAGGCTGGCACCCTACCACCCCCTGGCCGCATGTGAACGGCCTCAGGACCAGGCCAGCTCACGAATAGTGGAATAGTGTCTTGTTAATTTCTCCTATGGCAAAGGGATGCAATCAACAGGGACTAACATATAATCTGTTATGATAGTAATCGATGCGATTCCATAGTGAAGCTTTGTAATCCAGCCCCCAGCCCCTGACATAAGGTTCTTGGTTCAAGACCAGCAAAGAGTTGGTGCCGCTCTGGAACCAGTTCTATTTCTTGTAGGCTACGCTGTCTAGGCTTCGCCTTATGTCCCCAGATGGATTGTCCGGGACGCGGTTTGCCGATGTCCTCAGCCACCAGCAGTCCATTCATGAGAATTGGTCCTGCTTCGGGCCTATTCTCACCGCGACCGCATCTTCCAGACACGGTGCAAAGAAGAGGCAGCGTTTGCGCCATCAACGTGCAACCTCTCCACTGCGGCCACCGCCAGTGCAGGAGAAGTGGTCCTGGGGGAGCCCACCTGTGATGGCCCAAGCCACACATGGTAACAGCCAGCAATGGTAATACAGTACACAAGGTTACCATGTTTCGTTAAGTACACAGGTTAGGTTCTTTTTGCAGTTAGCCACACCCCAAACAATTCATAATTTCAAATTACAGATTACATAGTTGATTTGAGTTAATTGGTTTGGCCAAGCCACTATATATGTTCCCTTGTGTGTCTCATTCAGTTAGGTCAGTTTGTTCAGTTCATATTCTGTTTGTTGTATGCTGTTTTGAGTATAGTTATATTTTGTTGACCTCTTTTATAGGCCTAGACGTTAAAATTCTTGGTTTCTATTGTTTGGTATTTTTGAGCATTGCCTGACTGTTTGGTCCCTGACACCACCCTTGCCAGAGGGGCCCCAAGGAGGCTGTAGGCTAGCCCTGACCTAGGACCGGCTGGCAGCATCTTTTCATTCCCCTTGCTTTTCTTTTAATATAGATTTAAAAATCTGTTCAGCTGGACGGCAGTACATCGCACTTAATGAGCAAAAACCTTTAGACCGGCAGCGCCTTGCGACCTTTGTGTGCCACTCTCCGGCGACTACCATGCCTTTCCCCTCCCCTCAGCCTGATGACGGAAGTAGAACGGCGATTAGGCGGCATAGCATAGCCAGTCTGCAGCATCTCCATGTGCTTCATGAGCGGGTTGGGGACTCGTCACACGGGGTCATGTCTACGGTCTCGGGTACAAGTCCCCTAGACCCCGACTTTATTTCCTTCTCTGCTCTCAGCCCGGTTACCACTGGCTTGTGAGAAGCGCCCCCTCCGCCTTACCAGCGGCTGGTGGGCCCACCGGATTGTCCCGTGGAATCCCAGCTCACGGACGGCCCCTCCCCTTTCGAGGGTAGCCCTCCATGGGTCACTTAGGTCAGGTGTGATGGCGGTAGGGGTAAGGGAATACGACGTGTTGGACAGCACGCTGAAGCTGGGACATCCCATTTAGTTCAAGCAATGTCCCCTGCCCTTTGTGGGGCTGGTGGAGACAAAGCTGCAGGACCCCATTGCACGCTGGGCTCTAGCAGCAGAGGGGGCCCATCTCTTGGATAAGGGGCCGTCGAGTCATGCCAGGGGTTCTACTCCCGTTACTTCTCGTTCTCAAGAAATCAGGGGAAATGCGACCCATTTTGAATCTCCGTGTTTTCAACAAGTCTGTTGCGAGAAGAACGAGGAAATTCAGAATGCTCACAGTCAGAGCACTGCTTCAATGTGTGAGAGAGGGCGACTGGTTCACATCCCTGGTTCTCAACGATGCTTACTTCCACGTCCCTATTTTCAAGACTCACAGGAAATTCCTCTGTTTTGCTTTTATGGGCATGGCTTACGAATACCGGTGCCTGCCGTTCGGCTACTCCCTGGCCCCACACACCTTCTCGAAGTGTGTAGAGGCAGCGCTAGGGCCGCTCAGACATCAGGGGAAAATAATTATATTCTATCTCGACAACTGACTAGTACTGAGTCACTCGGGAAATGGTGAAAAGAGACACCATGGCGTTGATAGAGCACCTTTCCCTCCTGGGCTTTGCCATCAATTGGGAAAAAAACTTCTCCATTTCCCTGCTGTCAGCTGGTCTATTTGGGTCTCTCCCTAGACTCAGCTGTAATGACGGTGACACTCTCCTCCACGGGGAGATGCCGTCCTATTGACCCGAAACCAAACCCGAACCTGCATTGTCGATCATGCGCCTACTAGGGTTGATGGCAGCCACTCACCCAGTGATACCTCTAGGTCTGCTCTTCATGCGCAAGGTGCAGTGAGGTTTGCCCACCAGAGGTTGGATCCCAGGCAACACAAATTCAAAATTCTCACCATTCCTTGCTCGGTGTAACCGGACCTGGAATATTGGTGAAATTCCCTTACGCATCTCAAAGGGGGCAATGACGACATACGTTGTAGTCTTCGCCTCTTTGATGGGTTGGGGGGGGGGTGTGTGCCTCTCCCAGTCGATCGGAGGCGACTGGCTTACGCCCCATACTGCTCACATAAATGTGTTGGAGCTCGCCACGGTGCTGAAAGTGCTGTTAGACTTCTTCCACCTGGTGCGTGGCCACCACGTCCTGATCAGGACAGACAGTATATCGGCGGCGGCAGATATAAGCAGACAGGGGGGAGTGCGTACCTCTGCTCTCTACCATGCAGAGGTCGAGCTCTGGCTGTGGGCTCTACAGAATCTGCTCAGTCTAAGAGCCCTACACATCGCAGGCGCCCAGAACTTCGGGGCGAACCTCATGTCACGCGGCAGTCCCCGCCGAGACAAGTGGTCGTTACATCCCGACATTGTCAGACTGATCTGGCAGAGGTTTGGAACAGCTCAGAGCAGACCTGTTCGCATCCAGAGAAAACACACATTGCAAGATGTGGTTTTCTCTCAGCCTGTGGGATCTTCCCCCGTTGGGGGTAGATGCGATGGCGCACACTCCTTGGTCACGGGCACTCTTGTATGCAAGGCATACTCGGCAAGGCTTGGCTCCACTGGGTGTAAGAGATGGTCTTTCCCTAGTCCCTTTGTCTGCTTTTACATGCTTGACATGACCAAGGGCTCTATAGGCCACTCTGTGTTGGAGGCGGGAGCACAGCTTCTGGCCCATCTCGTGTCGTAGATAAACTTTTGCTCAGAGCTGTTTTGATTTGTAACGTTGCTTACGGTGCTTCATTCAGTGTTATCCCAGTGCTATGTTGGGATTAGAAGATACCGGATATTCATTACCATGGTTACAGGTCATAACATTGTGAATATCCAGTCCTCTGGTTACTGATGTTGATGGTGGGGTGTCATTCCTATCTCATATTTGTTGTACGTTCTATGGGACAGGTTGTGGATAGTGCAAGGTGCTTGGGTGGACTTGGGTCTTCCTCGCTTGCAGTCACACCGGTGAACAGTGGACGTAGGATGCTCTCTCTCTCTCTCTCTTGTGTTAAGACGGCGAGCAGGTTTGATTCCTTCACGCTCTCGTTGAGTGTGGACTTAGGAGGAGACTGAAGCTCTCCGCCGCTCGCTTTTGGTTCCCTAGCTGCCCCGGTGTGGGGGCCTGGTGGAACGCTGTCATTCTGTAATGCCTTGTTCTTTATGAAAACATAAGTTTGAGTCAGAAGTATGGACTCACTCTGTTCTCTTGTGGGTCATAAGAGAATTAGGGTTGTTATTGAGGCTATCGTGCTTTGCACATGTATGGCTCTGAGTCCAGTGTGCCCCAGCACTTGGGACCAGCAGGGGTACATTTATCGGGCTCTGCTTGCAGCTTCACCTTAGCCCATAAGGCAAAGCCTAGAAGGCGTGGCCTACAAGAAATAGAACAATAGTTATGTTATTATAACTCTAGTTATATGATTGTAGGCATAGCTGTCTAGTTTCCCACCTGCTGTACCCTGAGTGTGGAGGACGAGTGCCGCTCGACGCGGCCTTATAGGGTTAACCCTATACACGGTGCCTTGGGAAATGTGCGCTGGGCCTACGTTTAGTGGTGAATTGCTGTTCAGTGTTCAGTGTGCACAAGCACATAAGCCCATAAGGCGAAGCCTAGAAAGCTATGCCTGCAATCATAGAACTAGAGTTATAATCACATAACTATCGAACTGGTTTGCGATTGGGCACCGGCTCCGAACCGGCTCTCAAACTGCCTTGGTGGAAAAGGGGTACCAGTGCCACTCCTCTGGTCCCTGGCCACCTCTCCCCCCATGTTACCTCTGTGGAGCTTTGTTGTCCTTGTTTGTAGCTGTTTGTCTATTCTGTGTAAGTACATTAAGAGCAACGAAAGACCCCTTGAAATTCCTTGTATGTGTACAAATACTTGGCCAATAAAGCTGATTCTGAGACGAGTAGCTTATCATAAAATCGGTTTGGAGAAAACCAACATAGATGAAAATCTGGATCATGGGCAATTTAGTTTATTAACTAGTTAGTACTCTTACTATTTAACTCTCAACATAATCATGTTATAAGGGCCAAACACAACCAAAAAAATGTTTTCCCCGACATCTGATTTGATCCCCCAAGCTGCACATAAGCATCTATTTTTCAGCCCAGTCTTCTGAGAGTTAAGGACAAGCTGCCCGCTCCAATATGGCGGCGACGTTGACGTACGATCCGCAGGCCAATGCGGCGTCGACATGTCATCCATGTAACAACGCTGGACTCTTCCGTGATCATCGACCAATCACAGATTGGTGACGCTTCACATGCCAGTTGTGTTTCCTGAGTTTTCGCATTACAACGACTAGACCACAGACACAAATCATTGTTATTTAGCTCTGATAGACTATTTGCTTCATAGACCATCACGAAAAGCAGACACGATGGGTGAGGCTTCATCGGATACACTTTGCCTCTTTGATGTTGACGGGACACTGACGGCCGCGAGACAGGTAGTAAACAAATCATTGAAACCCGAATAGAAAATGTGGCAATTAATTCTGATTTGTTTTGACTACCAAACTCTGCGTCTTAAAAACTTACAAAGGCACAAACATGGTTCATAGCTTTTAAACAAACTAGGCCACTAACATTTCTGGCTTCGAAACGCAATGCTCAGTCTACGTATGCACCCTTGGGTAAGATGCATAATACATGCATTCATTTGTAAGTCGCTTTCGTCAAAAGCGTCTGCAAAAAATGACTATCATTTGGAAGTCATTTAAACAATGGAACACAGACTGTACGAAATGGACGCAGCGTCTGTGACGTCATTCAGTGTTCCCACGTGGGAGAAGTTTGTCTACTGGGCTTTCTGTGGTGGCTGAATGGGTTAAACACAGGACTTTCACCCAGGAGACCGGGGTTCGTGTCTCGTATTCTGTTTAGACTTAGTTGACTCATTGTTTTCAGTTTTCAGTCGCAGTTTGGTTAGGCTTAGGCAATACAACGACTTAGTTAGGTTTAGGCAACACAACTACTTGGTTAGGGTTAGGCAGCAGCACAACTACTTGGTTAGGCTTATGGTACGTGTTCACAGGGGCGTTTAGGTGACGTGCCGCTTCCCAGCATTGGACACTTGATGGGCGTGTCGCTAGGCGGTGACGATAGATGATTGACAGTTGCTCTCCTTACAGTGAACGGCCCGAGCAACACTTTCTGGCTGCACCTGATTGGACGAACCACCTTAAGTGCAGCCACACTACCAGAATGCATTGCATGGCTGCTTAAATAGACAATGAATGTGAGGCTTGGAAATGACGGATCCATGGACACGTAACATTAGGAAATGAGGAAATTCAATTCAACACGAATCTGCCACAGACCCATTGGTCCGCCAGTACTCACTGAATGTCAATTGTCAATCAAATGGCTGAACACGTGTGGCACTACACACTCATTTGCATAAAGTTAACTGAAGTTCTACTTTTTCCCACCCACTCAACTGCCCAAGCTCCCACCCAACCACACGTGAGCTGTCCCATAATCCTTTGCGCCACACCTTAACGTTTCCAATACAAAGTGAATGGGAGTGGTCAGTGCTTGTGAGGCAACAGTGGCCCGGCCCGACCAATCGCGTTGCCAATCGCGTGGCATCATGCCTCGCCCTGTCTAGTAGATGCTGTGGGAGTTGCCGATGAAAGTGCTTAAAGGGGACCTATTATACTGTTTTGGGCTTTTTAAAAACTGTTCACTGACGTCTTTAAAAAAGAAGAAGAATTTACAGTAAACATGGCGGAGACTCCTGAAACAACAGTGAGACCGTACAACCACCGATATGTATGGTGGGCCATCCAGGTTTCAACGTCTGTTTGGACGTCTTCGTCCTCCAGATGTCAAGCAACCAATATAGAGCAGACTATGGGCGTTTACGGCATAGGCGAATGGCCAAGTAACTATTTTATAGTATTTCAATACAGGACATGTTTTCTCTAATAATCATAACCGGTGGTTTGGCATATGAATAAAATTGGATAATGCTGTGCATGACAATAAAGATGAGAAAAACATTTATTCGTCACATGCATGATTGGACATGAACAACAGCAGTGAAATAGCAAAAGTAAAGCTATCTAGCAGTATAAAAAGTAAAGTAACGGAATATCATTACAATATAATGTAAAACTATAAACAGGGAAAAATAATGGAATATCACTGAATCTATATGTACATAATAAAAAATAGGTGAAAATCAAATACATAAATAATCAAGTACAAAAATAAAATAGGTTATAAACAATCTATTCGTTCCCTCTGCTCAGTCGTTACTGGTTCATAGCATACAGATGCTTCGTCTGGTGGTGCTGGGCAGCCGAGCAGGGTCAGGGTGGTTATACTGGCCTGTGTGGTGCTGCGGATATGCTGTCGAGATGTGCGGCCTAAAGGCAGGGAATGAAAAAGTTTGATGTATACATTTGATTATCTACAATATTTGTTATATTGTCAAATCAGTAGTGACTGAAAACTTAGTACAAGAATGAAGTTACCATATAGCGTGGCAATATAAACATATACATTTTACATCTCGTCAACCATTAACTGTTAATTTATAAGTCAAACCACACCAACTGTAGGCTTTTGTTTGCCTCTGATTAACCCCCCCCTCTCTGTCAACAATTACTAAATCTGATACAAGGCTTTTATGTGTTTCTACTTTACCGAGCCGGACATGTTGGACAAACTTATAAAATAGACACCGGTCGCAACAAATAACTTTAAAAGATGTCCTGAGTCCACCTTTAGTTGTCTTACTTCTTCCACACCCAACAAGCCCGTAGCTAAGAGCCCACTAGCTTGTTAGCCAACCGGCAGTGCAATATACTAACAAGTTCAACACTAACTTAATACAAAAACTTAACTACACATATCCTCTTTTCATTGTACTTGTTACCACTTGGGTCAATTAAAGCCAGGCGCAACCTTTCTTTTCACTGTTATGCAGACGATTTGCAAATCTATCTGCCAGTGAAGCCAAATGGGAATAGTGCACAATGTTCCTTGTTTGATTGTATCGTGGATATTAAGCAGTGGTTGGCCCAAAATGTTCTTCTTTTAAATGATGATAAAACTGAATGTATTGTGTTTGGAGATACTGTGACGGCTGGCTTCGGCACCTTGTCCTCAAAGCTCAGTTCAACCGTCAGAAATTTGGGAGTGACCTTTGACAGTCATCTGAGGTTTGACAAACAAATTAATAATGTTGTCAGGACTAGTTTTTTCC
>JAOPJH010000097.1:1731183-1742144 GCA_027122575.1 Merluccius polylepis
GTTACTAACATTCCATGTAGACATCAAGGAAGGACATGCCAAGAAGCAGAAATTAGCATAATATGTCCCCTTTAAGAGTGAAGGAACTACTAATCCCATAAACCACTGCGAATGATACATTTCCAAAAACTTCCAAACTAACGATAATTAAGCGCGCTTTTAATTTAATTTAACCTTTAACATTATTGTAGTGTTTATATTGTTAATAATAGTGTTGTAATATATTGTAGTTTTTGTTGTGTGTGTGTGTATATATATAGTGTTTCATATAGTGTGTAGTGTATAGTGTTGTCATCGACGTGGTACAGTCCTTCGTTCCTGACTGAAATCACCGCTTGAGCATCCATCAATGCGCTGGTTCCACAGATTCCCCACGAGTGTGTCCGAAATTACATTCGTGGGTTCGATATACATTTCGATGGTAACAGCGAGCTCCACCAATCAGAGATGTCGCTTTTACACTTTAGGATTGTGGGTAGTGTAGTACTTCTCCATGACATTGCGAATAAAACATTTTTTTCTGAAAACAAGGTTGATACCATACAGACTTGTGGCTTCGACAGGAGCATATACCATTGTTTCACAATCTGATAGCTTGAGGGAAATCTACCTTGGATGGTTACGACATTATGGCTTATAATCAAAATCCTTGATTCAGAAAATGAATGGGATTTTTGCTTCCGGAACCTGTGCACGAAAGTGACTGACAGGAAAGATGGATCCACCAAAACAATCAGGGAAGAGATGCCCTGATTGGTCAGAAATGAGCCGGGAGCGGTCTGAAATCTAACAAATTACACTAAAATAAAAGATAAATCTCACCTACAGCACCTTTAATTTCAATGAGAACCTTCTAAATTAATCTTGGTTGTCATTTGACTGTTTCAGGCGCTTGTTGTGGTTGTTATTCTCGGATGGCTGTTTGTTCCGATCTACATCAAAGCCGAGGTAAAGAAAACACACACATCCCAACGGAAAATTTCAATTGTACAGACAATGTTAAACCCGCAAAATCTTGATTTTGTAGGTTATACTCCATACTTGATCTCCATCAATACTACATACTTGAACTCCATACTTGATCTCCATATACCCACCGTGTAGTGGGTAGTATGGAGATCACTATCCATTCTTGATCTGCATACTATATGTAGGTGGTGACCATGCCGGAGTATTTGAAGAAAAGGTTTGGAGGACAGCGCATCCGTGTCTATCTCTCTGTGCTGTCGCTCTTCCTGTACATCTTCACCAAGATCTCAGTGAGTTCATGGACTAACTTATTCCTCACCTGGTTTAACCTGTACGGAAGTCGCCCCAACATGTTTCAAAAGCCCCCCCCAAAGCAAAACAGAAAAACAAACAAACAACAAACATGCAATCCTAATAAAATATATATTTTTTGTATTTTGTGTGTTTTCCTCCCAGGCCGACTTGTTCTCAGGGGCGATCTTCATCAACCAAGCGCTGAAACTGAACATCTACGTGGCGGTCGTGGCGCTGCTGCTGATCACCGCCCTCTACACGGTCACAGGTCAACCTTCTCTTTCTGTTGGACGATCAATCAATAATAATTAGTAGTAAAACAGGACGCAATAATAATGCGTCCTGCTTTTGACCCGAGTCACACAGATCTGACGTTTCGAAAGTAAACCGTTTCAGGAAGGAACCGTTTCTAATCCATTTCTTTCCCTGAGTGGCGCCATGCCTAAAAGGGTAAAGTCTTCGTGAAGTCAATGGCTTAGGTTAGTTCTGTATTCATCAGTGACTGGTGATATCTGCTTATCCCCTTTACTCTTATGTTATCTGCACATTATGTTTAATTGCCCGTGCTCTGTGATAAGCAGAAGCTGCTGTATAAATGCATCTACAACTGAACTATAGGTTACTGAGTGGCCATTTCAAGGACGCAATACATAACCTTTGCTTTCCCATTTGTTGTGGTGGATGTGATCAGAATATAACCTGACATTGTTTTGCTTGTCGACAATGTTTCACGACATATGTGATGTGATGATCTCCAGATTATATTGTGTGATGATCTCCAGGTTATATTATGTGATGATCTCCAGGTTATATTGTGTGAGGATCTCCAGGTTATATGATGTGATGATCTTCGGGTTATATTGTGTGATGATCTCCAGGTTATATTGTGTGATGATCTCCAGGTTATATTATGTGATGATCTCCAGGTCATATTATGTGATGATCTCCAAGTTATATTGTGTGATGATCTCCAGGTGGCTTGGCTGCGGTGATCTACACTGACACCCTTCAGACCGTCATCATGGTGGTTGGATCCTTCATCCTCATGGGCTTCGGTAGGTTTCCCTTGTCTGACAACTCTGACGTTGATGAATTAAATATTGACCCCTCCTCCCCGATCCCAGGTCAACTTGACGCCAAGTCGTCTAACATGTGGCGTGCCCCGTCTCCAGCCAATGTCAGATTTTATGATGCAAAAAAAAATTGTCTTATTTGACAAGGTGACCATCGTTAAAGACAACGTATAGTCTGATCCTGGCATCATTCTTCCTCCTCCAATCCCAATGGCCACCATGTCCACCATGTCCACCAATACATGGACAACTGCAGTGGTCTGACTGTCCCCTCTGGTCTCGCCCACCCCAGCATTCAACGAGGTGGGGGGCTACGAGAACTTCCAGCTGGCCTACATGAAGTCTGTGCCCAACATCACTGGCAACATATCCGCAGACTGCTACGAGCCACGCCCAGACTCCTTCCATATCTTCCGGGACGCCATAACGGGAGACCTGCCGTGGCCGGGTCTGGTCTTTGGACTGACCATCCAGGCCACCTGGTACTGGTGCACGGATCAGGTGACCTGATTGTATACTGTTACCATACTGTTAGCATACTGTTAGCAGAGAGTGTCAGCTGATCAGCGGACCTTGCTGTTTACTGTTGTTAGCATACTGTTAGCATTCTGTTAGCAGAGAGTGTTAGCTGATCAGGGGACCTGACGGTATACTGTTGTTAGCATACTGTTAGCATACTGTTAGCAGAGAGCGTTAGTTGATCAGGTGGCAAAAAGTATGGGACCCGAGTTCTGAGCAGAGTAGAACTTTCGCTAACTGGTTAGCTGAGACTGGCGGAGACTGGAAAAAACATAGGATTTTACACCTGCTTTTTCAGCATTACGCTATTATTTTAGTAGCAGTGACAAAATAGCATAGCTTACTATGTTGAACTTCATGGAAGACATAGGCCTAAGATGTAGGCCTCACTTCCTATTTCCTACTTGAATTTTTGAATTTCCCTCCACTTCAGATTCCCGTTTAGCTCCACCCCCCAGCCGCTACACTCCTCCCAGAGTCATATGACTTCTACAGGTTATTTTAAGTGTAAACAATTGACAATGCAAACAGCACACAGTCTAGCAAGTTGATGGGAGGACATTACCATTCAAAACAAACTTGTACTTACTCACCTGCGGTCATATTGTCAAAATCATTGAAGTATAAAGAACAAAAATGCCCCAAAACGACCCCTTGTTGCCTACTTAGCTTGCCCAGTTTGAGGTCCGTCAAGTGTGATAGCAGGGAAGGCTTAGCTGTAATGGGAAGCATCATAAACAGCTCAGATAAGGCCACCAATAAATGCAACAATCGGTTCTTAGGAAGGAACGTGACGATAGTGAATGACAACACTGACATCATCTGACCCCTTCCAAGGAAACACAGGTTAGCCTTGTGTCAACATGTGTGTTAACATGTCCTGTGCTAGCTCAAACTAAAAAACATCATATAATAATACAATCTATTGTGAATTAGTCTCACAAATCAGACTTTAGATTAATTATCTCCAGGTTAGCAGACAAGCTCAAATCTGGGTTTCTCTTCTTTTGTTTCATATTTTTTCCACCAATCATGTTGCTGGAGGTGGGATCTGTAAGCACATAATTGGCTAACAGCAAACACAAACTTGGCCAGCACTACTCAACTTTTGTAGCTGAAACATCCTGTCCAGACACCAACACTCTAATACAATACACTGCAATAAAGTATAACTCTGTATTAACACAATATAATATATTACATCGCCACATAATAAAATAACTATACGACTGTATAAGACTTGAAAAAGCACCTATGTGACTTATTGCCCTGTCATGCCTGGTTTCCCCCGGCCAGGTGATCGTCCAGCGCTGCCTCTCGGCCAAGAATATGTCCCATGTGAAGGCGGGATGCATCCTGTGTGGCTACCTGAAGCTGCTGCCCATGTTCCTAATGGTGTTCCCTGGCATGATCAGCAGAATCCTCTACCCCAGTGAGTCTGCGCTTCACCTGCACTCACCTGTACATCACCCCAAACATAGGAGTGTGTGCTTCACCTGCACTCACCTGTACATCACCTCAAACATAGGAGTGTGCGCTTCACCTGCACTCACCTGTACATCACCTCAAACATAGGAGTGTGCTTCACACCTGCACTCACCTGTACATCACCTATATTAAAGGGCCCCTATTTTACCACCAGATGTCATGTTAATTAGCCATTACAAGACAGTCAATATCCAATTCAAAATCACAGAACAAAATGATTTTGAAGCATATAATCTCTGTGTTATTCTTTAGAGGCTCAGGATCGACACAACTGATTGTTGTGAATGGTAGTGAATGAAGACTAGTAAAACTAAACCCTGTCTTTCTACTGCAGATGAAGTGGCGTGTGTGGTTCCCGCTGAATGTGAGAAGTACTGCGATGCCAGCGTCGGCTGCACCAACATCGCATATCCCAAGCTGGTCGTGGACCTCATGCCCGACGGTCCGTCAATACTAATCTAGGTCCAGGGGAGCCTTTTAGGGTTAGGGTTAGTCTAATCTAGTGTAGTCTAGTGGTTAGGTAAGTCTACTCTAGTCTAGTGGTTAGGGTTAATCTAATCTAGTCTAGTCTAGTGGTTAGGGTTAGTCTAGTCTAGTCTAGTCTAGTGGTTTGGGTTAGTCTAGTCTAGTCTAGTGGTTAGGGTTAGTCTAGTCTAGTCTTATCTGCTACTAAATAATAAGGTAGCTAAAGTTAACTAAGGAGTGTTCCCACTAGCCAGGCAACATGTCCAAATCTAATTGAGTTTGAAGAATGCAGATGGTTTACTAAACTCTCCTCCCTGGTTTAAATGTCCCCCCTGTATCCCTCCTCCTCTCTCAGGTCTGAGAGGCCTCATGCTGTCGGTGATGCTGGCTTCTCTGATGAGCTCTCTGACGTCCATCTTCAACAGCGCCAGCACCCTGTTCACCATGGACATCTACACCAAGATCCGCTCCACCGCCTCCGAGAAGGAGCTCATGGTTGTTGGCAGGTAACTCTCTGGGGGGCTCTGGGTCCCTGGGGGGTCCCTGGGGGTCTCTGGGTCACTGGGGAGTCTCTGGGTTCCAAGGGGGTCTCTGGGTCTCCGGGTCTTTTCCCCAAGATCTATTCAGGATCAAATATCACTTTTACCAGGTCAATAATGTGCTCAGTGTTGTGTTCGTGTGTGTGATAAAAATGTGTGTAAACACGTGTGAATGTGTGTCCGTGTCTGTGTCTGTGTGTGTGAATGTCTGTATAATTTGTGTCTCCGTATGTGTCAACACATGCATATCTGTGTGTGTGTGTGTGTGTGTGTTTGTGTGTGTACGTGCGTGTCTCTGTATGTGTGCGTGTGTGTACGTGCGTCTCTCTGTATGTGTGCGTGTGTGTACGTGCGTGTCTCTGTATGTGTGTGTGTGTGTGTGTGTGTGTGTGTGTGTGTGTGTGTGTGTGTGTGTACGTGCACGTGCCTCCATGCAGGGTCTTCATCGTGTTGCTTATCGGCGTGAGCGTCGCCTGGATTCCCATCATCCAGTCAGCTCAGAGCGGTCAGCTGTTCGACTACATCCAGTCCATCACCAGCTTCCTGACCCCGCCCATCGCCGCCGTCTTCATCCTCGCCATCTTCTGCAAGCGTGTCAACGAAGCGGTGAGTCATCGTGACACGCCCCCCCCCCCCCTCCCCTTTTCTTATCTCACCAACCCTCACAAAGTGATTTGGACTATGAGACGTTTTAGTGTGGCATTGTTATTGCCTATTATCGCTGTAATAATGCGTACGCTCCGCACGCCACGTACATTTTTTGTAATGCAACTTTTTAGTTCACAAATTAGTGTCGAACAGTGCCATAAGGATATAAAACTATCCATTAAATGAATGAATTAAACTATGAATTAAATGTAATTCTCCGCAGGGTGCATTCTACGGCCTCATAATAGGCTTAGCCATCGGTCTCTCCAGGATGATTGCCGAGTTCAGCTTTGGGACAGGAACGTGCGCCGAGCCCACCAGCTGCCCCACCATCATCTGTGGCGTCCACTACCTGTACTTCTCCATCATCCTCTTCTGCATCTCCTGCATCCTCATCCTCGGCATCTCCCTCATGACCAAGCCTATCGCGGACAAACACGTGGGTGACGACTGTTTAGTGAGACGTTGTCCTTGACTTCCTCTCGGCTACGTGTTGTCGAGCGTGGATCCTGACCTGTCGCTTGTCCCGTCCGCCTCCTAGTTGTACCGGCTGTGCTGGAGTCTCAGAGATCGAACGGAGGAGAGGATCGACCTGGAGCAGGATGACTGGATCGACAGCCAGGACCCGGACTCTATGGATATAGAAGGTGATCAACACACACATGAACACACACTCTTAGTTTGTACATTGGTACACACTCATAGTGTGTACATTGGTATAAACTCATAGCATGTACATTGGTATACACTCTTAGTGTGTACTTTGGTACACATTCATAGTGTGTACATTGGTACACACTCATAGTGTCTAAATTGGTACACACTCATAGTGTGTACTTTGGTACACATTCATAGTGTGTACATTGGTACACACTCATAGCGTGTAAATTGTTACACACTCATAGTGTGTAAATTGGTACACACTCATAGTGTGTACTTTGGTACACATTCATAGTGTGTACATTGGTATACACTCATAGTGTGTACTTTGGTACACATTCATAGTGTGTACCAAAGTACACACTCATAGTGTGTACATGGGTACACATTCATAGTGTGTACATTGGTATACACTCATAGTGTGTACATTGGTACACAGTCATAGTGTGTACTTTGGTATAACATCCAGAGAATTCCGACAGCTGTAGTTTTAGTTGCCTCTTTTTTTCAATTTATCGATGAAGCGATTCGATTTCGGTTTCAGTGTTTTTTCAGAACACAGCGTCACGACTCCCTACCAATCTTTCTGACCGCATGGTGTTTTATTTTATAACATCTTTTAAATATAGCACACAGGGGCGCCGCTAGGGATTTTGGGCCCCATGAAAAGAATCTTTACAGGGCCCCCAACACATAATTTCATCATCATTAGGGGCCTTTCTGGGCCCCCCTCCATCATGGGTCCCTAGAATCCGTCTCCTTTACCCCCCCTTTTCGGCGCCCTTGGGTGGGCATGTAGTTATGTCGCTATGGCGAGGAGCCCAAACATTTTCACATTCTCCCCTTTGTGCCCCCTCTCAAAAATGAGCAGCTACTTCGCTTCTCCCTCTCTTTCTTTCTCCCCTGCCCATTGCACCCCCTATTTAATAAACCATAATATCGCCACTAATTATTTTGCCAATATTAGGAATTATATGATATGATTTTTTTTATTTTTATTAATGGACCTACAGCATTTGATATTTTTATTAGAATGCTCATTTTGTTATAAAGTCTAGTAAAACTTTATTGTGCCAACATGTGGATATTGGAAGACAGTAACTGGTCTTCATCTATTCCTCCAAGTGATTCCGGAAACCTGGTGCCTGAAAGACAGTGGCAGTTATTTCACTCTGTGGCCTAACATTGTTTTTACCATGATGTGTATTACACCAGCAGCATTATTAGTGAACAGCAGAGCAGCCCCACAGAGTGAATCATTACCTCGAAGAACGTGTCTACGAGTAGATCGGACGTGCGCGCCCGCGAGCAGAACGCCTGGTGATGCTGCTCGGTGGTGGACAGCAACTTGAGATACTCTCTGATCTGGACCTGCTCCCTGCGGGTCGGCTGGTCACGGCCCTCGCTATACCGCAACCAATATCAAACAATGCACTGTGATACTTTTGCCCATGTGCTTGGCTATATTGTGCTAAAATAATTATGGTCATGTTACCCCATCTTAGAGGTGTCTTCTTCTCCCAGAGTGTTCTCCACCGACCCGTCTGTCTGTGGACCACTGGCCAGAAGCTCTGGACATTTAAAAGGTTAGAAAACATGATCATCCTCACCTTCGCAGCAATCAAAAGGCTTCTGATCTTGTGTTTGAAGAGGACAACTGACCGTTTGTCTTGACCTTATCCTGGAGCTGATGTTGGAAAAGAATGTGTATGACCAAAATGAATGACAATCGAAAGCATAAGCGCTTGTCGGTACAAGTCCCATACACCCTATTCCATGATTGTGTGTTCTTAAATAGTCGTTTACCTCCTTGATTTTAGAGGCTTTCCTTTCGTGGAAAGCTTGTTGAAAGCTGTCCAGAATCACAGCAGCTGCTAGGCTGTAAGGAGTAAATGTTGAATTATTCTTATTCCTACACACAGTTACATTGTACCAGAGCGTGCTGCCATGTATGCTCCATCCACTTACTTGAGGAGGATGAAGTACTCTATAACAATGAATAGCACAAGAAAGATGATGATATGTACTGCGCCTGTTTTGACAAAACACATAACGTAAAAGGTTGAACTTGATGATGAGGACCAATACATGCAGAAAATGTGTTGATCGCCTTTGACTGTAACATTAACTCCTCTGTTAATTGTAGTAGGGATAAGTATAATATGTATCTCAGAACATGTGTATTTGGAGTGAGATAAGTGACTACTCACTGTGCATTAATGCATGAGCAGGAGCAACAATTTCTATTGTATTATTTTGATATATCTCGACCATTATTTACAACCTTGAGTTCAACTGTTTCATTCAAATGACACAAGGAGAATGTCTGCTGTATTATGAGCATAATAGACAAACATTGACATTCCTCAGGGAAATCAAGGTATGTATTTCTACAAATGTTTTCAAGGAATTTCACACAGTGAGAAGATCTCTAAACCACTGGGTCTGAATCATTGTTGGAGTGAAGCCGCCTACTACACTGCGACAGGAGTGAATGTCTGTGACCAAGAGAGGAGCGGACTCACCACGGTCACGGCTAGTTGAGTAGATTTCCGACCAGTCATCCAGAGTTAGCAGTTCGTACAACGTTAGCATTGTCCGGAACAGGTTCCCAAAGCGCTCTGCATCGTACTGTCTGAACATGTTGCAGAAAATGACAGCAAACATGTACAGGACGAAGGAGATGAGGATGATGATGCGGGACATATCCTTCAGCGACTGGAAGCTTATTCTTACAATATTCTGGAGATTGGACATAAAACTGTTGGAAAGTCAAAGAAACACCAAAGATGTAACAGTTAAAGACTCGTCTTTTTTTTGGGGGGGGTAGCACTATGTTTGTTGTGTTTTAGCATTTGTATGTGTCTCTGTGTTTTATTGTAGCCTATTGTATTTTGTTGTCCTAAAGCGCTCTGTGACTTGTGTCTGTGAAAGGCATATACATTCACTTTTACTTATTTACTTACTTAATAATGAAAGCTTGTGTTTGATGTTTTATATCACCATGAATACAACTTTTTTTAAACTAAAACTAAAACCAATGGGATGATGTATCTGAATGAGAGGAAAGGTTGGATATTTGACTTGGAAATGTGTCTTCTTACCGAATTGTTCTCAATACCCGGAATGCCCGCAAGGCCCTCACTCCTTTAAAGATTTTGAACAGACTAAATACAGACGACGGCATTCCCCCCCCACTTTTCTCGATTTGATGAAATATCACGTCAATTATGCTCATGGTAACAATGACAAAATCTGAAAGGAGAAGAGAACAACTAAAATGAGACACAAAAATAGTCACCACTTCCATCAACAGGCTATGACAACATACATAGAGAAAAGTGTAAACCGCAGAAAGGGATAAGGGCTTCGGCATAAGGATGCCTACAGGTAAGTGTGGTCATTGGGGATTGAACCTAGTACCTTTTGGCTGGGTCTATTCTGTAATGCTTACCCAGATCATTCCATGGATCTTTAAAGTAAAGTCGACCCCAGGCAAGGAGTTTCAGAACACACTCCATGATGTAGATGGCCAAGAAAACATACTCCATCGCAGAGAAGTACCAAGCTTGGGCATGAAGGGGAAATATTAGGCATTATGAATATGAGCACAATGGGGTTTAAATGCTTTGGTCTTGAGGTGAAATGTTTTGTGATATGTCAGTCATGCTTCAGGCTTGGTAAGGCCGATGTCATTACTAAATAAAAAATAAATAAATTCATATTCTCTGTCTCGCTGCCTCATGGGCAAGGATTCATGTTAATGTTAATCTCTTACTTCTTAAAGCAACACCTTCAAACGTCTGGGCCACGAGGATGCTGGTGTTGACCAGCACCACAAAGAGAATGAACTGATCAAACCACGGGTGGTCTGTAATAGCAGAGACGCTCTTCCGCAGCCGCCACAGACACTGTTGGAGCGCAGCCCAAGCCCTGACCCATGACCTACTGGACTCCTGCAGCTCCTTCAGCCTCTGTAGCTTATCTTCAAAAAGTAAATACAGAAGAAAGGGGGGGGGGGGGGGGAGGAACAAGATATTGGTTTGATTTTTGTGGTTATTTTCAATGGGACCAAATAAAAGAATAGCAGTATTATAAGGAACCAGATTTACCTTTTTCCATTACTTTCCTTAACTCTGTCACCTCTTTAGCGTCAGCAAATACTTTGGCCAAGTATGCTTTAGGTGGAACAGGGGCATCAGATACCTCTGTGAGAAACGAATAACAGTAAACACGTGTGTGTGTGTGTGTGTGTGTGTGTGTGTGTGTGTGTGTGTGTGTGTGTGTGTGTGTGTGTGTGTGTGTG
>JAOPJH010000097.1:1742244-1759950 GCA_027122575.1 Merluccius polylepis
CCTCAGGCCAGCTCATCTCCACCTCCATCTTCTCTGCTATCTCCCTGGCATCTGTTTTAGCAGAATTAAAACCATGTTCCCAAAACTCCTCAAGCCAGTCTGTAATTGCCATGATTTCTCTTGTCATCTTGATTGAAACACTGGGGCTCTGTAAAATTTTACTGAGCCTATTAATATGGTACAACACATTGTACCAAACAACGGTGCTCACCATGAAGGGCCATTTCAGCATATCTTCGATAAGGCTGTCAGCACTGGAGACACATTCCGGGTCTTTCTTCTCCCTTGCATGCTCTTTCAGAGCTTCCAATGCCTCCAGGATTTCAGGCAGCTGGGAGCGCACAGCTTTCACGGCATCCACCCGACACTCCCACCTTGTTGTGGACAAGGTTTTGACAGACAAATCTCTCACATACTTCTGGAGAATTGTCCAGCGGTGAACAGAGCCACTGAACACATTTTAAAGCCTCTGCAATAATCCAAAGTACTTTAAAGACACTACAGAAGACTTAGCAGCATCACCGACCACCAGGTTTAAAGTGTGGCTGCCACACGGGACACACATCGCTTTGCTGTTTAGCTCTAGGAGTCTTGCTTGGACCCCCTGCCTTTTCCCTTGCATGTTGCTGCCGTTGTCATAAGACTGGCCACGGCAGTCACAAAGATTTAAGTGCAGGGTTTCCAGGTGTCCTAAAAACAAATTGAGTAGTCCCTGGCCAGTGGTGTCATCAGCAACAAGAAAACCTACAAAGTGCTCATGAATGGACACTCCCTTTGTCAGCTCACAATTAACGATTCTTAACACCACTGACAGCTGCTCAGTGTGGCTGACATCAGGAGTGCAGTCCATGATAACCGCATAATATTTAGCCTTTTTAACTCTCTCCACTATGACATCGGTGGTGCACTGCCCAACAAGGCCGATTAATTCATTCTGAATTCTCTTGCTTAGGTAGGTATCAGTCATCTCTTTCTCCTCAATCCTCCTCAGGTGCTCCATCATTATAGGGTTGAATTTCGCCATCAACCCCACTTTACCAAGGAAATTGCCATTGCCATGCTCATTTAGTTTTTCTCGATGGCCTCGAAATGCCAGGTTACGTTCTGCTAAGTGGTGGACAATGGCAAGTAATCTTAGCAAAATGTCCTTCCATCTAATGATTTCAGCATTAATTAGACGCTGTCTCACCTGGTCAATCGCTGTGCCAGACTTCAGACGATTATCCAGCGTGTGCCAGCTATCCATGTGAGCAATATGCTCAGGAGACCGCTCATGCGCCTTCAGGTTAGCCTGAAGATTTTTCCAGCTATTAAAGCCGGTAGAACTGAGCTGTGTGGGCCTGCTTCCATCCCCAAACAACTGGCAACAAAAGCACAGGACAGAGTCCTTTGCCTTGCTGTAAACCAGCCAGGACCTGTTTATCTTTTCTCCATTCTTCATTACGATGCAGTAGTTACTACTAGTAAACCCCGACCGTCTGGGTCTTTGGGGAAGTCTATTTCGATTTGCACAGGCCCTTTCTTCACTATTGCACATCGCTCACTGTCACTAACATCTGTCGGCCACAGTGCCGGGTCGTCCAGTACTATTTCAGCAGCATCTTCACTTTCGTGGTCAGACTCAGGAGGGGGGCAAGCACTATTTGGCCTACTCACCACATCTCCGTCTTCATCATCATCACTTTGGCATTCGGTCAGTATAAGCTCTTCCTCCACCAACTCCACTGAACTGTCTGCTAAGTCTGTAACTGCAGGTTGTATCTCTTTATCGTTATCCCCTGCTAGTGCTAGCCCGCTGGAACCAGGCTCTGAGTCAAGTGTGACGATTTCTGGCTCAACGTTATAGAAATTTGATACCTTTGGCTGTGTGGCGATATATTTTTTTGTTTCCTCTCGCCTTTTCTTTTTATCCCCTTGGATAGTTCCGCTTCATTTTTCCCTTCAACTCGTACTCGTGTCTCATTCACTAATGTAAACAAACCTCTACACCTGACTTCCTAACTGCTTGTGCGCTCATTCGTCTTTCGCGGTCAGAACAGTCCATTGTAGTGCACAGGGGGGCGGCGGAAATATGAATTTGACTTTCTGATGTTTTTTCCCCCATTTATTTTTATTTATTTATTTATTTGTTAACACTATTATAATTTACTATGCTAATGGTGTGGGCGCTACTGGCCTGTGGCCGTGGGCACTGCTGGTTGAGGCGGGGTCAACTGGTTGGGGGCCCCCTGCTGATTGGGGGCCTAAGGCAATCGCCTAGTCCGCCTTAATGGTAGGACCGCCACTGTGAATAGGGCTTATAGGAGGTTCCCAGTAGAAGGTAATGTATTGATTTATCAAAGACTTAGGGCTGTGGCAAGGCGGGTCATAAAATGTGCTAAGAGGACATGTTGGAGAGCGTATTGTGAGACCTTTGGGAGGAGCGCGTCCCTCACGGAGGTGTGGGGTGAAGGGGATGGAGGAGGGCTGCAACGAGTTGCATTGAAAACAACAGAGATGAGCATGAATGATGTGTATATGTACATTTTGCATTGGCGCGCAATTGAACTCCTGTGTAATGCATGAGTCCTGATTGGTTTAGAGATGAAGGGGAAGTATATGCATGTCTGTATTTGCATTTCAATAATAATAAAGTAATGAATAAAAAACTATTTGCCATAATTAGTTAATTTCACATCGCTTGTGCTTTAAAACACATTTGCTGACCTTTGTCAATCCTTTCCACGTTATAATATACATCGTCTGTAAGAGTTGATAACGGAGATTGTGCCAGGTCCTGCTTCAACATTAGCCGGTGGGTTTGCATAGTATCATGGACTGGTCTACCGCTTTCTGTAGCTGCCGCAAACATTGTAATCCTCCGTAATATTTGTGAGCCTGCTGTGGTTCAGTTTTGCCAAATCTACATGATTAAACTCTGAAAATGGTAGTTTAGTAACAACAATACTGCATGAATAACCATGGCCATAAACGTATTTGCAAACTTCCGTGCTGCATACAAGCATTGCTATTCTATGAATTGAATGAGACGATGAAAGTGCACAAGTAAACTCTAAAAATAGCAGTAAACATAACAGCTCAGATAACTACACAACGCAGACAATTCAAACAACATGTAAGCTACGTGGTTTCAGCGATAGCAGTATCCTTAGCAACCACCATAAAATGTGGTTGCTAAAAAGTAGAAAATGTTGCAATAACTAAACATATACATTCGCTGAACGAAGATTATGAAAATAAAATAAAAATAAATTTCTCGCTATAAATGTTATCAAAACACATTTTAATGCCAAAACTAACTTAAAATATTGCATTTTCCACAGAGAATAAGGAATGTAAGCCATTTTGTTTTTGCAGACAGAAACTTGACAGTCACATGCTATACCTTCGCCACTAACATGATAATGGGTGTGGTTTGGAGGGGTGTGGTTAGTAGGAGGCATGGTTTTAATCAAATACCGAAGGGTGAGTGTATCCCTGGTTAAGTGTATTTTATGCATTAATACAGTGATTCGCGATATCATGCTAACACCTGCTAGCATATGGCTCACCATCTTCCTTGACATCCCTTTGCCTGTGATAATTTTGTTTTGGGATAAATATATGCCATATTTTTAGTTCCTCATCTCCAACTAATAATTTGATGTTTGTGGAACTTAATGGTGAATCATTAGTGTGTCTTAATCCAACATTTCTCAAAACCGTCAAAGTCATAGGCTAAGCCCATGGTTTAACTTTATCTATTACCATGCTCCTTGGTCATAACTGTGTTGTACATTTTTCTATTTCTGCACTTCCTCTTTTGAATTACAATTGAGCCTTTTCTGTTTTCATTTTGACTTTCACATTTTATTGTGGCATGATCATTCCTAGTAGGCTAAGACAGTAAAATATAAACCATTTATCAATAAGCAATTCTAATTCTGAATAAAAATATACTTTATAGTGTCCAAGTGCATTGCAAGATGTATGAAACGACCAGAATGCAGACATTTTTTATTGAATTTGGAGAAAATTGATTTGATTTAGACCAGGTCAAAAAGTATTTTTGGATGTTGAATGAGTTTGATTGTAAATAGAAAAATGACAGAAGTATACTTAAACAAATATTTTTCCAAAATGATTGTACATAACTAAGATAAAATACTTGTAATGCATTTTAATCAATATAACTATATGTCTTATTTACAGGTAGAGGATTCTACTTTATTTGCAAAACATCTTAAAACGTCTTAAAAATATCTTAGCAGTCAGTCACACATACATACAAAGTCATTCCTAACTATATACCTTTTCAATAATTGGTGACGATAAACAAATATTACATTTATGTTGTTGTAGTTATGTTATGGTTGAATATACAAATGAATTAACATATGCCAATAATCAAAATGTCTTCAATGAAACAAAACTTTTCAACAATACATTAATAAATAAAACTGATTATTACTAATCTATGGCATGTTTAGTGAATCAAAGTATCTATAAATTAATTTTGTATTTCTTCTTTAGCTGGGCCTAAAATACAGGCAATACATTAAGCATCCATGCATTTTAGACTTGATGTTATTACATGTTATGTAATACTGCACTCATACACCCAAGAAATTGTGAGCAACTGGGAACATAATAGTAAAGGATATTGATTTGAATATCCCTTTTAAAAATTAAACATAAATGTAATTTCTCATAAAGGTCTTATTATTGAGCATGTTATAATATCAACAACAAAGTTAATACTAGATTTTAAAATTATGATAATTTGATAATGTTGCAGAATCAATGTGTGCTTAGTCTCCAGTTGGGCTACTTATTTAGACAGATGACTTTACGTTACACTATTTGCCAACTGTTAACCATGTTTGCTATTTTAAATATTCAGATCAATTAGGCCTACATTGTTTCAATGTTCTTTTTAGACCGATACACTGATTAGTTCAAAATATGATCTAAAACAAAAGTAAAGGTAAACCTGCCTTCAGGCTTACCCTTACCTTTGTTTTTGCATTAAGCCATCATTAACTAAAAGGACGTATGGTACAGTGTAAAACATTTGCAAACATTAAGAAATAAGGAAACTCTGAGATCAGAAATCAAGCACTTACATATTGTTGATATCCTATACTAAAAAGTATGTCCTAATCCCTTATCCCCTATAGTTACTATTGAGTAGTGCGGTTTGATTTGAGCATTTAGTTATTTTTTAATGCTGAATATGGATACAGTCTACCTTTCCATAGCACATTAGATTTATGGAGATCTAATGTTATCCCTGTTTGCGATTGCAATAGTATGTCATCTTCTTAAGATTTATAGCTGTTAACCTTTTTGGGTTTCTCATATGAGATTTCAACAGTCTAACTCTTTTTTGGAACCTGACCATTTTCATTAATTAAATGATAAAAAAAGAAAAATGTCACCTAATTTTTTTTATCATTTAATTAATTTTCATATCTCACCATACTGAGAATAACCTGGGATTTAACATTGACAAAGTTGTAAAATGTTCACTTATCATTACCATTATGTAAACATTTTTACATAACATAACTATATTACAAAGGTTATCTCTCCATTGGCACATTCTTTTTTCAAAAATTATCCATGAGAATGGATGCCTAAAAATGTTTTAATGTTTTTTTTAAATGCAAGGTACAAAGGCCAACAAGTCTGTTGGTTAAAGTTATTGTAGGAAAATTGATCAATTTATGACACAAAGACACGCAGAGTTCTATGTGTGTGTTTCAAATACAAAGACATCATTTAAAACAAACAAAAACAATGCAAGTTAAATGGCTAGATCAGAAATTATATTAAGTACATCTCCAAACTAACAGATATTCTTTGAAACTGGCTTTTTTCAATGTGGTATTTTTTTACATGTATTTGTCACATTATAGTATAATACATGAAACAGTTGTCCGTATGAGCTATACCCTATTATAGGTTAGCAATTAGTTAATCTCAGAATTTGTTTTAATACCTATTTGAGAAGAAAACAAATTAACATCAAATTTCTGTTTATGATAAATATAAGTCCACAGTCCAAAATGCCAGAGGTAGTCATACACTCTATATAAATAACATTGTCTTCCATGTCAACATGTAATTAACATTGTTAATATACTTACTATTAAACACTAAAATACAGCCAAGCATACAGCTTAAAGGCTGATATGTTAATCTTAAACAAAAGGCTAAATTAGGCAAGTAACATGCAATTCTTTTTTTTCCATTTCTCATCCCTATTATCTTTTCACTCATTATTTTTATTCAACATCACACTCATCAGTAGCATTGCCTTCATTAGTGCAGTGTATTTATAAAAAAGGAAGTTTTATTATTTTTAAATATGTGTACGTCACAGCATTAAAAGTTCAAATTGGCTCAGTTTTAATTATGAACTGCTGTTTTCTCAAGGAAAGTCGAGAAAATGGAACAGACAATCCCTTAGTTTGGCACCTCATCCAGTTCATTCAGAACACTCAAATTGCAATGACCATGTGCATATGTGGGTGTTACTTTGTAAATACAGTATATGCCAGTCCATGCATTTGTCAGTTGTGAAATTCTCTACTAATATAGGATTTTCTGAAGGAAAAAAACATTATTTACCGGTATTAGCTTTTCGATTTTCCTTAATTAAATTTGTCATCATTTTACAAACTTAAATATTCAGGATATCAATATTTTCTACACAGTTCTCTCAACTCTCTTTTCAGCTCGTATTTGTTTTTTTATAGTTGGTGGTAGCAAATTTTGTGTTCTTTTTTGTGTTTGTTATGCCTTTGCATAAAAGCATAAATGATTCTACACCACAGTCCTTTTTGATATTATGTACAGAACAAGTCAACACATAGTTAATTATCTCTTCGGACACACTGCTTATTCAAAACACTCTGGAATCAGTGTAGCTTGTTTGGCTTAAAATCCTTCAGCTGTGCTTTATCGTTATTGTCTCTGCCATGGAAACAAACGAGGCCTTTACCAGACCAGCTGTTCTTTTAACTTGTGTCTCTGGTGGGCAGTCCTAGGAGGATGCCTGCCGCACTTGCTTGAAGAAAGAGAATAGATGTCATAAGTTGTAACTTGTCAAATCTGTTGAAGACACGAGTCCTTTGGAAAGCAGGATTGGTTGAGTGAAAGTGTGACTTTTTGTTGATGATAAAAGAGTAAATCGTAAGACTATCAGACTCTGGAATTAATAATTAGCTAATGGAGAAAATTATACACATTTCAGTTCTTCAATAGGGGTCGGATCAAAACAAAATGTGTCTTGCTTGGCGGTAAGGCACTGGGTCAGGACGTAGTCAGGAGGGGTCAGTCATGCTAAGACTCATGGGTAATCCTGGGTGGAGGTAGGCCACCGGCACACAACCGTTCTCACTGGTCGGTCCTGTGATTGACAGACGAGCTTTTGAGCGCATCGCATCTGTAAATGTCATCTACACAAAGAAAAATACAAAGCACACAATGAATGAACATTTTATCAACAACAGTAGCTGACCTCATTTTCATGTGTATATAATCCCTAGTTACATGTCAATGTTTCCTTCAAGAAAATACAAAAAGAGTAAAAGTATTACAATCCCAATAATGTATGTAAATAAAATGTTTACTAAGATCCCCCACCCAATTTCATCACTTCATGGCAAACATTTATGAGAAGATTACTGTAAATCTTCAAGAAAGGTTAAAAGTGCAGTGCTAACGAGGCAGTTATTTTTTTCTGAATCATAACAATGTAGACCTAAGAAAAAGTTAAAAGGATGAAAGATTGGTGAGCTTGTACAAGTCAAGCATATGATTTGTTTTGTTTCACTAGTTTCGACGATAGAATGCTCTAGCAATAAAATATTTTCCATGGCATTGTTTTCTTTGTATGTTCTGAGCATTTCTTTGGAACATACATTTTGTTATTATATATTATTTGTTGTTTATTTAATTCCCTTAATATATTGCTCTGGATATTTACGTATTTATTTATAAAAGATAATATATCTGCTTTATGATGTAATCTTTCTATGATATGCAATTATAAAATGGCTAGCTATGTAATGATATATTTTGAAGCATTTTGCATTACCATTTGATTATTGGTTGTTATAATTGAACCGGCATTGCTATGAATGATGTTTTAAAATCGAAACCCATTTTTACCTTTCAGAACCTGCCTGTGTAAATAACCCTGCCTGTCTAAATTACTCTTACTCTGCATCGGTCTGCTTCCCTAACCCTAACCCTAACCCTACATCAAGAGAGCTACCCCTCCCAATGAGGTCTTTTTTACCCCTCATTCACCTCACTAATAGTTAACAATTATTGAGCCCTGCCAAGATATTCCAACACATGTCCTTGCTATAAATATATTATGATATTATTATTATTTTGTCATTTTGTTTTTAATCCAAATTGACTTACAGTGAATTCAGGCACATGTCATGAATTCACTGTATATAAATATATACAACTTGTTTCGATTTTTAAGATTTCAACAGACAAATTGTGCTGTTTACTGGTGTGTGTAACTGGTGTTTATATTGGTGATCGCCATAATACATTTTTTTTAAGCAGTTTAAAAATAAATATTTTATAGTATATATAGAATAGAATATAAAACATTTTTCATAGTAAAGTAAACTTTTTAAATAAAGATGTGAGTTCCAGCAAGCGGAACGCATATATTGGCATATCTAATATTTGTTGGTGCAACTGAAAAAATATTTGTGAACACAAATATACATAATATGATATGTGAACATGTTTTGTTTTGTTTCGTGCATTTGTGAGTCTTGAAACTAATCTGATTTCACCTGTGTGTGTATTTTCTTTGTGTGTGTGTGTCTTAGTCAAAAGCTTATACAAAAGTACCGAAGGATGAGTTCTATTGTGATCTGACACAATTGTTTGAGATGGCATGGATAATTCTTTGTAAGCTGAACAATTGAATGACATCTCTAATATAAGCTGAAATGATTATCTAATGCTTGTCTAACGAGAGGATGATCGGCTAAAGATAGAGGTGGAGAAATACAAAATAGAACGGGAAAAGAGGGTGGGCAAGAATAACAGGGTAACAGGTTACTAAGTAAGGCTTCATTCCATCTTTGTTGCATCTCTGTTGCATCAGATTTAAAATATGGCAATAAATGGGCCAGTGAGATTGGTTGCATTTGCAGCAACTTGATGTGTGTATTAGATTATTAACCCTAACCCTAGATTATTTGCTTTAGTAATACATTGCATCTCAATATCACCCATCTCTGTCATTCATCTGCATTTGTCTGTTTAGAGCTGTGCTAAATATAACTCCCTATATTAACACCCAACCAGGCATGCTATAGTTTTAGATAAACAATTGCATATTATCAATAGATCAAATGCTACTAATACTAGTCAATACTACTGTATTGTTTACACCTGCACACTTACATACTATATTGTACTAATACAGCCACACCAAATTACAGTTTAGTAGCTAAGCCACAGCCAACAGTAAATTCATATTTTTCATATTATCAGATATTCAGTGAAAAGTGCTTTGTATTCTTTCAGTCCAACTATAAAATGATAACTGGATTTGACTTATTTTTTTACAGACACTACAATGTCTGCCGTGTAAGAAAGCAATACACATATATGGGAGATATAGCTCTGTGCTTTGTAATGTCACTGGGACTTGTAGCTACATGGCCGGTGCAGAGGTCAAATTAAAGGTCAAAATGTAAATACACATACGTATATTAAAAATTCTAATAAACCATAGCAAAGCTTTCCGCTAACTATTTGCAGGAAGTCTGTAGTTGTATTTGCAACTGAAAATGAGAACCTTGATGCAACTCAACTGTTCTAGCCTGTAGGAGATGCCGTGCATTAACACAGATGGAAGTATGGAGACCAATTTTACATACTCAGTGTAGCTCTGCTATTAGGTTTGAGAGAAATAAACAAAAGAAACAAGACAGAAAGGAGGTGCAAGGAAAAACAGAGTAGGGAAGAACAGTGAGGTAAGAAGACAACCAGGATACAAGTATAAACAAGTGAAAGAAAACTGAAGAGGTGAAAGTATAAAAGGTCGAATAGGTAAATTCACAGCCACAGATAGGTTTTGGCAAGTGTGGTCTGTGACCAACACAATAATGCCTCTCTGGAACTATTGTTATGCCAATTAAGTCAATAAGTCAAGAAAAGGTTCGCTTGCAATTCATAGAATTTATGCAAGTGCCATGGATTCAAACTGAAAAACAGATTGTGTAACAGTTGAATATTTCAAATTTGAGTTTGAGTAATTGGGAGGCAAAAACTAGTGGAACCAGCTATCTATGGCTGCAAGGTGAAGTACACTTTAGCCGGGAGTCATCTCTCTCCTACCCGTTTTAGATCTTGACGCTCTCGATGCCATAGACGTTGTAGCCTTCCTTATACGTGGCGTAGTTTGGCTGGTGGCCGGGAGACTGCAGGTTGTAGTTAGGGGGATGTTGAGGGGAGGAAAGGGTATGCGTGTAGTTTTGTGTGTTCTGAGGGGAGGACAATGTGGTTGCTGCCACCTTTCGAAAAAAATATAAAGTATAAAAAGATGTTTTTTTAATTTGTGTGTGTGTGAGAGTGTGTGTGTTTGTGTAACCCTTAAATATATCTTATAAGGCCATATACAGCTTCATGCAAAACCTTGAATCACAACATTGTTCTAAACAAGTTCATTGTTTTTCTCAAACCAAAATATCCTGTGACTTGCAAGTTGCATGTTCACACCTGAAAGCCTCACAGATTGTCCTTAAAAATGGTTTGTTTGTTGTTAGAATTTCATTTGATAAACACATTATTGTATTTTTGCCTTCTGCTTGCAGTGTACCTACTAACACTGTTTCTTTGTCAAATGAGTACATAGAATATCCACACTTGTTTTATCCATACCTTCATCTTTTTGGCCTCAGTACGACTCTTATAGCAGAACTCTACAAGGGCCACCATCATGGCCAGACCCAGGCCGCCAACAAGGATGTAGAACACTCCAGCAACATTACTGAGAGATAGAGCACTCGTCTTTTCCTGGTTGACCACACAAACACAGACACACACACACAGACACACACACACACACACAGACATACACACACCCACACCACACACACACACACACACACACACACACACACACACACACACACACACACACAGAAATCCTGTCACATTGTTGTATTGTTAAGAGGGAGTTGAGGAAAGATCTCTTCAAATATTATAACACAAAGTAGACCTTTCATATACAGTACACAGAAGTCTGATTGATACTTACAAAACAGATAATAGACAATAATTATTAATGACATTGTGTCGTCATTATTGTCCATGCATATATTTAGCTTCCTATCAAAAAAGAAAAACAAGAAAAAAGTATGTGTGGAAAACTAAGTGTAATGTACAAGCACTGGTATAGCATGGAATACAAAGAGTGACGTGCGGAAATAAACCTACAAATTTACAGGCTATTTGCTGAGCTCTTATCTTTGCAATAAAACTTAAATAATGTAATACTTGCCATCACATGGTTCATAGTCTTATATAGACAATATATAATTATATACTGTAGACTGTTCCTAGCTGTGTTGAATTGTATGTGGCCTGACAGACAATGCATTTGACAGCAAGCAAAAAAATAAAGTGAGTTAATTAAAGTGGCAACCCTTAAGATTAAACCTTGTAATGCCATATTTTACTTATCAACAGTGCTTAAAATTACTCTCTCTTATATATTACATACTACTGGTATGGTGCCTTCTTCTTCCTACTTTTTTCATAAACGCCCTAGTTTTGGTACAAAATAGATTTTGAACCAGAATTTAGAATTAGGAGCAATTATAAACCAAATTCCAAACATTCTAACAGTTTATTTTAAACTACAGTTATTAAATTAATTACTGAATTAATTTCATTATTATCAAATTTTCAGCTCTTCTTAAAGATTCGAGAGCTGTAGAAAGAGAAAGAAAAGAGAAGAGGGCAAGATTCTGAAAATAAATAAGCAAAAATACGACACCTCCCTCCCTACTTTTCAAAGCCGTTGAGAAGTGTTGGATTCATGCACCTGTGATTGACAGGCAAGATGGATTTTCCGAACCAATCAGGGAAGAGATGCCCTGATTGGTCAGAAACTAGCCGGGAGCAGCCTAAAATTTTAATCTCATACAGAAGCAGGCGCAGTTGACCCAAAACAAATATTCTTACAGCCTATTTCACTCACTAGCTGACGGATGGCTGTCATTTCTTACAAATAACACTCAAATAATAGCTCTTAAATCAGCACCTTTAATGGGCTAGTGGGAAAGACGTTGAACGACAGCTACTATATCAGAAACAGGCTATATTATAGCTTGTTAAAAAGTAGGCAAGCAACCACTAGGGGCTCCAAAGAGACCAAGGAGAAGTGAAGTAGTGTGTGTAAAGCAGTGATCACACTAGCAGAGCCAGCCAAGGTATTTGACCTAAGGCAGCCATACCAAAGAGAAGTTCAGGAATGCGAAAAAGCAAGATCCCATGACTGGGCAGAAACCCCTACATGAGACCCTAATAAGGATCCTCAGGATCATGAGGACAAGCAAAAGTACTACGGCAGTGGGAGTACGCTCAGATGTGAGTGTGAGTGTGAAAGCATCAAGCAGGTCACAATCATCTCTATTGTCCAGAACATTGCCAAGACCTCCTGGTATCAGAATTCTTGTGAGCAATCATCAACCTTGAGATCACCACGCCATGGGAAAACCACATGGAGGAGGCCTTTGATTTGTAGTAGATCGAGTACAAGGGCCTATTCAGTACAAGGTGGGAGAGCAAGGTGTTCAATTCCATATGCTTTTACCAGAAATATTCCATGTAAGTTTTGCACTACAACTGTTATCATTGAAGAGAGGATAAGAGGGCCACCTATGGCTCGGAGCAAAAAAGCCTTTAAATGACTATCGATTAGGAGGGCAGTAGCAGGGTTGCTGCTACATCATAAGATAATCATCAACGGCTGTGTTGTCTGGGCAACATGTTGTGTGACCTAAATCTGAAGAAGACTTCACACATCACTGACCTAGCATAGCATCAGAAGGCATTTCATTTCAACCACAAAAGCTTTCAAAGAGAAAATATACTGCTTCAGTAACAAGACAACAATGAATAAGACATGTGAACCTTCTTGGTAGAAACTGATGCTTGAATTAGCGCCACGCACCACATATAAAAAAAAATTATATTCTGAAATGTATCAAGGCGTTCGTTGCCATTTCTTTTTTTGACATGGAAACAAAGGATAAGTCCTATTTACATTTCAGTTATTCCATCTGCTGCAATTTTCTTTGTTTTCTATTAAAGCAAACTCTTAGTAGGCCTATGTCACTAAATGTTAGTGAATTATCTCAAAATAGACGATCTTTTAGGATTGCCACTTTAATTAGTCTAATTGTTTTGTGTCCAAATACCAACATTCTTAGTTGAACCGTGTAGGAAATTCATACAAGCGTAGATTAACTTTGTGCTTTGATATACGTTTGAACTCTGTGCACACATAGAACTAACCTTACTGGTGGAGTCCTTGAAGCCACATTCTCCTTTATCGTACCACCACTTGTTTTTCATCTTGTCTAGGGTTCCTTGCTCATTCAGTTTCAAAACCGCAAGGTTTACTGGCACTCTTCAATGGGAATAACATAAATAACATCATTATCAATGTTATCTTATGTTATTAGCGAGGCAGCAGTTCTCAAACTCTTGTTTGGGAGACCAATGGCTGGAGTTGATTCTGGATATCTACTCCAATTAACTCCAAATAATTCAAATTAACCGTTTATGAACTGTTTATTTTAGGTTGAAAATAATCAAATATGTAATGTAAAAGTACATGGTACTTTTGTACATTAATCATCTATGGCACATAAATTAATACATTTGAATGACAATGATTTGGTTTGGTTTCAGGGCCATGTTGCTGCTCCTGGCTGGCTCCTGTACAAGAGATTAAGAGATGCTGCAGATGAAAAGCCTTTCACTGCTTACTGTTCATGGAGATACTTCAGGCAGAAGACATGGATAAAAAGAGTTTGTTGAGCTTATCAAACTCTTTTAATCCATGGATCCTTCACAGGCCATAAGAGGGCGATAAGCACTGCTGCTGCCATGTGGTCTGAGGTCCCCTGATCCTAACCTTGGTTTGTGATTCTGCCTGAACCCTGACCTCAACCAGATGGGCTGCAATGCATCGCTTGAGGAGGTAGCACAGACCTCAGCCACCACCACAGACCATAGCATTTTTCACGTGTGCACTCTTCACGTGTGCAAATATGAAGTGCTGTCTGTGCTGGTTCCATGGATTCAATTCCTCTCATACCAAGTGTTCTACATCACCTCACTCTAAATGTAGTTGTGTGTGTGTGTGTTTGTGTGTGCATGTGTGTATTAACCTTGCTCTCCCCTCCTCCGCTGCCGCACTCTCCCTTGTCATACCACCACTTGTTTTTCAGTTTGTCCAGAAGGCCCTGTTCGTTCAACTTTAACACCGCCAGGTTCACCGCGTTTCTACATGAACACAGTGGCTGTTAGCAGTTCCCAGTTTACCATAAGCTCACAGTTTACCATTAGCTCACAGTTTACCATTAGCTCACAGTCTAGATGATGGCTGACAGCAGTCAGCATCATATCATCACATGCTGGTAACACTAGTAAACACAGAAAAGTCTGCCTTCAAGACAGCCTTAACTGTCATTAAACTATGCATTAATAAACACAGTGGCTGCAACATACTCAACTGCATTATCTCACCATTTCCCCTTGCAGGCAAAATATCAGTTTCAGTTAAAAAACCCTCGATGCAAGCTGGAAATGTGGTTGAGGCTATAAGGCAGAGTACTGTTACTTCCTACACCTTCACAAATATTGTAACGGTGAGGCAAGGTAGTGAGAGTTTATGGTGGAGTGGAGGGTGGGCTACAAGTTTTACTCTCTCCTCCCAATGCACCACTTTCCCCTTGCATCTTGAGGCTTCTCGTTTTAGTTTTTGTTCATCATGGCTCTCTCTTACAACCACTGTCAATCTGAATAGAATATTAGCACAGCCTCAAATGAGGTACTCCCTCCACTGCCTGCCACTGAATCATTTAACATTGTGGCAAATTATGTTCAATCATTTTGGGACTATTGAGTGATTTATCCTGTAATGTGTTTTTTATGTGATATTTACATCTTAGTAGACAAGCATGGATGTTAAAGCACCATGTTCGCACTTGTTGTTAGACCATTTTACTTTTTTTTTTACTTGTCACATGGAAGGATATTTGTATGTAGCCATCAATGCATGACATGTCTGTCATCTTTTGAAATTTTACTTTCTTAAGGTTACATCTAATATGATAGCTACTTTGTAATTAGCATTAGAATCTGGCTTCATATTAAGATAAAACATTAGATTTTACCTTCAAGGGGAGACAGTTTTAATTGTAAAAATGTTTTACAATTACTTTATAATTACAATTACAACTATTATAAATTTACTTGGGACCCAATTAGTGCAAATAGGCCTACTATTTGATCACTCTCTTCACTACATATATTTAAATAAATGTAATGGGTATTATGAGATGTGTGTAATGAGAAATCGTGTGGATTATGTATTCCTTGATGTCCATATCTGATCAGATGCTCGGCCTGGGCTCAGTTCAGTTAATATTCAAGCCATTTAATCAGGCATTCATTTATTTAACTTTAGTTAATTTTTTTTAAATGAGTAACAAAGTTATAGATGCAATTGGCAAATGTGTTAATGAATGAAACCAAATTGCTAAACTGAACCCAGTCCTCATAATAAAATCAGCTCCGGCAATTTTAACATTCACAACATCAATTAACAGAAGGTCTGAACACCATCATAATGCTAGGAGCAGAGACTTGCCAATATTGCAGTAGCTTAATTTCTCATTGAGTAAAATAAAATTTAAATAAGCCTCTGTAAATGGTTTTAGAATGTAAATGAAATGCTTGATTCATTTAAATTTTGAATTTGGCATTAGTCATTACTTATTTGGCATCTCTGTTTCTAGCATGTTATTTGCAGTAAATTACATGACAACCTATTTGTAAAAAATGCTCATTGAATTTAGCTGTGATCAGAATACAAAAGAGTTGCTTTTAAAACGATCCACTTTCATAGAGAAAAGAGAAAGACAGAGCATGAAGGATAAACACAAATAAAAACAGTGAGACACATTAAATTACTAGAAGACATTGTACCCACATGTAAACACTTCCACTCTCACATAAACTCAGATACCCGAGATGCATGACGACAAGTTGAAACAAATCTTTTTGGATTGTAATGTCCCAGGGATGCTACACTAATGCCCTTTTCCATTATCTCCACTCGTTAGGTCCTTTAATAGTTAAACACTGACATGTGCATTCATGCCTGCAGCTTAAGGGTGCACTGTCCCATTTCTCTAATAGAGCCCATGTTGGGTCGAAACTTCCAGGTTAGCCTCTCTAACATTAGGCTCGAAACAGAGCCTAGTGTGTTGTAAGTAAGTAGTTGCAGGACATTATTTTGTGACCACAGTCCTGCATTTAAGGTAATGCTAGCTTGTGTTGCTTGAGGGGTTTAAATTATTAGAATCCAGTATGTTTTGGCTGGGTCCCTTGCCACTACACTTGCCCCCATTACGTTCTTTCTAGCTAATGTCAGTTGCTATGGATGTTAATGTAGATTAAGTTGGCATCGTATTCCAGTGAAGATTAGATAGCCATGACTTTTGACTGGTGAGGAATGCGGTTAAAGAGTGGCGAATCATTTTTTTGCTAGTCTTTGTCATTCTTGTTAGAACTCCATATGGAATTTTGAATAGTCTTTCTTACTTCTAGAATAGTAAACAGAAAAAAAAACATAGGCCATTATTGTTGATGCATACAATTAGATTACTATGAGAAAATTACACGTAAAATAAGCGTTGTGTACTGTTTAGGGCATATTGGGCAAATGGCCTTGAATTGGAAAGAATGAATTGTCTCACAAAAATGGGTGCGTAAACTCTGTATATGATGTATTACTTATAAGTCAAGTAAAGTATCAAAGTAACCAGAGTGTAAAAATCGAATCATTTCAGATTTTCGGACTAACCAATTGATTCCAGATATAGTGGTACCTGCCCATTTCAAACAATGCACACATGCATATTCACACACAAATGCACACAAAACGACATACATTCATCAAGTTAATGCATTGAATGTTAATACAGTCAATGTTTGAACTTAACTTACTTAAGTTCAACCATTTCCAGATAGCATGAGTTAAAGAGGCCAAATAAAGCTCCTCTTACAAAGGTAAATCTCTCTTACATCCCCATCTCCCTTTTACTGTATATTCTGACAGTAACCATGAAGATAAATTATTACATCCAAATAATTAAACATGTGCTTAGTTTTAAATAGATGAATAAGGGGAAGTTAACATTATGAATTATGAAAATATATAAAAAATATATAGTTACCAGAATGAGTGAGATAATAGAAGCATGGGGCCACTTTGAGAGGTCAAATTGTGTCTTTAAATCCTGCTATCCAAAACTATTAAACACTTACCAGGTCCACCATCACCACTACACATACTCACACATGCACACACACACACACACACACACACACACACACACACACACACACACACACACACACACACACACA
>JAOPJH010000097.1:1818041-1828978 GCA_027122575.1 Merluccius polylepis
GATCTTGTTGATCTAAACTGATTGTTGATTCTCAGTCTAATGGTTGTTCTCTCCAAAACATGTCAGCATCATTTCATTGTATAAGTTATGACATGCACAATAGTCTGTTCAATTGTGAAAATTAGTCAAGAACCTAATACCATGAATACCATATATGAATCTCTTGGAACACATGATAAATTGATTAATTGACAGCTAGGTGAAAATAGAACTTGACTAACGATGGAGGAGTTTCACACATCTCAGATGACCAATCAAACAATATGTTTAGTTACCTGACAGGTGCTGTCCATGATTGTGAATGCTACCAAACATGTACATATATTGAGCTTGAGGACCAGTACAATTTCTGAACATGGAGGCACCTGGCCAAGTAAATGAACAAGGGCAACTGCCTGCTCGAGGAGGAGGAGGAGGAGGAGGAAGGGTGCGTGGTGGTAGAATAGGGGGAAGAGGCCGAGGAGCAGGAAGACACCATGCTGTCCCGGATGAAATTCGGGCCACACTTATAGACCATGTTATCAACCATCGCCTCACAATGGCGGAGGCAGGTCGCCGAGTGCAGCCTAATGTGCCCCGCTCTACAGTCTCCTCCATCATCCAAACCTTTCGCAGGGAAAACAGGTTTGTACTTGTAGTCAATGATGGTATTATATGTTGAATAGGACAGGACACTACATAAAGCAAGAGATGTATTTATTTACTCATTTACCTATTCATTTAGTGTGTGTCTGTGTCTGTGTGTGTGTGTTAGGCCTACAGTAATATCTTGCCTCAATGGGATGTTATGACACTAACAATGACAAGAAAAATATTGGAGAAAATAAACTATCGAATTATTGATGATACAGTCGTATTACAGTCACTGTGCAGTGATGCATTAGAATTGTGGTAAAGTTACTGTAAGTAAAACAACAACACAATTACATTGGTAACTCATTCTGTAAGAAATACATAAGGCATACATTACGAATGGTAATACAGTGTTGTCCTTTGAATTGTATGTCTAGGATTGGACGACAACCTCGCACGGGTGGCAGAGGAAAACTTCTCAATGACCAACAAGAACAAGACATCTGTAACATGGTGATGGCAAATAATGCCATCACACTGAGACAGATCCGCACTGCAATCATAGAAGACAATGCCATATTCCAAAATGTCAACTCTATAAGCATTTCCACAATAAACCGGATATTGAACAAGCATCAGATGACCATGAAGCAACTTTACAGGGTACCATTTGAGAGGAACTCTGAGTGAAAGAGCTGCAGTACTAGTATGTACATGTAAGTCAGTTACTGGTTGTCTATCATTATAACCTTTTGTGGTTCCCAAACGTTTTTGGCTTCAGTACCCCCTTTACCTGATGTCTGAATCCAAGTTGCTTTATCTGACTTCAACATTTTGCCTAAAAACTGCAACAGAAAACTGCAGCTTATCATTATAATCCTTATTTTGAAGAATATAACATACGGTAAGAAAAGGGGTCAAGTAGCTGCAATTAGTGCCTCCCAAGCAGATCTATCTAATACTGTGGGTTTTACTGTAACATTTCAGTATGTCTAGTCATTGATGATTTCCCCCTTTCTCTCAAATACCCTCTGTAGTACCTCTGCGTAGGCCTATCCCTAGGGGTAAATGTACCCCAGGTTTGGAACCACTGGAGTAGTGGCCAGTAGTATATTGAACTTGTGGAGGAGAACATAGGACATTCCTATGTAATTTTCTGTTACTGTATGACTCTTCTGTATGACTGATTTGATGATTTTTTTTTTTACTCTATTGTAGAGAATAATGGCATTGGAAGGAAACGAGACCCCTCACATCCTCGTGTTTGTGGATGAAGCTGGCTTCAACCTGGCCAAGGGCCGAAGACGTGGCCATAATATTATTGGCCACCGGGCCACGGTGGATGTCCCAGGCCAGCGTGGGGGCAATATAACTATGTGTGCTGCCATTTCTGAGAATGGTGTGGCCACTCACATCCCCAGTCTTGGCCCATACAATACACAGAAGCTCCTCATCTTCTTGGACCGCCTTCATTCTGATTTGATCCCTGAAAATGAGAGAGATCTCGTAGGGCCTTACCTACCAAAGTATGTAATTGTGTGGGACAATGTGAATTTCCACCGTGGCCCACTCATCAGGGCCTGGTTCACTACTCATCCAAGGATGGTCATGGTGTTCCTACCACCTTACTCTCCTTTCCTCAATCCTATTGAGGAGTTTTTCTCCGCTTGGAGGTGGAAAGTGTATGAGCATCAAGCTCAAAATCAGGGGTCCCTGCTCCATGAGATCACGATCACGTGAGAGGCGAGTCTATCCGGCGCATCCGGGTCGATTTGGGGGGGTCGCAGGATGATTTCCAAATTGTCCAAAAAGTATAATTTTCCATGTCATCTATGGAAATATCATATAATACAGCAAAAACACATTTTATCTGATCAAAGCCGCCAGGTTTGCCTATTGTGTGTGTACGCTGAGGGAGGGACAAGGGTATCGCAAGCTAAATAGTTTGAAAATCTCCACTGTGGTAAACAGTGCCTACCCTGAACGCACGATACTGCCATGGTAGGTCTATAGCACTCCTATAGTAGGCTACTTGCTTAAGTGTTACAATTGTGTGTGTTGACATGGATTTCAAGATGCATATTGGAGCCTAAATATTGCATATATATAAGTTGGTTATGTGTAAATCAATATTGAAATGGAGGGCACCACAAAACAGGATTTTTTTTCACTTTATTCTCAGCCATGATCAGCCATTGACACACTGCAGCCATTTTACATTTGTCTTTTACAGTTTGGATAAAGTAACATGCCCTCATAATAGTTATAATATTTATGTATCCCATAATATATGTATAGAACTATCATCACCACAGAAACTGGATGCTGATTCCTCAAAATAAAAAGCCTACCAGTCACAGTGAACGCCCACTAGGTTAGCATTTTGCATCTAGTATTCTACATCGCACTCAAAGGAAAATGGTGAAAGTACATTACAGGTTGACTATAGATACAGTAGCTAGGCTCCAAGCTGTGAATGATACTAGAAATAATGTTTTCCACCAGTCACACCCACATGTTGCTGTGTCCAGCCTTTTACCCAGCTAAACATTGCAACTCTGTTCAATGGGCAATACCGTTTTTACCTTTCTGACATTCAGGAGTGCAATGTGGTTGTGTTAAATTAGCATTTCTTTGTTTTTTTGGGCTGTAAATAAATAAATAAATAAATAAATAAAACAGATTGACTCACAAGCAAGCGAATACCACACACAAAAACCTGGTCCAACACTATCTGGGCAAACCTGGTCCCACACTATCTGGGCCAATTGACCACTAGTAAATAACCAACTACATGACAGACTACTTGAAATAAATTACCTCTACCTAATAACAACCTACACTTCAGCCCATCCTAACACTCATTTTAAGTAATACCTATTTAAGGGAAACAATATATCTCCATAAAAATAAAGATTAAAATAATCATCTTTCACGCTTAACTTAGTTAAAAAAAGAATGCTAAAATAAGACATCTTCAAAATAGCTGCTTAAAATCTTTCAGAAAATATGCTCTTCGATGCAGCTGTCATATCGTATCGTATCCGACTCAATCACAAAATGTGCACGCGCATACACAATTAAGCGCACACAAGCTCACACACTCACCCAGAAGCATACACACCATTCATATGTTTTCAAAACTAGACAAAACATAACAAACAATGCAGACACAGTCAGAACAAAGAAGTATGAGAGACAGACAGCTTAAGTAGCAAGAGAGGCAAAATGGCACCACTACTAGAATCAAGAAGCAGTATAGCTATTAAGCATAGTGTCAGATTTTGATTAGTTATGCCCGCTCTACTTTACATGGGTGATTAATATTCCATAGGCTACAGACGTTGGTAATTTCTAGAATATATATATACTTTTCAGAGACAAATATCACATAGCATACACAAAACACGGCAGCAGTACATATGAATGTCAATGTCAATAAAGTTATATTTGTTCTGGTGACATCTTGACCCCAAGACAAATGTGGAGATACTAGTAGGCCTACAGTGAGTGGAATAGATTCATGAGATAAATTATAATAACAGTGTGGTATATTGTCCAAGTCCAAGCACATACTACCCAGGTTGTGTAGTTTTCTCTGGTATTTCTCTGTCAGAGCTTTGTGAGATAGCTGTTGTAAATTTCTAATATCTTTTTTTTGCTTTGTTTTGCATTATTCTACCACAGAAATTAATTATCCAGACCAAATGATCACAAGATGAAAAACACAACGAGGCATTCTTTGGTCACAAAAATCAAATAATAACAAATAAAATAAAAATACACTTTAGTTCATGAGAGGAAAGAGATCATGTGGTGGTAAAACTAGGCAAGAGGGGGGAAAACATCCTGACTGATGAAGGAAACATAATGGAGGAAAACTGTGGTAGATGTCATCGCATGAGGCCCATGCATAGGATTGGTGAAAACCGCGAACATGGGAGCGCTCAAAAGGGGAGGGGGTTTACATCTTCCTCTTCTCCTCTTCTTAGTCATCCTCTGCTTCGTCATCTGAGTCGTTGCCGTCTTCTGCTCCTTTTCTGCGGAAACGGCGGATGAGCTGATGGAGATGCGGCTGGACGCTGTGGGCTTGGGATCTTCTGCTGGAGTCATCCACCCGCTCCAGGAGGACCCGTTTCCCACGCCCGGCTCCCCTCATCACCGCCAACCTCTGGGTGCGAGCTTTATGCACTCGAGCCCTGGGGAGGAGACAAGGGGCACAGGAGGAGCATATTGAAGGAGGTTAGAATAGTGCAATTAGCATAAAAGCTTCAATGATGTTGATCTATCATATTCATCTGTTGGGAGGCTCACACACCACACAAAATGAGGGGAAAGTATGTTAGTACAAGTCTAAGGATATTGTGCTTTGTAGTAATACATTCATTTAAGTATATCTAAGGCATAATCAGTTGGCATCCACACACAGGAAGCATTGACAAAGCACTTCAGAGAAACACTGGAGGTAAGATTACGTTTCTGTACAAACTGTAACATACTCTGTTAGAAGCGGTTCACATCACACATGTCACACATGCATGCGCAAGAGCCCACACAAACCTCCGGACCACAGTCCCATCATCTCTGACAATCTCCCTCTCTACCACATCAGGAATCTCTACTTTTTTTATACCACATATGTATCCCAGGGCCTGTGGGAGCAAATCAAAGGAGATAATCTGCGACAACTGCCCAACTGGAAGATAAATCTCAAACATATTGTATTGTACAGGACATCTCAGATTGGTAACAATTTTAAAACAATAGTTAAAAACCATAAAAACCAAGGTCATACTATTTCTATTTGTATATGAATGTATTAAAGGAACAATTCACTCTTAAAGTACATTTCTATCAAGTATGGGTTAAAACATAACTTTGAACTTTTGCGTAGGGTGAGCACTGGTCTCTGAGTACTCCCCAACAATAGTAGACAGTGACACGATTTCTCAAGCTACCATAAACCATTCTGCCTCCAAGCTACGTCCCAGCTACACTGGTGGTGTACCTGGCAACATTTTAAATAATGATTGCTAAATAAAGAATATTTTTAACTGTTCAAGTAAGTACAATAATATAATATTTTTGGGGTGAATTATTCTTTTAATCATAGCAAATAGTAAGCTATCAGCTTTTTCCTCCTAATACAAGCCATTAGGTTAACATGTCTCCAGTATAATGCTATATAGCAACACAATGATTTAACAGTATCCAGGGTTGTGGAGATTAGATAATGTGACGCACCTGTTTGAGGTCATCCTGAGCTGAGGGGAGGTCAGAGGTCAAAGAGGAGTCTCCGTGGTGCACCACTGTCCTCTGGCCCTCGACCACCGCGGTCCTCTCAGTCGTGCTGACCCGACACTCCCCTGCCGCTGCAGCCTCGTGCCTAAAGATGGTCACCTGGAGGTTGTGTTGCAGAGCGATGATATTGGTGGATAGTAGCAGTATTGGTTTTGGTCATATTTATATGAGATTTTCTAAGAGACCATCTATCAGATTTCCTATTCTGTAACAAAGGCGTTGCTGATTACCATGTTCATTTCACATGCATACAAACACACACACATGTGTACACTCTACACATGTGGGCTGTTCATACCTCTGTTTGGTCTCCTTCGCTTTTGAGCACCGTTCTCTTCAGCACCCGAGAGTAGCCATCTCCCGGCACAATACTGATGGATTCCTGGGGTGCTCCCGCCACCGACACCTCCTCACACTCCATGCCATCAGCAGACACACACTTACGGATGATCTTACGTGTCACCTGGGGAAAGGTGATATCGATTGATCATACCATGAATCTAGCAACACTATTTTACAATGTTGATGGGGTTTGATGCTCAAAATACATTGGCGCAGTCTTGGTGCATTATTTGCATGGGCTCGTGTTTTTTACCCTTTTGACCACAGCATGTCCATTTTCATCGGTGTACTTCTCTTCTGTTACAGATTGAGGGAGCTCTGGGATTTCATCAGCCTACAGGCGAGAGAAAACAAAAAAGAAAGTCAGTGACTCCAATGTTGTGCCGCCTAGCTCTGTTGCCAATACTGTCCAAGCAAGGGTCTGCTACACTCTGTTATATCCGGACACCTCATAAGAGGCAAAGACCCTTTACATAGAAAAACAAGTCTGGACAATAGTTAGTCAAAACAAATCCACACATGAGTCCATCCTTAGAAACCTCCACTATCTTTGTAGGGCACATGAGAGTGGCCAAAACAAAACCCTCCTGCAGAAACACTGTTTTTATCCGTATCCACAAAAAAATGGCAGAAATACAACTATATGGAACTACATGGAAACACATTGATGAGTAGATGTAGCAGTGGATGTACCGTATATGCCCTTTCACAGCAAACCACATCAGACCATGCTAAAATGGATACCTGAATAAAAACTCTTCGCACTATTCTTGTGGTCAGAAATTCCTCATCGGAACCTTCTGATATTGTTCCAAGTTCATCAGCGATCTCCTAACCAGGCAACACAGATTCGTCATAGTTTATGCATTGTTTAACAACAATATGTATACAGAGAACAGAGTATAATGACAATTTCCCCAAAAAGCGAGACATGTTACAGCCCAGTTTTATAAAGCGTACCATGCATACGTTTATATGAATCTGCCAACAATACAATCTGGCCAAGTACCGGTATATATATTGTAAATACTATCTGTGATATACAAAAGACCTGCACAAGGTGGTGAAACAAAAATTAGATTAAGTAAAATATGTCAGAAAAAAACACTTTGATAAAACACCATGCAAGAGGTTAGTAGGCGCACAAGTTAATGAACAAAGCAAACAGAACAGGGTTAAAGGTGTTAAGGGTCACACTCAGGACGCCAGAGAGTAATATTGAAGCAGCCATTCCTTGGAGCAGGTATTTGGCACAGCGCAGCTCATAGGGATTTTGCAGGTTAGCAGGATTTTCCAAATTGTATCTTACCCTTGCCAGAGATGTATCTTCTTCAACATACTCTGGCCCTCCCCAAGCAGGAAGTTTTTGTGAAGCTTCATAGAATGCAGAATCCTCATTGTTAGACTTGTGAGGGTTCACCATTTCTTCACTCTCTACATAAATGTCCTCAGAAGGCTCACACACATACGATGCATCTTCATAATCTTCACTCCCGGAAGACAACAGGACTTTCGGCTCATATTTTCGAGCAGAGTCGTTAAATTTAACATTTCGTTTTTCTGTTCTTCCCCAATCGGAACGATCATCGGGTCTTCTCTGTGACCTTTTCTCTCTCCTAGCATCACCAGCTTCAGTCTCCGATGAATCAGAGTAGGCCTGTTGGCAGTCAAAGTAAGCCTCTGGATCCGAGTCCACGTAGTTTGTGGTATGGATGACTTCATGCACAACATCTGCGTAGGTCGGAGGTTTGGGGTTATTTATCTCTTCATGCATAAACCTGAAGTCCTCATTGAGAGCTGAGGCTGTCTCTGCTCCAATCTCAGTTGCAAACTCAGATGTTGAAAGTTGGCTTTCTTCCTTGATTAAGGAAAGCGGTGTACCTGAACAGGTGTAAGCTGTCAGTTCCTCAAAGTCAAAGTGTCTGTCAGCTGTTACAGGTTCAGATGTTTGGGAAGTCAAAGCAGTGGGAGACTGGGAGGAGACATCCCCAGTCTCTGTAGTTTCAGGTGAAGTCGTCTCCGAAATGTGTGGTACTTGGTCTCGAGTATATTGTGATTCTTCAGCACTAAAATTAGGATGATTCGGTGGCATAGTGGATTCACACAATGCTTCAATATCATCACCGATCGCAGATATTTCTTCTTCATCTTCTTCATTAATAGCAGGCAGGTCAGTTCCACATTCCTCAGTCATTTCTACACAATCTACATCACACAGGTTTGATGGGAACACCCCTTCTGATTGGCTGTTCGTAGGGGATGATGCTAAAACTTCTTCAGTGTTTATGGCATCAGTTTGCTCCAAGTTAGGACACTGAACCTCTTCCGCTGTAACTAGACTTGTTTCTGATGAGATTATAATTAGATCAGGGGTGAATCTAGATACTTCCCTTCCATCCTCACTGGGAAAACCATCATGTACGGAGTCTTTGGTTGATTGATCTTTAATTTCCTCCCTTTCTAAAACAGATGACATGCTGTCTTCATTGTCTCTGCATTCTTCTCCAGGGAAATCATCTCCTGGTGAAATGTCATCAAACTCAACATACTGTTGATCAGCTTCGGGACTTTCATCGCTGGATATGGATGCTTGTAGGTCAAGAGTCTCAGGTCTTAATTTCAGCTTAAATTCCAAGTCGGACAGCAGCTGGTCAAGCTGAGGTGAGCCGGATGTTGGTAGTGTAGTTTGTTCTGTGGACATGACTACTTCATCATCATCATTGTCATCACCTGCACTATGTTGAGGCATATAGCTGAGAAGGTCTGGGACCGGGGTTTCCACATTTGTGCTGAAGTCAAAGCTCGGTTCAAGGCTTGGTGGTTGATCATCCTCCCTCTCCCGCGGCGAGTTGGCATCACTTGCTAAATTCACAGCAGGTTGAATCGTATTTGAGTCAGTTGTAATTGGATTGTATACCTCGGGTGCAGCAGATTGTCTTTCAGTGGAAAGCGATTCGACTATCTCATGCGTCAATGATGGCATCTCAGTTGCCGAGAGTTGACTCTCGTCTAAAGCACTGTTATGTTCTGATGATTGTGAATGATCTCTCATTAATGGTGACCCTGTGGAGACCTGTAAGAGATGATGGAGTGGAATGGAAAAAAAGAAACAAATATGAAATGACAATGAAAAGACAAACACAACATGCACCTTGGTTTATGTTATAGTATGGCTTTTATGTTATGTCAATTGCTATTATATCTCAGAAAAGTCATGTTGCACATTAAAACAGCCTGTTCCACAGTCAAGCTCACGAGTCACATACAAGCATTAATTCTATATTTGGACACTAATTAGCTAAAAGGATACATATTTTTGAGTATAAAAATAAAATAAAAGCATGATATGAAATGATTAAATGAAATGTCACACAAGTAGTAGCATTTTACACTCGTTGAACCTTTGAAACCAGCACACCAACCAACACTCAGCAATCAAAACAGCAACTACTACTTAGCCTTACAGCATCTCAGTGCAGGTTTACACATGATAATACTGTCACACACCATGATGGACACCCATGGTGTTATGATAATGTCTCTACTTTGTAAGGGTTTTAGTTCTTCATTGGACTGCTCCAATATAGACATGCCACAGTCAAGTTACTAGAACAAGAATTAGTTGAAGCTTCAGTCAAGTGGCAAGTCAAATTCACACATCATCACTGTTACTTTAGAAAAGCATTCTTTGCCAAACGAGAACTGTCTTACCGGCAATGAACATTTGCTCTCTTCATCTTTCATAAGCTTTCTTTTCAGTGCTTGCAAAACAACAACTTTGGAGATGCTTAGTCTCTGATATTAATAGATGTATTGTCCCTTAATGCATAACAAGGGTTTTCACACTTGTTTTCTTCTTTTTTTTCTTGATACTCAATTTCCTTGAGTTTAATGATGGCCAACCTCCTCCAGCTGTAGTTCAGATGGCAGATAACTCAACTGATGATGCTATGTTAAGTCACCTGCTCATCTAATTGAAACTAATCAAATCTTAGAAAATACTATTTCAATCTGAGAAAGTAGCCATGGGTCCAACCTTAAATAGGACAGAGTAAGAGACTCTTACCATGAAAGCATCACTGTGAAATTATGTAACATACTGTATGATTATTAATTATAAATGATTTCCTGACAGGTCAGTATGAAATATAGCTTGTTGATATCGATAGCTTATGTCATAACTAGGGGTGAAACGGTATGTGTATTCATATTGAAACGTACGGTATGGGGTCCATGGTTCACGGATCGGTACGCACTGTGAACCGAACAACACATGAATCAGTTATTGTAGCTAGTCAAAAATAAATAAATGATTTAATCGAAAAAATAATGCAATGTATGGAGCAATGTAGCCCAGGAATTCAATTTTCTAATTTAAAGTCACAAAGGATTCTGGCCCCTTCATATTAAGCTTGCCTTCAAAAACTTTATCTTTGAGTAGAACAGATTTTAAACTTTGTGACAAACTTCTATTTCTGCCGGGGAGATGTATTTTAAATCAGTGGATAAGTGTGATAACTGTCTCACAATGGTACCAAGAAACGTATAAAGTTTTACCCTTACAAAGACTTACTGTGCGAATGAAAGGGGATGATAATTTGTTTGAGGGAACATAGTCAGCCTTTTTGAGGTACTTACCCCCGCCCCTCCGGGACACTGTAAATAAGGGGAGATATGCTTTTGACTGGAATACTTCTACTGGATGATTTATGTTATTATAT